>JBBMOE010000021.1:7379777-7637508 GCA_037975065.1 Chaetodon trifasciatus
AGAGAGAGAGAGAGAGAGAGAGAGAGAGAGAGAGAGAAATAAACAGGAAGAGGAGGCAGGGGGAGGGCCTGGGGCTGGTGAGGTGGGGGAAGGGCTGTCCTGGTTCAGCAATGTCTTTGGCTTGAGGGTGGTGGTGGTGGTGGTGGTGGTGGGGGGGGGGGTGAATTACTGGGCTCTGTAAATTCTGCATGTGCACAGAGCCTCTCCAAAACAAATATGGAGCAAACACAATAAAAGAGAGCAAACCTTTTCCCCTCCATAAAACACTGTCAGATCAATGTAGGATCCAAATATTAAAAACTCTGTGGATGGTGTTTTTGTGTGTGGACTGCACTTGTTTTCTGCTTTGACTTTAAAAAAAACTCCACCCTAACCTGACACACACAAACACAGCGACATCTGCTTTGATGGTGGCAGAGTTGTGCATGCTGTGAAGCTAGTGGAAATGGACAAAAGATCTAGGGTTGATAAAAACTAAAAGCTGTGTTGGTTTTCCATGTAAGACCCATATGAGCTTCTGATATAATGAGCCATAACAACAAAAGCAAAATGTTAACTTTAAACTTTCAGTTGAGAATTGAGACCAAGCTGTCTCCAGTCCACACTTAACACATCACATTAACCTGACCATACAGCTCCTGGTAATCCACAAGGGAAGACTGGGTCCAAACTCATTGTAAAAATAAGGAAATGTCTCTCCTCCACCTTTAAATTGATTCATGTGCAGCACTTTGAAATTTTAAGAGGTTTGTTTAGCAAACTAAATTTCCTCCTGCATACGAAATAATGAGGTGGGAAATTCTTGACTATTCCTTTACTGCTGCTATGTTATAAAGGCCAAGAGCCGAGAAGTGTTTATGGTGTTTTTCTCATGTGGTTACATGTTATTAAAGGAACTGATTTGTATAATAGTGTGCCCCACTGGCTTTACTGTATTTTATTTTGCCAGCTGAGGTGGAGTGACATATCTAGAGGCTATCCAATTAACAGGAGAGATGTGTTTGCCTGGTGGTGCTCACAGGTAAATATCTACTAGTCAAATTTCACAACTGTCAGGATTGCCTGCACGCATCACTTCATGTAGGACACCGAGGGGAGATTCTGTTACTGCATGGGGTATTATTGGCCAGTTGCACTTGATTACTGCCATCAAACCAGAAGCCAAAGTGTCTGTCTTCAGCTGGTACAGTCAGCAGGATGCATATGTCCTCCTTACCAGTTGTAGGTGTTCCCGGTGAAACTGGTCTCCTATCAGCTGGAGTTTCTGGCCAATGCAGGCCTCCACACTGCGGGCCACAGGCTGCTGCTGGGGAAGCTGCTCCATCCTGTTTTGTTCCCCTTCGCTTTCTTGCCGCCTGTCTTCCTGATCCCCAACAAGCTCAAAGTGTGCCGGGAAGTGCAATCGAAAACCTGCGTTGCCTGTTGAGTGTCGAGGCCGAGACTTATTATTTTATCAACACCACAAGTGTTCAGAATAAGAATGTAAGTGCAGCAATAACACCTGACAGGATTTTTTTTTTTTTTTTTACTGTGATTATGTCAATGGTGATGGTGCAACAGGTACAAAGAGCAGCCAGATACTGCTGAATGTGTCTTTGACCAATCAGAATGCTTGACTGTAGCCACAATTTTGCCAATTGTTGGACTTCTTTTAATCACACCCTGTGAGTCATTTAGGAGTTTTATTCATCACCCACAACAAACTCACATGACACAGATTCGAGGTCAGTCAGTTGTCATGGAGCCTCTTTGGCATGATTACTTGTATATGGCGCCAATGTAACTTTGCTGTCACTGATTAGCAGCTCTCTGCGCAGTTGCTGCTCATGCAGGTAAGCACTTCTGTCACGTCCTTTCAGTCACAATGCCAGCCTGGCGCCTTTTGAATAGGAAAGCAGCTGGGTACACTCCATACAGACCATAAAAGCCACTGTGATCACGACTATCAGGCGCCAGGGATGAGATCAGCGCAGCGACACTGTTACCCATTTCTCACACTAAGTCTCACATTATACTTCAGTTTTATAACACTGGTTATCATGCACAAGGCGACGCTCCTTTTTCTCTTTTGACATACGGCACGTCATCAGCCTCACCGTAGAAGAGTGGTCTGGGCTCCTCTGCGACTCCACAGGGCAGCATGCCGTTGCGCGGTGCCAGGGCAGGGCCAGGTGTCTGTGTGCCCTGGTCTTCACACTTTATCTCTCGGAATGTGGTGCGCCAGCAGTGGGGGTCTGGCTCAAACACATCATCCTCCTCATCGTCCATACGGGGGCACTATAAGATGAGCAGCCTTAGCAGCAGGAGAGAGAAACAAAGGTCACTGCTAGAGCTGAATATAGAGCATTTGTGTGCCAGGGAACACATGAATCGAGGGCATCCCAAGTTTTTACTTCACTAATGATGGTAACCTTGGACAAGTCTGCATCAGGCTTGATGAGATGATCTCAGACACATTCATTAGATGTTTATTCCTCCAAAGCATTCATTATCATTATAGACAAGCTGTCTGGTTTATAAAGAGTGCCCTCAAATCAATAAAACCACACTGGACAAGCTGGGAAGAGAAAATGAGCAAACGGTCTGCCTTCATTTGTGGTGAAGGGCTCAGTGCTTATTTAGACAAATGGCTCTGTTCATCTCAGTGATGAAACCACACATTTCGCTGCGGTTAGGTGACTCGGTTGAGATACATTTACATAAATGGGAGTTTGGCTGACTCAGTTAAATGAGAGGTAGAATCTCTCTTGTCTGTACTAAGCAGCCCTGAGGACAGGGGCCTGGTTTCCTAAGTGACTGTCCCATAATGACTAGTTTACAAAACTGCTTGCAGATATCAGTGAACACATGAGTATTTGAAATGTAAACTTGATGGCAGGAATAATAACAATGTGTGATTACAAATCATTAAAGAAGCGTGGCAAGACTCTGAAGGAGCACTCAGGAATCTCTCCAGTATCAATGATGCACTGCACTCAACCCTGAATCATCCGACGGGTCAAAGAGTTATCAAAATATGGGTGAAATTCAAGTTGCCTCACCAGCTCACCCCAAGTCACCGTCGACTTGTAATACAGGGTTAGACTACTACCACACTTCCAAATTAGGGTCCACAGCAAAAGGGTAATGACAGTCTTTGAGGAAAATCCTAAACCACTCTCCTTACCCTGGTCTGTCAGCTTGCCAGCTCCCTGAGGAGGAGTTTTCATTTCTTCACCCAACATAAGCAGATTGGCCTGTCTCTAGCATGCCCAGACCTCACAATATACTGTGTGCGTTCACAATAAACCCTGTGTGTAAAACCACTTAATGCTTTGTTTTGACAAACAAAGAGTAAGAACATGGAAGGCGCAGGAAAAAAACGAAAAGAAACACAGGCTCAACTTCCAGACACCCGGGGCTGCTCTCTGCACGGCCCCGCCGTCCCGCGCTGAGCTGTGTTTGTGTCAGACAGTGGCTCCCCCTGCTGCAAACAAAATAACCCCAACAAAAGGGAAGGAGGCAGGGATGGGGGGTGGTGGTGAGGCGGCTCTGTTATTGCCACACTTTCAATGCTGTGTTATCAGGAGCCTCACACCGCAACATTTCCACTTATTTTACATTATGCACGTCGAGACCTAAAGTGACTCGTGACCTCTTCAAGCTCAGTCTCGCGACACTTTCTGTCCGAAACTATGGTTAATAATCCGCAGACTAAGCATGTAATGAAAGAAAAGCGTGTTCTGAAAGTACTTTTGTCAGAAAGCGTTGTGAAGTGATGTTCAGTAACGTAAAAAAACCCCCAACACATATTGGAAAATAAACGTCTACAAACGTCTAAAATAAGAAATTACACGTTTAAGTAAAAGATTTTAATCTATGGAGAATACGGCTGTCACTAAACTTCAGTAAAGACCGAAATAACTGGGATACACTGGCCGCAAAAACAGCAGTGCAGTTTGAAGCCCATTCACCGACTGAGCTCCATAAACCGGGAAAGCCGGTGTAATTCAAATCGTTGCGTATGAATGACAAGCTGAGTAACACCAAACTCTGTTCGTATTTGGACTGATTTGACGTTTCGGTACAGTCACGCACACGTCAAAGGCCAAAATAAGTGTGTTGCAGCTGTTTCTCCAACAACAGCTCGGCACGTTGCTGAGGCTTCCTAAGGACGCGGGTCACTGAAGGTAAAGTTCACTTTAAAGTCCGTGACGACGCGCGCGTGTTAAGTTTTCAACGACCGCGGACATTTAAACGTGTTTTTATGGAACTTACCACAGAGGTGGGCTTCGTTGTAACGGCTGTCTTACACTCGGAAAAAGGGACAACAAGTTCAATATCCTGGCAAGTCAGGCGAGTTTAGTCCGTATCTGCTCCACGACTACTTCCATTCTGCGAGGAAAACTGCAACGAGCCGATTTCATTTCGCCGACGTCAGCTCCAAAGTGACTCCGCCTGTCCGGGCGTGGTGCTAAAAGTTAGTAAATAAACCCTCCTTAAAGACGCGACTGTTTCTGTCGTCCGACTCTATGGAATCTCAGCAGAGGCTGTGCATTCCCCTTTAAGGCCGATTTACATTCGGACGCTTTAACCAATCGTCGAGTTTGTTTTTATCCCGCCTTCCCCATCGCGTATTCAGACACGTGGACGGGAAATTCCCCGTAGCACGAGACCGCTTTCACACTACTGCTGTGCTCATCTGGTCAGAAACCTGTGAACTGCTGTTACCAGGAAGCTTTCAGTGGCCAGTGACATTAAAAACAAAATAGGAACACACAAGGCTACACCCTGTTCACGTGATCTGATACCTGGATTGTCCTCTATATTTACCTGCCATTTAAGGGTACAAATAATAATAATTCATGAAAACCTTTAAGTCTGGCCATAGTTTCATTTGTCTCATATCAATATAATGAATGTGACTGTTCAAACTTTAGGTCTGTAAGTCTGTAAATTAGCAGCAGTTTTCCCATTTTATTACAACATTGCCCAAGTTCACATTTCATTTTACATTTCACATTCAGCTGGCAGACTTTAAGTTACCTTGTGGTTAAATCAACAGCTGTTGTGTTCGTTTAAGTGGAAATGACCTAGATCTAATTAGACGTAGATCAACCTCACCACCATAAGTTAGGTCTCAAATTCATCACGGGAGGCTTTAGGTTGACTGATCGCTAAGGAGAGGCAGGTGGTTGTTCCTCTAAGACGGTAGATCTTCAACTTTGTCTACCATGCCCCCCCTTCAAAAGCTCGAAGAAGTGCTTGTCACCCCAATGACAACATTGAGAGCAACTACTACAAAACGATCTGAGCTGAATTTTATAGAAATAAAAGAAATGATTCAGGTCAACATGATAGCATCAGCAGACTCTAGTTGGTTCATTTTCTCCACATCAGAAACTATATTAACTCAGCTTAGTTCCATCCCTGTTGTTTTTTCCCTGGCAGAAACATACAGATACTGCTAAAACCACAAATACACAATGTGTTTTCTGCAGGTGCACAGAATTATCAAGATCTAGACAGATCTAGAGCTATGGCAAGTAACTCCTAATATAACATTTTCAGCTCAGATACAGCCTACTATATTCAATTAATTTCCCAAGTGATTTACAATCAGCTCATAGCGCAACAGTTAACCATGCGCTGATTCTAGTGGTGCTCTTGTTATGGATGGCAGGGCAGTGCTGGTGATCTGCCCCCTCCCCCTCAGGGCCATCGCTGATCAATAAACCCCCGGACAGCTGGAGCTGAGGCCGACCCTCTGCATTCTCTCACAGAGCGTCACCCTGCCCCCAACGCCTCTTTCTCTGTCCCTGTCCTTCAACTGTGATCACATCCCAACACTGAGCTGTGTGAGAAGTCACGGGTCCCTGCCTCCTCTGTCCTGTCTGAATTGGATGGACCTCCAGTTTTGGCGCACCTGCAGCCTCTCCAAAGAGGTGGAAATGTACTTTGGAAGAGGGGATTGGTTTCCTTGCTCACTGTGATATTGGAAACTCGATCACTTCTCGCATGAGTGACTGCTGTAAACTACAAAAGGCGCAAAGATGTCGGAGCATTAGTTGCAGTTTCCTTTTGTGTTGCAGCCAAACAAAAGAGATCCCCCTGTACTTAAGAGACTATCAAGAAACACCTGTAATCACTAAAGAGAAAGAGTCCTTTTGAAAACAGGTCATTGTCGTAGACACAGTGTGCAAGTTAAAGTGTCCCACTGCAGAGCTATATAAGTTGTGAAATATAACCATGGGTCTGATAACCATTTCAGGATAATTTGTTACTAAGCGTTTGACTGGTTTATTATTCGAAATGTTATTCTGAAATGAAATATTAATGAAAAACTGTATACAGTATTGATGACAGAAGATATATCTTAAAAAAACAAACCTAAGTTATTCATTAACATGCATTAGTCTGTTAGCATTTGAGAGTAGCTGCAGAAAGGCCATAAGGCAGCTCTCAGAGGGACACATAGGCAGGCCTCTATAACATAAATAATGAATATGGATAAATTCACTGCAGCTCTTACCACCAGCTAAGAACATAAATTATAAATTCAACACACTGTTGACTTAACTAATTGAGCCGTGTCTATCAGTATGTGGATTGTGGCTTTGTGTTGATGAAAGACATGTCTCTAAGTCTTTGATGTGCACACCACAAACTCCATTTGCACACCTTCTTTGTCAAAACGGTCACTGAAAATGAGAATACATTAACAGAATGCAGAATCTGTTAATGTCTGGTTCTCTCCCCTCTGCTAAACAACATTGTCATTGACTTGTTTTTGCATTGTGGAGAGCAAGTGTTCATAAATAAGTTCCCACTGACTCCTGAGAACCCTGAGAGAGAGAGCGAAGGCAGGTATCAGTTTGTGTTACATCAGAGAGCTGTTTCTGAAGAGCGATGCATGCACACCCACACACACTTGCAGAAGAAGCACACATGCACACAACCGTGCACGCACAAACGCACATGGCTGCACAATCACATGCCCTACTTCCTCTGTAACCTCAAAAGCCCATTCTCCCTCTTGATATCTCATTCTCTGTGTGCACACACATCTATCGCAAACACACACACACACACACACACACACACACACACACACACACACACACACACACACACACACACACACTGCCTGTCTCCCATCAAAACATTCTCAGCATGTGAATCCTGCCTGGAAACTAGAGAGGGGGGATTTCATTTGCTCCAACTGGACGTGTTCCATGGCAACCGCATCCTGACTGTGAGCCAGTTAGATGAGATATGTGTGGCACACTGACCCAATGGCAGAGATCATACTGGAGCAGTGACCTGATAACAAAAGGTCCTCCTGTCAACTTCAGCTACAGAAAGCCCTAAAGACAATGTGTAATCTTGTACTTCTGTCCTCCATGTCATTGTAATTCAGGTTTTATTTTTGGGAGCTTTCCCTCTAAGTTTAACTGGACATGATCAGCATGTTAGATCAGGACCAAAGAATGCAACACAATCTGAGGCTGTAAGGTCAGGTATGCACACACATACACATGCATAAAGCTCTTGTGGGAGTAGCCTCAGGTTTGTTCTCATCATCAAAGGCATCTGTTGTTTCCTTAAAGTCAAGTGACCAAGTGAAATGCATGCAGTATCTGACTGTTGCCTTTAGTATTTCAAACTTAGTAAACGGTGCATATGGCATATACTAGTGCTACCCAGATGAGGAAAAATAGTCCCTTTACGTGAGTGTTAAAATGTGCATTTACTTGGCTACCAGTTCTTTTATAAAGCTGTTATTTAACAGTTTTTTTTAGAGGACAAGTGGTGAAAGTGTGCTCATTTTTCTGTCAGCCCCTAATAGATCCTCTTGGGTGAAGACTGATTGAATAATGTATCAGATGTGGAGAGGTGGAGTGGGGTAATTTTGTGCTTGAACACAGCCTCTTTTTGAAATTGTGAAGGTGAGGCTGGTTATGAAACAATGACACCTGATCTGGCTGCCGTAACTGAGAGCACAGGCCCAAACGGCCACCATTGTCAGGACTGTCTGGTAATCATACATCCCCGTCTGGCTGTAGACTACCAGCCAAACCTCACACTCTCAAAACTCTTACAGTGACTCAGCTACAATGGTCTTTGTTATTGTGGGGGATCATCCCACACCGAACAAAACTCATTCTCAACAGAAATATAGACACATACAGAAGAAGCCAAATGTATTTTGTGCAAAAAAAACAACAGCAAAAAAAAAAAAACCCTGTATGTTTAAGGATCCCTCAGTGAATGAGGTCATCACGTCTGTGTTACTTACTGTAAAGAACGCCACACTTTGGTGTGTTTCCAGTAGTCTTGATAAATCCCTTGACAAGTGTCGTGACTCAGTCTCAAACACACACTGTCTACAACAAATGGCTGAAAATAGCCCCCGTTTGAGTAATGTTTGCAAAAAACTACAATAGCCAGCTGTCTTAACATTTTTTGAAAATTAAGATTCATATTTGTGAGCTGTTTTTTAAGATTGATGTCTTCAGTAAATGGGCTTGGGACTGAGTGAAGCTGTAAGGTATTGAGAGAGCTTTTTTTTTTTTTTTTTTCAATATGGAAGATACAGAATATTTCCATTTGTGTCCTTTGATGCAGCCATTTGGTTCAAAACAAATTCTTTACTATCAGCCATAGATTTTTTTATTTTGCATTAAATATGGGCATACTGATGAAATTTGTTTTACAAATGTCGTGTTTGAGTATTATTTGTTTAGTTGACTGTTCAGCCTCTGAAACCATGTCAGCTGAAACCTGAGATGACAGCGTAATGCTAACCGCAGGACCACAATCACCATGTCAGTGCATATCTGCAGCGTAGAGGCGCCTATTTTTTTGTGTTTTGCCTCTGTTGGTCTCCCCTAAAGGGAAAAAAAAGAAAGTGAGACTCGAAACTACCGTGGCACGTGTAGCTACTCTACGTACACTGACCCTTTGCTGAACCAACCACCATTTGATCGTCACTGCAGGAAGCATAGCATTGCACTGCATGATACGCTGCAGTTTATATTATAGCAGAGACACACTGAAGTCCAGCAATTCACAGACTGGATGTGATGCTCTCATGTCAAGTGAGAAGAATCAATTGAAAGGCAGAAGCCTGTCTTTGAGTTTCTTCAAGCCCGTTGGCTACTCGTAGGCAGGAGTCATCTGGAAAACTCTGGGCTTCACTTAATGAGACTGACCGGTGTGTCAAGCTATTCTGCTCATTCTACAGGGAATCTGAGGGTGTATGTGTGGCAACTGCAGCAATACTCGTGCACAAACGTGCACACAGTAGATAAGTTTGAGTAACTGTGTGGGAAAGCTGACCACTTACCCAGCCCTCACAAAGGCACCCTGTTTAATCTGCTCCACACATTAAAGCCACGGCACCTCAAAGCAAGCATGTCCTAACAGCTGTGGACATGTCTCCGTCTCTCTCTCTGAAGTGATGCAGCACAGCAGTGTCCGCAGCCATGCAGCAGAGAAGCAGAGGATGAAGACTTGGAGGCTGCTCACCATGAATGAGTCAATCTCACACCAGGGTTATGACAATCCAAAGAGCCCTCAAAACCCAACACAGCCCTTCAGGCGTGCACAAAGGGCTTTTCTCCACCATTAAAGGCGTCACACTGGTCCTTCCACGCTTTGAAATGCTGATATTGTTTTCTACAGGATTTTCATCATGCTTTCAACATGAAATCCCCAGAGGTAATAACAGAAAGAGATCAAATAAATGTAACAAATGGCTTAATATTTAATCACTGTTGATCATTAAACTATTTAAATAAAGCTGATTACAATCAGTGCTCTGGCTTTCAGAACAGCGCAGATCCACCACAGACATATCAGGACTTATTTATTTGCTACTTAATTAACTGTGGATGGCTCAAAGGCGGCCTGCTGCTGCATGGAGGTCCAGCTTAGAGGCCTGCAAGCAGTGTGTGCAAAAGCACCATTAATGGCATCTATCATCAGCTACTAATTATGCTGCCTGTGGGCCCCGACTGGATCCGGTTTCAGCTTTTGGGCTCCAGCCACCAAACACTTAGCATTCATATTTAATCACACCTCATTATCCACCAACAATGTAGGAAGGAGACAGAGACCTTACCTGATATGCCAGCAGACAGCATACAGACAGAAAAGCAAATCTCACACACACACACAAACCGTCACCTGCAAAGACAAATAGCAGCAGCACATAAACACCCCCCACCCCATCCTCCCTCATCAACGGGCATTTGGAGAAGTGTTCTGTGCTCTTGAAGTGACTCAACCTCTTTGATGAGAGGTAGCGCCCCCAATTCTGTGCTTTCTCAGCAAGTTGGTCCTTTCATGTGAGATCCTTTTCTGTTCGCCGTTTTCTGGTTCAGAGAGCAGCAAAAACAAACGGAGGATAATCCTTTATCCTCACAACAACTGCTGGGTTGTTGCTGGGTTATCAGCTTAGAGTCATCATGATGTCACACTCTTCAGGTGTAAGTAGTCTGATGTTGGACATCAAATATGACTTTCATCTGCTCGGGCCACCTGCCCTTGTTATTTTCATGCAAGTGAAACAGAATCCACTGAGTCACGCTCTTCACTTATCATGCAGCGGAGACAGTTTCACGATAAACAATCAGTGTCAAGTGTTTCTTTGGTTTGGCTGCATGTTTGCGTGTGTGCTCACTTGTCTTTCACGAGTTCTTTATTTGCCTGTATTTGCACAAGTAAAAGGCTGCCAGTGCCAGTTAGCAGCCAACTGGAGAGTTACTGTATCTGATGTGCTTCAGCAAGTCCTTTCATGAGCCAGTCTGTGCAATTTGTACTTAACACTGGTGCGGATAATTATCCGCCACTTGTTCGTCCAGTTCTAGGACTCTAGCCAGCTGAAACTGGAGATGCTCCTGAAAGATGCAGGAGCTATTAAGCAAAAAACACTGCGATATCCTCTTTCTTCAAGCTGTGAATCAACACATAAATCCAGTCCCTCATGACTGGTTTCTCCCTTATGAATCTGGGAGTGAAAATTAAGATGGCTCATTATCATAAACCCACACAAACAGCAGGCCATAAACAGACACAGAGGCTATATAAACTAGAAAGACAAACTGCAATTCATAGATTCAGTGAGTAGTAAGTGGTGGTATTTTAGGTAGTTATGTTAGTATTTTTGGTAAAATACATTTTATCACAGATTTTGTATGTCAGTCATACGTCCATAGAATCGCATCCTGTTTTCCCTCCTTGTGACATTGTACGAGACATTGGCCATGCGTCCACAGCTATTCGCACTCTTTAGGCTTCACTATACTTGGTTCAGAGCCTAGTCGTGGTTCTAGAAGTGTAAACAAAACACATAAGAGTCATTTGACCCCATGTGGGGACAAGTAATCAGTGTGTGACCTCAGACTCTGCCATCTCTTCTTTCACATCGCAGACAGGAGGCCAAGAGAGAAAGTCATCAACAGGCACATACAAGCTCCCCAAAGCCGGCTCCAAGGAACATGTTTGCATACACCGATGCACAAATACACAAGTACAGTGCCATGGTAAGAAATACGTTAGGCTTGCATAGAGATAGATATCCTCTTTCACCTGATTCAAGCCTTTTTTATCTTCATTTCTATCATTTTGTGATTATATTTTCAAAAGTCACACTGGACCTCCCAATGAAAAGCGTGTAACGATATATGCTGGAGGTGTCACAAGCTATGACCCTGAATTATTCATTCAAGAAAGGTAGTGTGATAGAAAATCAATCATTCAGTCCTGATCTGATACACGGCCTGCTGAAATATTAGCTGTGGGGAAACATCATGTATGAGCCCATGAATGCTCCTTAATGTATATTCCATTAAAAATTTACACTCTGGTCTGAGAGTG
Source organism: Chaetodon trifasciatus (assembly GCA_037975065.1). Taxonomy (NCBI): domain Eukaryota; kingdom Metazoa; phylum Chordata; class Actinopteri; order Chaetodontiformes; family Chaetodontidae; genus Chaetodon; species Chaetodon trifasciatus. Next base: position 7,391,640 of record JBBMOE010000021.1, read on the forward strand.
TGTCAAGTATGTGCATGTGTGTGTGTGTGTGTGTACCTGGGTGTGTTTGAGCTGGGTGGGGTCACCACGTCCACTGTCTAGTCTCGGTCTGGAGGCCGGACGGCTCTGTCATCAGGGCAGCCAGCAGACAGGAGGGGGTCACATGGGTGTAGTGACCTCCAGGCAGCGTTACGTGAACCCCCTCATGGACCGTGATGAAGTCAGATTGCCTAATCCGCGGAAAACAAAAGTGCTGTCAGTCAGGCTGGACAAGTTATCAACAGCAGCGGCGGTGGCGGCGGCGGCAGCCTGGGAGATTTTTCACCAGGCCTGGCCCTCGGCGCACATGCAGCCATCCACTTATGGGATATTGATGATGGAAAGATGCCTGGCTTTTACACCACTGCTGCTAATGGTCTCTAAGTGTTCACCAGTGAAAATGTATTTTCTGTTCGGTTAAATAGGATATGCTCGTTATGACTGCGCTCTGTGTTTTATTGTAAGTGCTTTTGATGATTGGTCTCTGAGTGTCGAATAACAATCAATGCCGGCCTGTAAAGCGATGACTGCATATGGGGCTTAAATGTATGAAATGTACTTAGATGGGAGAGTGTCTGATAGAATAAACAAAGGAGTTCAGTGTTTGCCAATATGGTTGGATTATAGAAATCTCCTGAAATTATAATCCGTCTCACATGCAGAGGGATGGTGCTTATCATACGCACAACACTTTTCCCACTGCTCACACGGGAGGCTTTGTTTTCCGGTTATTGTTTGGGGAGGTTGTTGTGCTACAATAGCAAGCAGTGCATCCCAATCCAATAGCATTTTCACATTGTTTTCACTTCACAAGAGAAATACCATATTTGTCTAATGCACCACAACCTCCTGTAATTTACAGTGTTTACATAGTGTCTGCAGTTGTTTGTTGCTCAGCTGATGATAAGCATCTCCAGTGAACCATAATGAGCTTTATGAATGAGATCATCATCCGCTGTAATGTTCAGCCAGAACATGAAACCTGACAGGTTCTCTTGGTGGAACCCCCCTTTGGCACTATGCCTTCCTGCTGCACGCATCCTCTTCTTCCAATTCAGATGATGTCATTTCAACAGCTTTGGTGTTCATTGTGAATATTTAACCCAGATAAGCGGCTCTCAGGCAGGATGAGCCAAATAAGAAGTAGAGGGATGCGATGGAGATGTGACGGCAAGGACCGTGCTTGACCACATTCCAGGAGTATGAGGTGACTGGGTGTTGACTGCCCCACGAGGAATCCCTTTGATAGTGCTCCTATCTGCCCGGCGATCAATACATAGCGCCGTGCTGATAAAAGAAAACGGCTCACATCAAAGCCGGCCACGGTGAGGGGGATAAGTAATAAGATGTCAATTATTAATGGAGGCGAAGGGTCCCCTTTCAAGTGGGAGGGATTTTAGATAATGAAAATCAAACAAAATCCATCTTTCACAAATAACATCCTCAAGGTATTAAATCCTTTTCAAAGTCAGACTCTTTTAAGCCACTTCTCATGTACAGCAAAAGCTTTTGTTGCATGCAGTCGATGCTGCTTAACCATCACATCCGGATTGTTTTGAGAAGGTGCATTCTTGCATCAACAAAAGACGTAACCTTCCTCCGACCTTCAGACAGCCATCATTCCACAGCTGCTGAGAGTTTGAACCTGCAACCTTCACCTCCACATAACCCCGACATCTGTCCCACTAAACTATGGATGCACAGATCCATAATCACAAGCACCTGAACTCTCCACACCTCTCTGTGGCTCACGATCAATATTCCCCCCCCACAGTGGCTTTGTTCTTTTATGTTGTGAGTCAGGTGGCCAACAAAGTTTTTTTTTTTTTGGTTTGTTTTCAGCCAAGCTGACTTTTGAAATTCACATCTTTTGATTCCGCTTGTCAAAAGCTATGATTTATTGATCGCAATGTCTATGGTAATCGAGGAAAATGAGAGACTGGCACTGCACTTAGGACCTTTCCACTGCTATTAGACAATGTAAAGCCTCATGTTATATCCCTCAATGTTGCTGTAGTGTTAAATATTCATGGAAAAAGACTCAACATATGGATTAACATGCATATTTTATGTTGCCAGTCCCATATGGCAAGGAGATATACTGTATAGTGCCATAGGCTTTGCAATGAAAACATCTTCCTTCTCTGTCTTTTTGCCCTTTTCACTTCACCCATAGGCAACTACTAGCACTCTCCTCCCTGCTGGTGCAAAAAAAGCAAACATAATCACTAATGAACCTCTGTGAGTGTTTCTGGGTCGTTCTTTCCCGTGAAGTTCACATGAAAGCTTTATTGATTTCTCAGACCAGAAAAAAATGCGCTGTGAAGTTTTCTCTCTACTCCCACCTCAGTGCTCGTACCCCCCACCTCTGCTGGCGTGGTCTGTGTGAGCTCGATGGAGGGTCATGTTTGGAGAAATTAGTTTCTAAATGCACTGCTGCTTTGTTTGCCTCATTACTTCACTGAGGGTTGCTCACTGAACTCCTTGTCTTTCTCTTTTGAATATTAACTTGAATTTCCTGGGGAGAACAACTATACAGCATACATAATGCAGAGCTACTGTAAATAGTATAGGTCTGAGAATACATTAATTTAACAATCTTATGGTGCCAAAACACATAAGTAACAACAAGAAAAGTAAATCCCAGAGGTAGACACAACCCCCTAACTCTGCATGTTTACATTAATCTTCTAGGGTTGATGCAGTAAATATATTTAAAGCTTATATTAGTTGGTAAAACAATCATAAATGTTTACAGCTGTGAGGCAGATCAGGGGGTCAGTAACTCAGTGGGGGTGCAGGGCCCTCTCCTTCCAGGCCCCCCTGGTTGCCTTATCTGCTTCTTTTGACAGGCTAATGTGCTGACTCTGGGATTCTCCAGCACTCAGCAGGGAGCTCCTGGCCACCTGCAGCTGAGCACAGCTTCAACAAAAGGACCTCTTTAAGGTCAAGCTGGGATGCCTATTTATGTCCCGCACATCAGGGCAGTGGCCAGGGCAAGCCTTCTTACAGTGTGGGTCAAGAATTCCTTTCCATCATCTCCTCCATTGAATTCAAATAATAGAAATGGAGATTGAAGAGATTCAGTTTGTGCTGCGGCAACACAATATAGAAAACTGCAAAGCAGAGTAGCGTTTACCATGCTGAACCTCTCATAGTTTACTTGCATCTGGAATGGAAGCTCTACGGAGGGAAGTCATATTACTAGAAGTAGTAGAAGCGACAATAATTTGGCAAGTGTGTGTGAACATAGACACCATCAGTGAAGCACTACATCAGTTTTAGACTTCATGCATGCGCACAGATTAACTGTCACAATTGTAGGACAGTATAATTAGTCCTTAATATCATTATACTGTGAAACTGTGTCATTTCCTTGTCTGTGATTACATTCCAGTGCTTCATAATTATGATATGGAGGCTCAGTCTGCTGTGCAGCGCTTGTTTCTGCCCACTCGACTGAACCAGGAATGCACAGACTCACTCAACTTCTCTTTCACCTCAGCCATTGCATGTCATCACCACTGAGTTATAGCCATTACACAGTAGCTACCTCTTTCATTTTAAAGAGAAATAAATAGTGTAAGTGTACGTTATCAAGCTGCGGTGAGTCAATATTTCAATTATTAACAGAAAGGTCTGGAAGAAACAGGGCCCTTTGGATGTACTCATAATATAAGCTTTGTCTGGATGCACCACACTGAAATGAATTATTTCAGCCACACTACCTTGAAGTATCCTGCCTGTTGCCCACATGCAACTCTGCCACTGTGTGATGAAACCATCAATTCATAATGAAAGTGGATCCGCAGGTGTTTCCCACAGTGAGATCATTCCTTTCTTTATTCGCCCCTCTGACTTAGCTCGGGGGTGTGCTATAGGCAGGATGAAGGGACGTGGTCAGGGGCATCTGAGCAAGTGAATAACTGTGGTGATATTTTGGAGAATAGAACAAGTTGGTGTTTTCTTTTGACATCTTTCTTTCATATAAACTTCAAGTAGACAAAAGGGTGAAACTTTAAGGGGCAAACAGTTAACCTTATGACCTTTCCAGATATCTAAATAAAATGTCTTCCTTCTCACCCCCCCATCATCATCTGCATTTCCTCATTGCCTTGCTTTTATTCCCCACTTTTTCACACTCCTCTGAGACTCATCTCCTAGTTCACACCTCTATTGTGACAAGGGTCCAAGGTTTGTAATCTTGGTTCCTCTGGCCCTCTCCCAGGCCCTTCACACCTCCGTGTGGCCTCCACACCCCGCACCTGAGAGGAGATTAGCCTCCCCTCCTCCCTCCACTTAAGTCCTCACTTCTTCTCACTCTTCACCTTGCTCCAGTGTCTCCTTGTTGCTCCGCTTTACCCCCCTCTGAGGTCCAAGATAAGGTTGCTGTACCGGGGTCGCTGAGCGGCAAGAAGAGTTAAGTTATTGGGTCATGGGAAGGAGAGAGACACCCCCCACCTGGGTGCAGACGCTGATGTCATGGCAAGACGCCTCAGGGACAAACTACAGACTGGTGATGTCATAGTATGCTGGGTGGGTGGGTAATGGAGGAGATGGGGTTATGAATGTATTCAAAATTAGGCAGAAGATGGCAAGGTCAGTGTGGCAAGAGAGTGACACCATACTGTGTTTTTCCCATTTCCTGTTTATGCAATGAGACAGTAATAAATCACTGACAACTGACATTGACAGCAATTTTGCTGATCTTTTCTCAGTTTTTAATTACTGACGGAACTGTCACAAAAGCAGTGAAGAAATGAGATCACAGAAGTCCATCTACTGGCAGAGGTGACCTTGAGTGAGCCGACTGTAACTGTAGGACGGTGACGAACGCATTTCTGTCAACCATAAAGACGTTCCACTTCAGACAGTAACAGTGTTCGTCTGTCCATGCTTTTGTTTGTTTGTTTGGGTTGGTGGTGGAGGTCTGGGGAGGCGCAGCACCGGCCAGTATAGGGTGCCACCGGTGACCTTGTAAAAGAGAACTGATGAAAAATTAATGTGAGAAATTTGACCGCTTGTTTTTTTTCTCTCTCTCTTTTGCTATTCACAATCTCCACAGTTCATAAATTATGTTTGCCCCATATTTAGTCTTCACTCTATCTGACACGAAAAATAATTGTATGGAGACCAAAGGCGTGTGCTGTGGTTATAGTTAGGTAATCTTAGAACTAGCCGAGCTGCATTAAACTGATTTATATCTGAAGTATTTTGGCCGCGTGCCGATCGGGTTTTACACTGAGGCTGTAAAGCAGTCAGTGAGCTCAACCCTCCACCACATCAGTCATGGTTGTGCAGGGTGACAGATTCAGTCACTGAGGTGAACAAACAGTCACTACACTGTTCATTTAAAGATACCACAGAAAGGATTATCTCTGATGTGTAGTTGCTCTACACCCCTGTGAGTGTGTTTACCAAAGGAGAAAGTGCGCTGTTGACCCATCTGCCCGATCCCCATGGCTGACTGAGCCAGTCAGAAATAGCTGTGTAATGTGAGGGGCAGCTGTGATTGTGTGTGCATGTGTGTGGATACACAGGCTCAAACATGCAAAGACAGCACAAACAGGTGCCCAGAACACGCGCACAACCTCTGATATCCCGCATTCCAGCACAAGGCTGAGCCCGCTCCTCCTTTTCTTCACACCCTTCATCTGAAACTCATAAGACTCCCAAACACTTTGATTGCGAGATCCATTTACACTAACAGGCCGACAGTGAAACACTAGTGGGAGGTAACTGCCTGTCAGATAGTTATGGATTGTGCTATATAGAGGATGAGGTCACCAAGCAAATGCATAGCTGCTCTGCCTCACTGTCACTTTTCTAATTGGAACGACAGGCTGAGCCATATCGCTCCCAAGTTAAGATCTTAATCTCCTCTACAGGATCGGTGCAGACAGTGTTTTATACCCCATGGACATAAATATTGACATACGTATCCAGATGTATAAGGGATGATGTGTAACATGAGGCCGCTGCTCTGACGGCAGGTGATCTGCTGACCTTGGTGAGGATAAGTTCATGCACAGGGCGCAGGGCGGACGATACAGCTCCATGTGAGGGTTGGGTGTGGATTTGTTGCATTGTGTTATACCACAGAGCTTCAGAATCACTACCAGTTGTCTGCCTGCTAAGCTTTATGGCTAACCCCCCCAACTGTTATGATGAAATCACGGGCAGCTGTTGTGAGGCACAGCCAGACAGGCAACCAAATTCACCAGGGAAGTGTCAAAATGGCTGCCGACCACATCACTGCGCCACAGTCCTCTGCTGTGTGTGGTGGGAAACAGCAGAGCTATGGCATGTGGGCGAAGGCTCCATTAAGAGCCATCAAATATTCATCTGCCATACGGCACCGAGCCCTTGGCTCTATCCCCGCAGCATCGTGCACCAAACCACCAAGAAAACTGCTTCTGAAAACAACAACAACACAGTGAAGAGCCCGCAGAAACAGAAGAAACTGCTTTAATTATCTGTGACCTCACACCAGGCAGCACGGTTGATGAGAGAATGATTCACAAATTGCTTATTATGCCGACTACAAGCATCACTAACTTAATGGCTGCTCAGTGCAAAATAGTTTCACATGACAAATTCAGCAAAGCAATGGTTTAATGGGTTGAGAAGTTTGCTTCCTCACATTATGCAGCGCTAACAACAAGCTAATGACCTAACAGACATTAATGAGGATAACAATGACATCACCAGACTGACCACATGGTTCAATGCGCTGAGTTAACTCCAAACTGTCAATAAAAACTCCATCAATGAATCCAACCAGGCCTATCCAGAATGCGATCAGGTCTTAAATGTGTTTAGCGCTGCTGGTGGGGCGGTAATTGCCTTAGCAGGCTAGCAGGCTGGCTGTAATGACATTATCAACCCGTTAACAACCACAGAGGAGCTCGAGTTGTTCCTCTAAAGGCTCTGTCATCTGTCAAGTTATAGTCAGTTGCAGTGTTGTTTATCTGCAGTGCTATTTGTTCAGCCCTCTCATGTTTTAGGGCTGCCTTTGTCTTTATCAGTGAGATGTTGGCATCATTACAGAAGATATCCAAAAATGTTTTCAGTTGGAGATTATCACAACAAAACAGGCTTCTAGTCCTTAATGCTGTGTTAAATGAGGCCGGGAAACATACCAGGAGTCTCAACATTCCAGCTTTCACCAGGGGGCAGCAACAGCACATTTTTCACACATCCAATTCATGTTCAGCCCAACTCATTCATCCCTCCTCCTGGCAGTCCTCTGAGGTTATGTGCCTGATAATTTAAGAACATAAACCTGGCATTGTTGCCCGTTTTGTGTAGACAGTTATGAAAGATGCCATTCTTTCCCATTCCGCTAGGCAGGGTGTCAGTCATTTGTTTATGGCATTTGCATCACACAGGCCTACAGTATAAAAAACCTATCCTGTAAGAATGACAGGATTTGCATTATGCATGAGGTGAGCAGCAGTGAGATATATATGTTTTGTGATATTGTGTCAACTACATCATGCACTGTATAAAAGAGAATGAAGAAGGATTAATTATGGAGGAGTAGACTGTAAGATTAAATGTAATTCTGATCAGTTCAAGGTGTCTTTATAAGCATTTTGATGTAAATATGCAGGTTTTCAGCTCCGAAAACTTTTTGTAGTTTTTCAGAGTTGAGCAATGCTTCTGAGTTGATCAATTAGGGTGCTGTTATGCATATTTGTTGTATAGATCTGGAAGTCTTATTGTTCCAGTTCTCAAACTCTGAGCAAGATTTCTTTTCTTTAACTCGGACAAGTCTGTTTTTTAGCCTATGGTTAGTTTCAGCTCCTTCTCTAAGCATGCATCCAAACAAGGCTAAGAGTCTCCAGTTATGTTAGTGACACTGTGAGGCTGTGCTTTGAGATATATGTCACATGGTAACATGCTCACAATGACCAAATACTATCATGTAGGTATGAAGCAGGTATAATGTCACAATTCACCATCTTAGTTTAGCATGTTAGCATGCTAACATTTGCTTATTAACGTTAAACAAAGACATTTTCAGTACTGCTGAAGCTGACGGGACTGTCGTTAGTTTTGCTGTTATTTGATTGTAAATCAAACCATTGGACAGATTGAAATGTTTATCTGATGATTTAAGGTCAGCGGATCAGCAAAGATATTACAATTTATCGTGAGGGGGCCTTTAGCATGTGGAGCAAATGTTATGGAAGTCCATCCAATAGTTGTTGAGATATTTCACTCAAAATCACAAATGTGAACTCCATGGTGGCGCTAGAGGAAAAGTCGGGGGATCATGAGTTAATAAATTCATCATCTGGTGGCCATGAATGTCTGTACAAAATTTCATGCCTCAAAAGAAAACAATCTTAAAGAAAAGAAAAGTAGGCCTACTGGAGCGAAAGGTCATGGCACACATGCCCAAAGCGTAAACGCAATGTATGGTTGGAATAAGTAAGTTCAAAACAAACCATATTCTGTATTTACCACTTATTTGTTGTCAATCTGTGACAACACATACATTTGAGAAACAAAAATCAAATGCCTGAATACTGTAAACAAATGCTGCCGTTTTTATGTGAGGACCACTGAGGAGGAATAACAAAAAGGCTTCACAAGGAAAAAAATGAACACCTAAATTTGGATGATGGCTTCTGCAGTATCTGTGTTCAGACCTGCAGGTACACTTCACTCCAGTCCATAAGTAAATGTGACGGTTTGCCAGTTGTTTACTGAGAAAGCAGAGGACATGCTTTATTTGCAAGGTAAATCAGTTTTGCAAGGTAAAACAGGACACTCAGCAACGTGTAATGACTGCAAGGTGAATGTGAGTCACTGCGGAGAATGACAACGCACAACATCACCTCACTCAGGTAAGGGAAGCTGCTGTACAGTAAGGTGGCACTCAATAAAAATAGATATATCTTTAGATCATGGTCAGATAATTTCATCCTGTAATCTGCTGAATGTTGCCTTCACTGTTTAAAATGATGTTCCTACTGGATGGAGAGAGTCGCTCGATGTTTGTTGTGGAGATAACAGCCCTGCTCTGTGGGATATTCCTCAAGAATGGCGTATGTGAGAGCTCAGGTGACTACATTCACCCAAAGTTAACCTAAAACAACATTTCTCAACACAATTTAGAATTAACACGTATGTTAGATTAGTAATTTTCTGTTCGTTTTTACAGGCACAACTGAGACCTGCAGACTGAAAAATGTACTGTTTGTCAGCACCAAACAGCCAGACAGTACTTTCCCATCAGGTAAGTTTGAATATGGATGTCTGCAACTGATAACTGGAAAGAAAATTCATAGCGAACAGTGGTTTCACATCACATTTCAGAGGCTGTCTATCATGAGGGCAGTGGAAGTAAACTCTGTTTCAATATCCATGGACACAATGCGGATGCAGGTAAAACCAGCTAATTAATCAATTTGAGCCCACTGGAAGTAAGCATACAACTCAATTTGTTCTCTCACATTTTGATGAATGTGAGTGTGTTGTGGCTTGTATTTTTAGACTGTTGTAACACCGGAGACTTCAACTGCAACATTGACATAAGGACTCATAAAACCAACATCTACAGCCTAATTCTGGACAAAGAGGCTCTATCCAAGCAAGATATTGTAGTGATGAGAGTACTAGATGATAACTTCCGTTGCATGCCATCACAGGTCTACAGCAAAAATTCAGGTATTGCTGACAACCCCCCACTAGTACATAGTCAGGCAGAGTGAATCTAGACACATTTTTACTTAGCTTGTGTTTCTCATTGTGCAATTAAGAGATATTCATGCAAAATAGAATGTGAGTGCTAATAAAAACTGTTCACGCAGAGACTGGCCTGATTAAAGAGTGAATATGTGCATCTAAGAGCAGTGAGAGATTGCCCCCTATTGGTGAAAAAGGTTTCTACTGAATCAAAACGGCAACGCTCTAAAAGTCCTACATGCAGTGAACATTTCCTCTTTTAACTGAACATCTTTTATGTTTTTTATTCTGCCGCAGAATTCCTTTTAAGCATTCACAACTGCCTGAATACAGGTAAAATCACAAATCAACCACAGCTCTTAGTATTTTTCCATGTCAGCACTCATTTAACAGCAGTGGAGGCACTCCTAACAAGACCCATGTCTAATAATGTAATGTTTTTATATCTCCAAGGTGTAAAGAATACTAGATTGAGCCAAAAAGACATGTGTAATAAGAGTTCAAATTATACTGAAGAAGCTTGCAAAGGTATCATCATTTGTTCATTACATCATATTTTCTCTTACTTATCATTTGATCAAAATGCAAAATGGCTGTGAAAATCAAATGTTTCTGGCTTGTGTGTTTTGCAGGTTTAGCACCAACAAAGTACAATCTAACCATCCCTCTAACTGGAAAGATACACTGTGTGTCATGTGAGCCGCCGAGAAACACTTGGACTGGTGCCCCCCCCACTGCGATCAGCAACATCAACAGTAGCCTAGAAAGCGCAGTGTAAGTATCCAACTTACTGATGCAGTAATGAGGCAGTGGCATGCACAGCGCTGAAGTCAGCTGCTACATGTGGTGGGACATTGTTCAGAGGAGTGATGATGACCGTAGTTTGCAGGAAATAATCCATTATTTGTGTTTCCATTGCAGAAATATCATGAAGAATCTCTCCTCTGTGCTGGAAACGATGGGCAATTCCACCACAGCAAACATTACAATAGGCAACATTAAAGGAATGATCACTAAACTGTCCCGCACAAATTCGACCAGCATCAGTGTTGGCATTACAACAAGTGGAGATGTCAATGTATGCAGTTTGCCATGATACAAGAGTAAAACACAGTATTAAATAGGATTACCCAGTCTTCTTTATGTCTTTATTTATTTGTAGATTGTCAAAGAGAACATTGATTTGGTGATGGGCTTCTCTCGACTTGTGCACATCCCTAAAGAAGCCAGCGACATGGCATTACGAAGAAATGGCTCATTTGCAGCAGTTCTACTTTTTCCAGGAATGCGTCAGGTAAAAATAAAGCTGACCTTACAACACAATCTTTAAACTTAACGATTAGAGCCATTTTCCCCTGTCACAACTCTAAACAGTACTGCACTGTCAACAGCATGACCCCAACAGCTCTTTCCTCAACGATGAGATAGTGGGGATTGAAATGGGAACAGAAATATTCAATCTCTCAAACACCATAGACATTTATTACAAAAATGTGGACAAGGTAAGAGTTGACAGCTACAAGATATATTAATAGGTTATTGATGATTGGTTGTGGAAAGAATGAGTATACTGATTTGTCTTTTTTATCCAAATACAGAAGGGAAGCGTTGTTTCCTGCAGGTCGTGGGATGGCAAAGGTACTGTAAAAATATTCTTTAAAGCAGCATTTAAGCAGGACTTGCTCCTCACCCCAGCCATTCATGTGAAAAAGACCTGAAGTACAGTAATATCTTCTGCCTTTGAAGGAAAAAATCCGATCTGGATCACAGATGGCTGTCAGACAAATGAGGCCGATGACAACATCGCTTGCCGGTGCTCTCATCTAACGTTTTTTGCTGTACTCATGGTAAGATAATGGCATTATAAGCAATTCAAGTTTTATCCTCTCACACAAAACCTAACACGTTTTTCTCTGAATCAGTCACCTCCACCTCAGAACATGAGCTCTACAGATTTTACATCTCTTTCCTACATCACATCAATTGGCTGTGGCCTGTCAATGTTCTTCTTGGCAGTGGCCCTCTTCATGCATTGTCTCATCAGGTGAGGAATCACAGGGCTGGTTTTAACTCATAACTTAATATATTAAAGGCCTTTGCTGAAACAAAACTAACTCTCTCCACAGAAAAAGGAAAGCAAGCCAAGCGGCTCTGATCCTGATCAACCTCTTTATTGCCATGTTCTCCCTGAACTTGTCCTTCCTGGTAAATGAGAGCATTGCAAAGCTGGGGAACGACAGTGTGTGTTTGGCGATAGCGGCTGTTATGCACTACACTATGTTGGCCAGTTTTACCTGGTTTTTCATAGAGGCTCTGCACTTGTACTTCAATCTGTGGAAGCTCCCTACTGAAATCAAACATTACATGACCAAGATTTGCATCACAGGATGGGGTAAGACAGCTGAACCTGAACATAACAATGACATGTGCTTAAATTCATAGTACAAAGCATGTACACTCAACTGTCTTTCTCTTCAGTCACACCAGCTGTAGTGGTAATTGCTCTTCTTGCCTTGGGAAAATATGATTACATCGTTATATATACTGATGATGGGAATTCAGCTAAAATGTAAGCATCTCTTACTGACTGCAAATCGTTCATATTCACAAAGTTCAGTTCAGTTACTGAGTGGATTGTTATTTTATTCATGCTTTTCAGGTGCTGGATCCCTGATACTGCTGTCCACCAGGGGGTGAACATTGGTTATTACGGTATAGTGTTCATATTCACCTTTACCATATTCATCATAACTGTGCGGCAGATTGTTTTGTTACAGCCCACAGCAGAGGAAGGCCAGGGCATCAGCTCCATCAAGACAAACACCATCACCATCCTCGGCCTGTTCCTGCTGTTCGGCATCACCTGGGCGTTTGCTTTCTTCAGCTATGGACCTATGCGCATACCCTCCTACTACATCTTCACCATCCTTAACTCCTTTCAAGGTAGAGTCCAAACTGACGCACAGGAACACTCAAACAGCCTAATTTCTCTTTCATTGAGCACAGAAGTCTGAGAATGGTGCAATGTTTGTGAGCCAGCTACCTTGTATTTGCAGGTTTCTTCCTGTTTATCTACTACTACAATTCCAGCAAGACTGCTGGAGTGGACAGAAGCGTCAGCAGCAGCAGCACAGCTACACCAAAGACAGCAGTCATATCTCCATATCAGTAAAGCGTTTGAATTTTGACACAAGAGGGCAGCATTTCATTTCATGTAGTCAAGTAGATTTCCCATTCTTCCTGCCCCCCACCCCTCTGAAACGCCTTGTGCTCCTGGCCACTCTGACCAGAAGTGGCTAATCTAGATTACCTTCATTGAGAAAATTGCTCAAATGAGCAGAGCACTGACAGAGGAGACGGAGAAGTCACTCATGCCGATGACTGTGTTGCAACACAGGTCCTGTCTGACTCACTGAGAAACTCTGCAGAGAAGTTTATGATTCACTCAGAACTAAGTCATAGAGCTCTTACATCAACGCTTCAGTCATACACTGGAATGCAGAGTGTAATTGTTCAAGAAGAAAAATATCGCCCCTTTATGACTGATGTGGTTGTCATATGGACTGAAGATGGCAAAATGTAGGAAAAAAACAAGGTGAAGGGAAGTCTTGTCCCTCACATACTTCACAGTGTCGGGGGCCGAGCTAGCCAGCTAGCGCTTTGCGTGCCTGCAGATAATTACCTTGTGCCTACAGAGAGCAGTATCCACTGTGCGTGGAGCCTTAACTGGCTAACAAGAAATGAGCTCATGGTTACCTAGTGATAAGAGGCCTGAGGGCATGCCATTATGTTGAAACTATTCTCTGAAATATGAATGTATTTAAGTCTCATTTATACCGCTTGGCAAATGGCATTAAGTTAATAATAAGGTGTTATTGGGAAATGTGTGGTTTTTGTGTTGCTATCCTTATTTTGTCTCTAAACTAGATATGATTAAGATCTAATGTGTTCAATATTCTTTTTAAACTAACACATTTCACAACTAATTCAATCTTCAAACATTAGCCATATTATATAATGTTTAAATGTCTAGATATCTACCTTCTTTGCTGTTTTCATTTTCCTTCATTTGTTTCATACTGGCCTTGGGAACAGAGTCTCATCTTTTGTATAATTACGTGTGAACATGGTGGCTTGTTGAGGTTTATTTTCATGTAACATTTTAAGGTTTGTGCCTTTATTCAGCATCACATGCAGACCTTCAGTCAAATGTGTAATAAAGCTTATGGTATCTTAAGCAGACACCAGAGTAGACTTTCCTTATGCGCAGTCTGGGCGCGGAGGGTTGGGGAGTGATATTCAGAGAGCAAAGCCTGTTTATTTATCTATGACTGATTAATCTTCTCAATGACCGCAGCGTGCCAGCCAAAAACTAGGGTAATTACTGCCATACACATCTGATTTGTGTTGCCCCCAAAAAAGGCCTTTCATGCAGAGCACAGCAGGCTTCTATGATGTACCTGTGTGTGTCCATACGTTCTCTGGGTAAGTCATAGCAGAGCCTTTCGGTTGATACACAATCTGCAATCACAAATCAGAGCACTGGGGTAAATGATGGTGAAACACACTGTAGAAAATAGAAAAAAGGAAAAAGAACTAGAGATTTCACAGCTCAGCATGTGGCTCTACTTCAACCAAAGCTCAACAAGACTGCTTTTCATTCATTAATTTATAAACTTGAAAGTCAGTAAATGTTTCCCACACAGAGATTATGATTTGTGGTGTGTGGTTTAAAGGCTTTTCTAAAAAAAAAAAAAAAAAAAAAAAACATCTTTACGAAATGTCTGAAAAGCTCTCATGTTGCTTCTGGTGAACATTTTAATAAGAGTGTCAGTCTAAATTATTTCAAAATGAGAGGTTATTCCATAAGAAAGGTCTTTTCAGTGAAGTGAAAATGTGAGTTTAACATATGTACGTGCTTCTTTTAGTGGAGGGAAACTGAGAAAACACTTTATTGCTCTCAGTCTGGAGTTGCACCAACACATCAACACATTGGCACCCATCTTCAGATTTTGTAAGACCAATGACATAAAACACTGTCCCTATAATACTGAAATAAAGGTGAAGGAAATCATGTGTGAATTTCCCCGCTGCGTGCTTCGTGGAAAAATGCATGCTCAGATATTAGCAGTTATATTCCGCTGAAGCATGAGCATTATTCTTGGAAAAGTGCAAAATTTCCAACATGCGGCCCTCTTAACCTTGGTTTCCTTTTGATGGGAGATCATTAGTCTTCAGCAGAATGGGAATAATAATACTAACACTGTTCCTAATCACAGCCAAAGTGTGAATAGGTTCGGTTTTATGATTGGCGTAGTTCAGGTGCAGGAAAAGACACATCGGCTTTGCATGTGTTTTATTAAATGGAGTCTGGACTGAATCCTGCCCCGTAAAAGCCAAATTGCTGATCTCAAATGACCTATAAAGCCTGAGGTCTTGTTCCTGGAACCTCGTGCGTCTGGAGGAAATCTGAAAAGTCAAATATAGCTACCCAGGCACCAAGATGTATCCTTTATTTAACTTAAAAATAATGTACAGCTATATAAATGGCTTTTATCAGCTTGGAGTTGAATATCTAAATTTGACCCTTCTTGCATTCTTTGGGTATGTGAAGGCTAACTGGACTTTATTGCATGCACCCCTGTTTTGCCTTTTTCTTTGGGTCAAAGCAGCACACTTCCAAGCATCCCCCCTTCTAGTTTTTCATAAATCCCCAAAATGATTTATTTCCTCCTAACTTTGCTCGTGAAATTGATGTGGACCCGGGGCCTTTGCAGCGTCTGGTTTCCCTGCTGGCTGCAGTAAAATCAGGCTGAGGACCAGGCACGGGGCAGCGCTTGCGTGACTGAGCGGCCCCGCCTCCTTGCATGTCACGATGTGGCCCCCAGACTCAAAGCACTCAGGCTGATAGATTTGAAGGCCATACTTAAGTGTGTAGATTTATGACGGGTGGTTGCAGTATGTCAGAGAAACTGTGTTACTTTTGCAGGGAGCACAAAATGAGGCCTCTTCCTGCTGGAAAACAGGGAGAGAAGAAGAAAAAAGAAATCCAGGGTGCTTTCAGGTTACTGGCCGTGACTTGGGAACTATGCTTGGGAAACTCTCCAAATGACTTGTATCGGGAGGGGTGGCCAGATGGCTGCAGACACTCACACAGCACCTGACTGAGATGAAGCGTCTTGCCTGAGTCCTGGAAGTCGGCTCGAGCTCTGTCTTTGCTGTTCATCTACGTCTTTCATCGGGTAGGAAGACGATGCGGTGAGAATGGAGGGGGTCACGAAAGGGGAGAAGAGGAAGGGAGGGGAGGTGGCTGAGGGCACGACCTGTTGAAAAGTTGCCTGTCTCCCCTTCTCACGTCATGTGCAACAGCAGGAAGGATCATTCCCCTTCATGTCACGTAACGGGGTTCTCTTTGTCCCCCCCTGACCTCTCCTCATCGTTCACTCGCTGCTGCGTGAGGCAGAGGGCCTGATAAAAGTGGGAAAGCTAAAGACCTCTGACACATTCAGATGCGCCAGGTTTATCACAATCCCTCCATCATGCAGCAAACACAAGTATGAGGTTTTTGTTACACACTGTTGCCTGCAACAATGCAAAGAATGTTGTGGTCATTTTTGTTCAACCATCAGAAAGGACAAATAATAATAGAAACAAGATGAGAATTTATGATGTTTGTTACTGTGCACTGTTTGAATGAAACCACGACCAAAGTAACCTTCAGTGGCAGCAAGAAAAGTAGTATTTCACAGATGCAGCAGAGCCTCAAGAGCAGGCTGAATAAATAAAAACAGTTGTCAGCATCTGATATTAATAACACATGGGATTAATCTCTAAAATTTCCGTAGAAATTTAATATGTAAGAGATACATGTCATCATATCATTTTAGGTTCTTAGAAGACACTGCTGCCAGCATTTCACTCTTAAGTATTTCCTCATTCATGCAGGATTTAAACAGACCTCATAACTACCAGTTTGGTCCCACACTTTAGAGACATGAAAGCTTATGGTTAAGAAGCTAAAGCTGTCTGGATTCACTCATACTGCCCCTAGCTTGCTTGCTTTTGACTTGGCTGTCGTTTGGCCTTTAAAATTCACACTTGGTGAAGTTGTGGTATTTGCTTCACACAAATGGCACAGGCTTTCCCACAACGCTGAAGAGTTTACCGCAGGGACTGATTCACCCGCTGGTTTAATGCTGCAGAATTACAAAATCTTCACAGGTAGAAAATGAGCAGCTAAACAGCGTAAAGTTTTCTGTAGTGGTTGAAGTTGAAGTTGTTAATATGCTCGGTCTGACGCGGTACCAAAATATGAAAATCAAAAAAAGGATAAAATTCTGTTGATTTCACTCCCATTTAACAAGTTATATGGAAAAAAAACACATTTTTCCAAGCATCTGGTGTGGACCAGAAACTTTTCAAACATGAACTGATAGAACAAAAAAAATAATGAATCCACTCACGTCAAAGGTGTACTGATCTATATTTTTGACTGGACTACAGGAAAGCAGGCCAATGCTATAAACGTGAAGTCTGTCTGTGACTGACTGACTGACAATTCCACAACCCAACCTCCTCCACAGGTGGATTTTTGTCGTTCTTTATACTTTGTCACCTGACTTCCACTTGTCACTTGTCTACAGACGAGTAGCTTGCACACTGAAGTGCCTTAAAAAGTGACACCAAGGGGTCCCGACTGCGTATGTGACGAGTTACTAAAAGTTTGTTCTTTCTTGTGTTGAATTCCAAAGACAGCGAGTGTGTATGAGTGTGTGTTTCTGTGTCCTCAATAGTTCACATGTGCGTGTGTAAGTCTGCATGTCTATGGCATAAGTGCACACAGGGATCTGATTTCAGTTAAGCTACACTGTTGCCCAAGCGTGATAAACTCTGTCTGTTTCCTCTGCCTCACTCCACAGGGAGCCCTTAATCACCCTATAGTGCTTCCCTCTACACATCCAAGTGTGAGAATCTGTTCCTTTGTGTAAATAAGAGAACCAACATCACATGAGGAGACAAATGCGGAAAGCATCCACTCTCGTGCCAATCCTAATCAAATCTTGTTTGTATCTGTGTGTTAGCATTTGGGTTAGTGGTGGTTTAATGTGAGGGACCACCAGAAACGCTTGTCTCCTGGAGCAGCGGAGGAAGGTTTTTTGTTTTTTCATCTGCTCCATGGCTCATTTTTAGTGTCTCTTGTTTGTCATTTATGGCAGTCTCAGAACATAAGGATGTGGCTCTTCTGAGTGATTCGTGTATTGTCCCACCATGTGGTCCAGCTCTTTCACAAAATGGTATTGGACAAACCGCACAATTTAGGCTTGATGAGTGTTCATTTGGAAAAAATAAATCTTCTTAACATGCTGCTTTAATGTGTCCATTAAGCACATGCAATAAACGATGGCTTTTACCCCTGTGATGCAGCAGTCCATCAGGAATAACATGTTTAAAAATCATCATGTGAAAATTTCACAACTCTTTGCCGGGAACATAAGTTACACAGACCCAAGAGACCAAAGTGTGACTCGGTGGGCTCCTTCCTGTTCCACGGCTCCTTGTTAGAGACTAGTGTCTGTGTTTACAGCCAAAGCATGACTTCCAGCTTCCAGAGCCAGACAGCTCCAAGTGATTCCATCCCAGCAGAGGTATTGACTGAAGCAGAGGTTAATCTGGAACATACTTGAGACTATGTTGGGCTGTGTTCACTCGCTGTTCTGACATTCTGCTTGATTTATGGGCCTCATCTTGCTGCTGTTCACCATGTCTCTTCTCTGATTTAATGGATTAGTGGGAAGTGACATCAGCTGAAGTTTCCTGCTTCTCTGGCTATGTTCAGAATTTTCATAAAGGTCTGTGTGTCAAGGTGTCCATATGTAAGCGTGTGTGTTTGTGTGCGTGTGTGTGCTTGAACCTGCACCAGGTGGAATTAGATGCAATAGCTCATGTAAATTATTTTCCACACCTCCACTTTAAGATAGAACTATCTTCTTCTCCAATCTTGATATGTTGTAATGATGGTCCACTGAACACTGTGGAGAGTAATATCAACACAACCAGTGAAACTCAGCCTGCATCCAGAGAATTAGGACCACATGTGCCTACATGCTGTCTTCTCCTGCTCTTGGTGTCTTTATTTATTTAGTTATTGCAAAATTGAAAATTGCTGAGGACCTATGCATGCTGACTGCTCTTGTGTGTTTCACTTCCTAAATTGCCTATAAGAGACAACTCAAGCTAAGGGATAGGGGATAAGACAATAGATATATTGGCAATGATTTACATCTAATGTCAATGCTCAGTGCAGGTGGAGTGTGCCTTATATGCACAGTAGCAAGGCAGAATGTATGGACGTGGAGTTTGGAGGGGTGGACAGGTGTGGATTTTAGAGTTTGGATCCTAACACAGACCTGCAATTAATGTTTGTCAAGGGTTTTAGTTGGCACTTTTACTGGCACTGTGTAAGGTAAAATAAAAAATGCTGCCACTGAACACAATCCTGGGTTTTGTAGGATCATCCAGTAAAAGCCTTCATGGTTGATGAAAATACAGGTAGTCAGTTGATTTGGGTTGACCGGAGCTGAATCAGAGCACTCGACCATGTCCTGACAGTGGAGGAGCAAATGTGTGAAGCCGTGGCCCATATATGGCTGCCAGACTTGGATGGGCTTTTTTGGGGTGGGCACTTGGGATGAATCAGCTCCAGTTGGCAGCACTTGGCTGCCTCTGGAACAGTATCAACCCTGACTCTGGTGCATTATTCATCACTGGTCTGGCATAAGTCTGGAAACAAGCTGCTGGGTCAAGCCATTTGGCTACCTGGGAAACGACAGGTGATCTGCATCACTTACACTGTAGAAGTAAATATCCTCTATAGATTTTGTTTTTCTGAATGATACGTAAAAGAATCAGTTTTTTTCTTTGCTTTCTCTCCCAGCTCTTGTAGGTTCTCATGAGTTCAACAATTGTGTAACAATAAGTTTAACATGTAAGCAATTAAAACATTTCATAAAAATAATTGAACATTTAAAAAAGTACTTGTTCAGTGCAGCGTCCTGTGTCCTGTGGTCCCTGGACATCTTTAGTTCTACTGATTTGCAGAGCAAGATACAGAATCTGTACAGGGAGTGTGGGAGAAGCCTCTGAATGCAAACCTTGCACAAACCCTACTTTGCAGGTTCGTGTTGGCCCTGTCCCATTGCTCCTATCTATATTGGTATACCCACTCAGAATACAATGGAGGAAATTTGGCAGGAGAGAGAATGCACAGAGACGTGAATGTTAGCGTGAGAATTTGCTGGATTACATCAGTGGGAACAAGTGAAATCTCCACACACTCTCTATGGACGGCAACCGGGACGGTAAACTCTGAGTGACCTGCCTGTGCATGCCATTCCTCAAAAGCAGTTACAGTGGGGCATATTTCCCTCTGACCAGGCAGGGATGTCACACACTCAAATATACCAGCCACACATTATCACGCACATGCAAAGCACAGAGCTCTTACAGTCAGCTCATCCTACCACCCCCACTCAGATTGTCTCCACCTCCACATACACACACCAACACCTCTGCCATTGCTCAACTCTAGGATGACCCCTCCCTGAGCGTGGTCAAAATGTGCCTTTCACACGTTCGGCTGGCCAAAGCAAATAAACCAGCCACATGCCAGCTAACGAGGGCATGAACAGGGTCAGAGGGGGGGCTCGCCGGGAGGTGCCAGGAGTGACAGAGGGAGGGACATGGTCACGCAAAGAAAACAAGCCCAGCAAGAGCGAGCCAGCCTTCTCACGCAGGGGCCCAGACATGTGTCTTGTCATGCAACAGCCACCCCATCAACCCAAATTAGGGCTGACGGAGGTAATAAAGCGAAGGAGCAAAGGAGGAGAAAGAGAGAGGAGCAATCCCCTCCTTCTCAGAGTGTAAAAGTGAGAGGGAGGATATATTGTCCACCTTGTAAAAGAGTCTTACAAAACAACTCTGGTGACCTCAGTGCACCTCAGAGTGGCAGGCTGTCTATGGTAAAGCCTCAGCAGTCAAATTTGTCTCTCTCACACACAACATGTCCTCAGCTAACCTTCCAAGAAAAGCAAACTCAAGGGACACAACAGTCTGCCACATCATTCTTCTCAAAAGTGCTATGGAAAACTATGGAAAAGCCCATTTATGTGGTCATATGCAGCCACTCCACTCTGAACTCTACTGCCAGCAGTTATGTCTTATATCCATTTACCTTACAAGCTAGATTTAGACTTGATGCAAGTCCCACCACAGACAATCATACTGTAGGTTTGATTTATAGTTGAGTATTAGACATCACCAAGTGACAGCACCACGACACCAGATAAATGTATTGTATATCATCAGGCTGTATTATGCTTTAATGACATCCCCCATAGTAACCCTGATAAGACCGATGGTAGTCTGGTTCACCTGGTCTCATTAATATTATTTCTGTGCAGTCATCATATTTACATTCTTTTATTCACAGCAGACGAGCAGAGGATGTGCAGTGGAGATGTCTTTGCTCGAGTGTGTATCTATGGTGGCTGCATGCGTAGGCTACGTAGGCTATAACACCCTCAATGCAGAACCATGCATCCACCTTTAAGGACACATGCCATGCTGTTCCATCCACACATGCTGGAAGAAAGGTCAGAGCATCCATGTATTTTCTATACCCACATGGAGCTGGAGCAATGAAAGGCTGGGACACATTGTGGACAGGTTGCACAAGTGAAACTAACACGCGGAAAGACAAACACTATGTTGGGGTGTGACCAGGTATGAATGGGAACATCTATTCTCTAAACCACTCAAAAGGCCCTTTCAGATGATTTAGGGTCATCAGTTCACCTCAGCTGCATGTCTTCAGGCTGTGGGAGGAGACCAAGGGACATGAAGAGGCAAACTCACACGCATCATGCAAACCCCACACAGAAAGGACTAAGTCTGAGATTCAAAGACAAGACCTCTTGCTTTTGGGGTGATGTGGAAACCACTGAGCAGTCATTCCATAATTTCATAAATAATAGATGCGATGCCACTTACAAGAGATAATGTTAAGTTAAAAAGTGAACATCCATTTCCCCTGATCATAGCTAGATAAATCCACTAACCCTGGATGTCTTTAGTTTGGCAACAGCTATGAAGATCAGAGGAGGAGGAGATCATTGAGGAGGCCAGCTTCCTTCCACTGAGAGGCAGCCAGTCTGATGGTCTGAGGAGGAATATGTCAGCTAGCATAGGTGGTCTGTGCCAGATGTGAGGTATGGGGTGCCTTTTGGCCTCTGAGTGAGCATATGGAATACATTGTGCATGGGGGACTCCTCCGAGACTGCTCTCTCTTAAGCTATTTGGGTTGTGAGGCAGCCCGTGCTTTTCTCTGCGGAACCAGTGGGATTTAGAAATGTATCACCCTCAGTGGAGGGTGCAACAAGGAAAAGGGGTTCGCAGAGCACGTAGGGGGACAGGGTAAGAAGGTCAAACGTTAAGGTTGTTTGTGTCTGGGTCTGAATCCATGGGAAGCCTGTGGATGGTAGGACCCATGTCTCAAGTTACACCATTCATAAATCTATCTGTAGGCCTACTTGAAAGAGCTTTATAACATGGCCACTTTATTTGGCCATCTCTGTATTTGTCACATAATATGGGCTTCAGTCTTCACATTTGCCTCAAAAGCAGCTCCTCCCTGAGGTTCCCATAACAATGCCAATGAACTACCAAAACACATCGAATGGGGAGGAAATGGCATATCATCCCAAATGAAATAAAGGGCCAACATCCGTCTTCATTGCGCTGAAATTGTTCCAGACAGTGACAGAGTGTCACCCAAACCATCTATGCCTTCAGGGCTCATTAAAAACACCATAAAAAACTCCACTGTGCCCTGCCGATTGGACTTTTTTAGGGGCTGTTCTGCAAATTAACAGGAATCCAACATGCTCCTCCGAGAATTAGGACTTCTTCACGCTCTCCAATGAAAATTTATTCCAACCTCCTCCCACTCTGTCCACTCCACTCAAGAAACAAGTAAAATATATCTGAGAAGCTCCAGATGAGGGAATGCCAAAGGCATGAAACCCAAACGAGATAGAAGTGTTTTGCTTCTTCTGCTGTGAAATCAGGACAACCATATGACACGAAATCATCGACATGGAGAATCTTTGCTCGTGTGGGTTGAGACATTCTCTCCTCAAACAATAGGACTGCTAATAGCTATTAGTCTGCTTACAGCTATGTGTTTACATTCCCCCATAAATGACTGTAGCACTAAAAAGAACACGCCTTATATAGACAAAATCTACAGAGTGTAGCATTTGAACATGTCCCATACCTAAACAGAGGATATGGCTGAGATACAATCGCTGTAAATGTATTTTTTTTTCTCCAGCATGAAATTCCTGAGACTCCCCAGCTGACTATACATGAAAGGGAAGGTACAATGATACAAGTGCTTCAATCATACTGTCTGACCTTGTTACACAAACAGCATGTGTCTATGTGTACGTGGATGACTGCTTGAAAGCATCCTTATGTCTGCTTGCAGTGCATAAATACATATGCATGAGTGTGTACGCCTGCACAGCTTGTTTCAGCCAAACAGCTGAACAGGTCAATGGTTCCAGGTTATTTCCACATGGGCCGGGCCACAGGCTGCGCTGCAGGCTGACAGAGAGGATGAGATGGACTCCAGTGCAGCTGGGACTGCGAACATGCCAGAGTGAAGTAAAGTCTGGAAAGTAAGTGGTGATTTGTATGAAATGATGCTAAAGGATACATGTTCTACAGAAACTGCATTTAGTGAGTGGTGTTGTCTTTTGTCTCCCAGGTTTTTATTCACTCCAAGACATTAATCAGATGTCAGTCCTTATTTCTCTTCAAGAGCCAGACTCACTGGCATAAAAAGGCCATCTAATTCATCCAGATTGTAGCTGTAACATCAACTTAAAAAATGCTGACATCTGAATCGTTTTTCTGATTTATACGAGAGTGCAGTATGGCTGTATTGCTCAAGCAGACAAAGTAGCAACCAGCAACAAAACCACAAAAAGGAGGCAGAAAATTAGAAATATCTGGGATTCATTTGTTACTTGTAAATCGGAGGATGTTAGTTTATATTCTAAATCATCATCTATGCAAAACAAGGAGAGAGGAAAGGGTCCACAGGGCAGACAAATTCATAAAATAAATTGTTTTAGAGCCACACACTGTTCTCTGCCTTTCTGCAGCACAAAAATGATCTCTGACGGAGAAAAGTTCAGACCCTTGGAAACATGAGGCTCTCATGGCCGTCTGTCACCTGAAGCCAAATATGACCACTTTCACTTCTTAAGAGCACCAATGGACAAGAGGCTGCTGGAGTTGTGTCATCTCCAAGCATCACACTGTTACTTTATGTCAGCTTGCTCTACAACCTGTTCTCATGCTTTCTGTGCTGGTGGACAGAAGCATAAACACTTCAGCAGCTTCTTCATGAGATCTCTGCTCATCAAGCAGCAGCCAGGAGAGTCTTGAAAGTCTACAGATCACGTGAGAGATTCAATCAGTGAGTGAGAACTGAAGCAGAACTAATAAAGATGAGCTCTGATAACTGAGTTGACAACCATTAAAAGCTTGATGTAAAGACGGAAGTTTCCCTCGCTGAACCTACACAGTACCAATCAACAATAAGAGAGCGTAGATAAGTAGAAGCAGGTGAGTTACGCAACACATTCTAAGCTTTGAGGCAACTGAAATGTCAATCAAGCAAGAAGAGGGCCTCAGCTGCACGTCACAATGGTGGAAAATGACGAAAGTTGGGAAAGCTGTTGTCAGTAGCCATGATTTAAAGTCCTTCAAGTTAATTCCCTGGTCTTGGTATCGATTCTGTCCCGCAGTAATTGCTTCACAATTTGCAATCCCAGATTGCAAGGATGTGGTGTGCAAATGAGGCTTGTGGTACAGAAAGCACACAAGCCCAATATATTAGGAGACACACTGATTTCACACTCTCCTCACAGACAGCTCTGCTTGTTCCAAGTTCAGAACACAATAACTGTCACAGTTTTTCTGTGCATATATTTACGGTTTTTAACACAAAGATTACTTTTATCCTTGATTTATTTTATTCTACCCATATGCCAGTAATCTTTACAGCATGGATGAATTAAATTACAAAGAAAGCAACATTTTCAGCTCTAATATTGAAATTATAATTGCACTGGTGAGACTAAAGCGGGGCAGTGGATGAACTCTGCCCTCTGAGTTCTCTGTCCCGCTGCTGTGGCGATACCATGGTCTCATCTGCAGAATTGGAGCAGTGAAGGGGGGTAACCCGACCGCTCGCTGACCCCGCTTCATTTTCAGGATACTAAAATGCACCGAGCTGCTCAAGCGGAACATATGGAGGTGCCAAAGAGAGGGAATCACGGAACATTATCCGCCCAATTACACAATGAGAAGAGCAACCCGCTGGTAGTATCCATACTGCACGTAATGTTCAGTGTGCTTGTGGCTCAGCCCTGATCAGGCCAGCTCGGCCTTCCCACCTGCAGGGATCCCAGCCTGGGACAGTCGGTCTCAAAGAGAGACAGAGACAGAGCAGCTCATAAATATGTGAGTCAGTAAAAAGTATTGACAAGAAACAGGAACACCTTGTGTCATATCCCCCCCAAAAAACTACTTGACGTCTGATCATAGCAACTGAACAGATGCTCTGCAGATGATTTGATTTCTGGGGTATCAAGAGACAAAATGCTTCCATGGTTAACCATTTCCAAGTTTAATGGAGAAAGAAAAGCATATTAGTTTTAGCATGTATTGTACTGCAGCAACACCGTGCGTGACTCATCTTGTTTAGTCATCATGAGAATACCAAGTAATGCTCATTCTCACTCAAAAGGAGTGCAACGATTTAACAGATCATGACACAGACTTTATCTTAAATGACCTGAACAGTCAGCCTTTGTTGAGAACGACTTGCATGCATGTGTGCAAGAACTTGTGCAGTCTGTGTACTTTTGGACAGATACTTAAAGTATTTATTGTGGTGATTATTTTGGCAAGTCTATGGACCATCAGCACTTTAGTTTGACAAAAAAAAAAGTCCTAACTCAAGGTCGTTTTCAAGAGCTTTCAGCCGCATCTCAGTTTGCTCAGCTGTAACGGACATCGCTCATTCATTCTTGACCTTCGGAACAGATGTTTCCAAGGTCTTAAGCATTTAAATGAGCCCTTAATTATAAAACCACAACATTATTCTAATATTTTATTGAAGGATAATAAACAATATGCAGGATTTATCCACTTTTTAAGCCACTTTTGTTCATGCTATCCCTCCCATATTCCACCCACGATAGCAGCAGGACTTGGTGTTGGTTGGCACACCCATCCTAGCTAGACGTGCCAAACATGATGGATTTTATGGTTGATGTAGTGTTTGTATTAGTGACTAACATACAGACACACAACAAACAAGTTATGAAGTACTTATAGTCTACCTGCAGGGGCAGTGCAGGATTTACAACAGACAATATGGAGCAAAAATATAACTTGGATATCAGTAACGTGACTGCAATATGGTAGAGTTCAAACAACAGTGGATAATGACAGATGACAGCGACAGGGAAGAGCATCTAGCAGTGCAGACAGGTAGCCACATCTCTGGAAAATCACTTGGAGTACTTTGTCCTAGATAGACTATAAATGCTGTGGAACAATAAACCTAGTGGCTTCTGAATATGTACATTTGGCCCTGCAACCTGGAAAATCTTTATCACATATAGCACAGTACACAAACGCACTGTACAGTAAGCCTGAGGTGTCATCGTTCTGCTCAAATCCTTTCAGCACTGTCCTGCCCTGAACCTTTGAACATGACTTTCAATATTTCTATGTGCATTGTTTTGTCTCAGTTGGTCCACAAATGAATAATTTTTTCAATTCTGGTATGTTGTCAGCGTTTATTAAGAGGGTGTCAAATCAGCTTGTGACATGACAGTCATGAGGACTCCTCCCAACAATCACTGGAAAAGCTTCAGAAGACATAATCGACCAGTGGTGTGTTTCTACTTTCCAGCTGTGTGAGAAATGTGTCCATGTGTGAGTGATTTATTTTTCAAGGTGGATTTCCGCTTTTATTTTCTCATTTTTAATGACCCAAAAGGAAACATCTTTGTGAAGTCACCCATGTGCTGCAAAGCCAGTAAGACATTTAGAGACAGCATAACTCTGATAACTAATGCTTCGCAGTATGACTGTGGCTGAATCATGATCGCATTATTGAAGCTGGAGAAATACTGGTGCTGTCGAGGTTCTATGCAAGATTGACTGCAAAAATGTGAGTTTTTGAAATGCAATTGTGCTCTGTGGCATTATCTCAGCACTTTAAATGTGATGAATATTAAACACTTTACAATGACTCACTGAGACAGTTAGGGCTTCTATGAACTTTTGCACATTATGGAAAGCTGAGCTTTAATTAAAGGGTTTGAGTGACTCAGAGAGCAAAGTTTAAGCCAAACTCTTACTGGTGTGCTGTCTATCTTCCCTATCTTCCTCCACTGATTGCAACGTTAGTATATTAAAGGTTGTATTTCATGGTTGATGGTTGTCTGAAATCTGAATTTTAAAAAAGCAGCCACCTGGGCCTAGTCGTCTTATTGGTTTTAAAGTGGTCACACAAAAGGCTGAAATGCCAATTTTTAGGTCAAAGAAGGAAATGTACCACCAATGGTAACACTTGATATGAAAGCAGAATTAATGATGTCTCTATATTCTCTTATGCACCTTGGAAACATTTCCCGGTGGCATCGTGAGAGTACGACACCAAAGCTGCCACATTTTCAAAAAATGAAGTTTTCTTGAACCAAACAAAATGTTCTTCCAAAACCAGAATATGAAGAAATTTGGATCAAAACAACATAAAATACAGAATGTCATGATACACAGCCCACATCATTTTGCGAAGTTGCATGGATGACTGAGCTGAAAAACGCAGAAGAGAGTGAAAGTTCAAAGGAGGAATTGGAGAGGCATGTCACAGGACAATTTCAGAACAATATCCAGCTTTAGTTTGACTCACTTTTTCTGCTGTTTTAGATCTGGACGTAGGCTAGCCTCGCAACTTGTAATATTGCGACATTCCCTTTATTGGACAAATACGCAAATGTAGTTCTTACGTGGGACAGAAGGTGGGAAACGTGTCCTACCGATTTCTCCCCCTGTCTTAGATGAGCTCACAGAGTCGGGGTCATCTGGAAGCCATTTCTACTTGTGCTTTCTCCCTCGTCTCATTTTAATCTCTCAGTGCAGCCCCACACCTCCTCCCCCCGCCCCCGCTCCCTGGGGAAGCCGGAGTTCAGTGACCGAGCTCCGCGCACGCCAGGCCGGCATGGCACGCAAGCTCATCCCCGCTCTGCTCCCCTAGCACGCAAAAACTCTACGGGATTAGAAACAAATATCCCTATACTGTACTACATAATACATGGCTCCTGTCCTGGGTGCCACATTAAGTGAAGATCTATCACGCAGCCTGCACACAGTGAAGAGGGAAAGTGTCCAGTCCAGGAGGAGTGTGGGAAAAGAGGAAAACAGGCTATTATCTTAATAAGTGACTGTATTAATAATAGAAGAACTTTGTCTGGGTTTGTCTGCAGTTTAATGCATTATGTGAGCAACCTTGTTGAACTCTCTTATGATGTAACTGAATTTTGGCACTCATTTTACCTTTACTTTTACTCAAGTATTGTACTTAAGTAACTCTTAAATACTTAAGTGGTTACTTTTCAGATTACAGGTTTCATGGTCTTCCTGTCCAGGTGAAACCACTTGTCTCTAAATTTGGTGATTTTACTTTAGAGGTTTTGAATGCAGGGCTTTTACTTGTAGTGGAATATTTTCTTTCAGTGTGGTATTGCCAGTTTTATTAATTTTAAGTTATTAAGTTTTTTATTTACTTCTTCCTTCCCCCACTGCTTCATATTTCTGTGTTTTTGTTTTTATATCTATGCAGGAATGTAAACAAAAATTTGAAGTTGATCTGGGTTAGAGCACGCCAGGACAACTTTCATTCTCCAGGATCTACAGGGAAATGAGTGTGTGCCACTTTAAAAGGACATTTCATAGTAAAAACATGAAATGTCTGGAACCCTGGTTAATATTTGGGTTTTTTTACATTAATATGTCACTTTTGATGGGTCCCTCAATACCACGCAATGTTTAAAGTGTGAAACATGGAAACAGGACCACATGAAAGTACAGTATGTGTGAGAAAATATTGCACTAAGGTTAAAAATCATACTTTTGTAAAGGGCCTAAATTCATGTTTTCATGGTTTAACCAAGGGTCTTAAATCATTCCAGGAAAGCATTCTCCAAAAGTACTGCTCTGGTCTTTTATGTGGCCTGTTTGATATTTCCCTACAGCGACACATCTTTGGGCACAGCAGGTCTAACACAACAGAGCTATCAAAGATAATCAGATTCCTTGGAATGCTATTTTCTCCCTTTTCCTCCAAATCTAAATGAACACAGGACACTGGACCTGCTGTGATGCTATAATTCAGTCCATCTTACAGCAGGTTGTCTGTGCCTCCGCTCTTTTCGCCGTGAAGCAGCCTTTTAGACGAGTGAACCCATGGAGGTTTTGACAAGTACACAAACAAGGAATTGATTCTCAATAATTCAATCTTGTTTTGTGTGTCTGGGGTTCATTGTGCTGTATGTGGTGAAATGTATGAAACACAATACACGCAGAATGGTCATAGTCTACAAATGCTTTGTAATTTTTTACTTAGGCTGTCTTTCCTTACAGTATCGAATATGGATTTAGACCACGGTTCAGTCTAAGTATGGATTTAGACATTTCAGAAGTATGACTTTTAACCACAGCACACTATTTTCAGTTTTAACCATGTCGATGCTGGATAAAATCATCAGTGTTCTACTTTAGGTTCTAGTTATATTCAAACATTTGTAAAACAGACCTGTTCCAAAGCAACTTTTCTGAATGAAAAAAACTGGTGTTTTTGGCCACTCATAACGACAACATTGACTTATTATCATGTTGCTGTGGAGAAGATGTTGGCCAACCGTTGCTTATTATAACATCCATACTTGTGACGGCCCAATCCACACTGGAAACCCAGTTTGTTCTATACGAAAATGCAGCCCTGCAACATAAGTAGTTAGGCTTCGAATAACCCACCTGACCTTCGTACATGCGTAGAACAAATCAGGTTTCCGGTACGGATCGGGCAGTCACAGCGCCGGCCAGGTAGTGTACAGTTAGTTGATCTGAGAGTCTGCTGCAGCTGCAAGAAATGATGCAGACACAAGTGAACCAAAAGAGTAAATTTGAGGAAAACCAAAACACTGAGCTGAAAGACACTGAAAAGTTCCGTAGAACAGCAGTCAGGTGGTCATTCCCTAACAGCTCATCAATGTAAGCAACACCTCTCACACGACGTATATAGTCATTTTATCCATTGTTGATAGAAAAATGCTGATTAGTGCAGCTTTAAGTAATATTACGTGAGGTGAGTTTATCTCCTTTTCACTCTTTAACATCATCAACACCACATGAAACGATGAGCTCTGAGACTTAAGAGCTGAACTCAATAGTGTTGAGTTGAACTATATCTTTTTTGGGTGTGTGTATATGTGAACATACTGCTCACTTATACCACTCTAACCACCAGCCCATTTAGTATCTCCCCATTCAAGTGAATTGTGCCTTTCCTTGTTTTTTCTCAGGCTTTTTACACACAAACAACAATCAGGTCTGACAGTGACAATTTTTCCAAGTATCTCTTTTTCCTTCGTATTGTGGTCTGGCACAAGAAAATGCTCTC
Source organism: Chaetodon trifasciatus (assembly GCA_037975065.1). Lineage (NCBI taxonomy): Eukaryota > Metazoa > Chordata > Actinopteri > Chaetodontiformes > Chaetodontidae > Chaetodon > Chaetodon trifasciatus. The sequence goes on from JBBMOE010000021.1 coordinate 7,422,187, forward strand.
ATTTCAAACATCACCATCTCTAACTAGCAATGTCCGGTGGTTACCTCCTGGCTGCCTGAGATGGCACTGGCCCAGAGGATGTTTTTGTTGGTCTGTTTACTGGTTTGTCGGGTTGTTTTTGGCCGCAGCTTTTTCAGTCTTGGCTCACCTTTGTTCTCTCAAGCAAAATAAAAAAAATCTTTACTCAAATTCCTGCATTCTCTCTGCTCTTCCCTTTCCCAAGTCCCACCAGCTCCCCAACTGCCTGTTGGACCCCTGGCTTTCCTCTCCCTGCTGCCCTCCTCCCTCACACCCTAAACCCCTACCCCCCTTCCCTCTTCCTTCCTCCCTGTTGGTGCTGTGCGTGACAGTAGCTCACTGAGAAGTGGAAATGAGACTAGTAAACAATGATTAGCTCCAGAGCCGGGGCAGCCTGGTCTACCATTGGTCCTGTCTCCACACAGCGAGCGCCCACCCGCCAGCACATGACATGCAGCGGCATATAGACCCCATCCCCGCCTCCGCCCCGCCAACTACTCCCCCCTCAGAGTCAACGCAGGGTCAGGGCCAACCCTTCACAGCCAGGTTACAAGGGGTAATCACAGGCAAACACAGCAGCCACACGCAAAACGCATACACAACACTCCCTCCCCTCCATCCCGGGCCTCCACCCTCTCCCACACACATACACACAAACTAACCCCCCCAACCCCTTTACCTCCAGCCACCCAACCACCCCCTTCCTCAGCCACAAACCTGGCTCTGATTAACGTGATGGGGATGCAAGTGGCCACATGTGTATGAGGAGCAGACTCAGGCAAGGAGGAGGAGGAGGTAGTGGTGTTGGTGGAGGTGGAGGTGGAGGGGGGGGGATTCCCCCTATAGGAATAGAGAAGAAACAGTCATCCCCAGTGCAGGCAGTGTATTCGAAGACATTGCTATGTCTCTGGTTAACCGAGGAATCATTCTGGAGGCTTTGGTGCTCAGCCACACCGCATTTCTTAAGACAAACAGCTCTCAGGCAGAGCTCTGAACCAGCGAAGCTCTCGACATCTGTAAAAGGCTGCTTAAGGACCATTATTCTGAAAGAATGACACATAACACATAATGCAGTTACACTTAGGTTACTTTTATTGTTGCCTTTCTGTTTGTTTTCACAATTTAAGCCTGCTGAGCCTATAAGCCCTGTCATTTATCAGTTTATTAAATCAGAAATTGTTACATATGACAGTTTGGGACTGTATGGACGGATTATGAAAGTCTGACTTTGTCTTATATGTATTGAAAACGCTTGCTTTGCAGATCCAGTCACTTTATCTGTATTATTAAATATCCACTGTAACCAAAGCCGTTACACTTCAGGGTGAAATGTAGATGGTGAAAAATTAATGTTTGATTTAACTAATGCGATATATGTGCTGCATGACTTTAACTTGACTCTTTGTATAATAATAAATTCTCCAGCCTCCTTATCTTTATTTGGTTCTATAATAAGGTCCATAATGTACTCATGGAAAACAATGTGCTCATGTCATAGTTGCTGTGAAACACATTTTATAGTATCAGTCAATTAGATGTCATTTTCAACATTCGCCATCATCCTTCCCCGTTCCTCACCCCTCCTCCTCCTCCTCCTCCTTTCCTGCTGATAATGATGGACTGTGCTTGTGTGGTAGTGAAACTCTCAGTCCCTCTGACTTGGTGCCTTGCTTCGGAAATGTTTTAGTACCTTCAATTGGGGTCATTACCTCCCTGCAAAAATAAACTTCACAGCTGGTGGGAAAACAAGAAACAAATTTTGTCCTCCGCACAGAGAAGGGAAATGTTCTTCCTTGGGAAATCGCCTCACTTTGAACTGAAGGTTTAATAGAATCAACAGAGCAAAAATTTCCATAAGACTTACTTAATGTCACAGATAGGCATCTGACTATCTATGTGAAAGAACATTTAAAAATAAGCCTCTTTGGCTCATATCTAACGTGATTGTGCAACCGTAAAAACACAGAGCTTGTGATTTATTACCTAAGGCAAAAAAGTTAAATATAACCAAGATTTGGCCTCAGATTTGTCTTTGTTTGTCCTCACTTCAGTTTGTTTTTTTCTTTTTTCCTTCTTGAAGTTCCCCCATATTTGTAGGGACTGTAACATGAAAGGTGGGAGGGGGGAGGGGGGGACCTGAAGTTTGTTGTGATATGATGTAACCCAGAGTGTCATGCAAAACTGCAGCTTATGTGGTCACCACCAGTGTTGGAGTATCAATATTTTATAGCTTGTCCACACTGAGTTAGTTTGTTGTGTGAGATTTCAGTCAAATTATTCTGCCTGTGTCTGACACTGAGGTGAAAAACAATAAGAAAGAAAGAAAGAAAGAAAGAAAGAAAGAAAGAAAGAAAGAAAGATGTAGTATCTTTTATCTTTAAGCTCATATGGATTTTGATTAGATTAGTTATATATGTAAAATTGTACAATCTGACATTATATCTGATGTGTGATTTTTCCTTTTAACTGAGTCTTTTGTAACACTTTAGTGTCTTCCGTGTTAATTCTAAAACTTTAAATGAACGGCAGATGGGTTTTTTTAGTTAAAGCCATACAAATCAAACCGTTTGAATCCAGCATAAAATGCGGTCGGCTGGGACTCTTTGGAGTCGGACTGTGTGGTGCGCAACTTTCCCGCAACTTTATATTTGACACTAATTACATTTTTATGACAAACTAAGGAAATGATCATCTGTCACACTCAACCTACAGGGCTTCTGGACAAAGACTCCGAGGGAAACATAATAAAATGACAGCATTTTCACTGAAATGATCGTTACAGACAAGCATGTCATTAAAACCACGTTGCTGCGTACAGATCTGCCTCAATTCACTGACTCCAACTTTCCAAACAGAGGATGCATTTAACTGGCAAATTAGTCAGACTGAGCATGCAAACTAACTTTTAAGCAGCTAATTAAATAAATAAAGCCACATTCACGTAGGTGAAAATAGAATTACGCTTAAACAGATTTCGCACAAATGTAATTAAAGCAAAAAGTCAGTCTAAAGTTGGACAAACCGTCAGCAAACACTTTATTCTGGCCAAAGTGCGCCCGCCGAGTCCTCTGCAGCCAGAGAATAAATCATGTCAGAAAGATACACTTTGTAATGTGCAAACTCTGCCAGTCCCGCAATTAGTAAAACAAATTGGCTCGACACGTTTCCTACTGAATCGGTCACCAGTTGCTGAGTCTTTTTTCTCTGCAGCGGACAGCTCGGTCTCGCCGCGCGCTCACGGTGTCCCCCGACGCTCACAAGTGCGCGCCTCCGACAGCGACCGACAAGAGAGAGATAATGTAGTGGGGTCTGCGGGGCTACCACAATGGGAGGAGTATGAAAGTTACCCTGAGCCCTGCCCACCAACTGCAAAACATATAAGACGCTGGAGTGAAGCAAAAAGCAGGCACTTAAGCCCTAAATCTTGATGAAAAGACAGCAGACAAAAAACTTCACCCTAACGCACTTCTTTTATCAGACTATTTGAGGTTTTTTATCATTATGATCTCACTGGCATTTGATTGACATATCTTAAATATTTTTTTCTATGTGTTATGGATATACAAGAGCTTTATTGATTTTTTTCCCTTCCAAAATTACAACAACTAAAACAGTCTGTTAAAAAGTGGAGATTTCTTGTTTTTTTCTGAGGAACAAGTGTGCAGAATATTTATCACAATGGCACTGGACACAGAGTTTGGTGTGAAGGGCAGCAGCATCATCAGGGAATGGAGCGGACAGGTCCAGCCTGCTCTGGTTGCCTCCTTCGTTTTCCTCTTCTGTCTGGAAGCCTGCCTCTGGGTCAGGAACCTCCGGCTCAAGAGGAGACTGCCGGGACCCTTCGCCTGGCCTGTGGTGGGCAATGCCATGCAGCTGGGCCAGATGCCTCACATCACCTTCGCCAAGCTAGCCAAAAAATATGGCAACGTGTACCAGATACGGCTTGGCTGCAGCGATATTGTGGTTCTGAATGGAGACAGGGCGATCCATCAGGCTCTGATACAGCACAGCACAGAGTTTGCAGGCAGACCCAACTTTGTCTCTTTCCAGATGATCTCTGGAGGCAGGAGTATGACATTTACTAATTACAGCAAACAGTGGAAAGTGCACAGGAAAATAGCTCAGTCCAGCCTCAGAGCCTTTTCCTCTGCAAACAGTCAGACCAAAAAAGCCTTTGAGCAACACATTACAGCCGAGGCCATGGAACTGGTGCAGGCATTTTTGCACCACAGCGCTGATGGACAGTATTTTGACCCTGCTCATGAATGTACAGTAGCTGCTGCTAATATCATGTGCGCTCTGTGTTTTGGGAGGCGATATGGACATGAGGACCTGGAGTTCAGGACCCTGCTAAAAAAGGTGGACAAGTTTGGAGAGACAGTAGGGGCAGGTAGCTTGGTGGATGTCATGCCCTGGCTCCAGTCCTTCCCTAACCCAGTCCGCAGTGTCTATGAAAACTTCAAAAACCTCAATGAGGAGTTTTTCGCCTTTGTGAAAGATAAAGTGGTGCAGCATAGAGAGTCCTTTGACCCCGATGTGACCCGAGACATGAGTGACGCCATCATCAATGTGATTGAGCATGGGAAGGACAGCGGGCTGACCAAAGAGTTTGTGGAAGCAACAGTCACAGATCTAATTGGAGCAGGTCAAGACACGGTGTCAACTGTCATGCAGTGGATCATCCTGCTCCTGGTCAAACACCCAGACATGCAAGCCAAGCTGCATGAGCTCATAGACAAAGTAGTGGGCCAGGACAGACTGCCATCAATTGAGGACAGAAGCGGCCTGGCCTACCTAGACGCCTTCATCTATGAGACCATGCGCTTCACCAGCTTCGTCCCCGTCACCATCCCACACTCCACAACCTCAGACGTCACCATTGAAGGTCTCCACATCCCCAAAGACACGGTGGTCTTCATCAATCAGTGGTCTGTCAACCATGACCCTCTGAAGTGGAAGGATCCACATATCTTTGACCCCTCACGCTTCCTTGATGAAAATGGGGCCCTTGATAAGGACATAACCAACGGCGTGATGATTTTTTCAACAGGTAAGAGACGCTGTATCGGCGACCAGATCGCCAAGGTGGAAGTGTTTTTATTCATAGCCATCTTGCTGCACCAGTGCAGCCTTGAGAGCGACCCCTCTGAGCCCCTCTCCCTTGACTGCTCCTATGGGCTCACACTGAAGCCCCTCCGACTCTGTGTCAGCGCCAAGCTCAGGGGAAAGCTGCTTGGCTTAGTTTCTCCAGCATGAACAGCATGTCCCAATACTGTGACTCAAGGCCAGCAAACACTTTTCCACCAATGACATTTAACAGTGAGTATCCACATACAGTACCTGCACTAAATCCCACTGTTGCAAGATTTTCATATTTAATACTGATATTTAATGGATATCTTTACTGACTGACTGTATATGAAGTATTGTTGGTGCAGGGCTGAGAATATGATATCAAAGGTGTAATGTTACCCACAGGTAGAATTCAAGGTTGGGATCAGGGCAAAGGTTTCTGCTTCACAAAATACTCTATACTTGATCAGATTTTGTACATAAATCTTAGTTGTGTGCTTGTTTTGCATCCACTATTGAGCATGTACATGTATGGTTTGTGTGCAGGAATTAGCTACTTTCTTTAAATGTCAATTTAAACTAATATAACTGTATATGAAATGCTTGTGAATGTTACAAAGTCACCTGATGACTTATTGTTCTCAATTGTAATATGTAAGAATATATTTAACCTTTGCCACGTAAATCAGTTACAAAATATTTTTTTATAATTTCATATTTCAGGTATGACAACAAATGTAATGAAATTTAATGTATTTCACTATCTACTGTACTCAAAGTGTATGAACACATTAAGCAAAGAATGCTGATCAAAGTGCAAAAAGAAAAAAAAAGGCTGGCATGTTTGTGCAGGAGGAAGTCTTTCATCAAGGAATATCCATCACAGCCTTGAGGATGAAGAAGAGACATTGCCATGAACCATGAAGACTTCACAAACTTTCTGCACCCAGGGCTCAGTTTTACTGTACAGGCACTGCAGCTACCCAGTGCCAAACACACAAGTCTCACCAGTACAACAAAAACACATGTGCAGCAAATTTCTGTCACTCGTGAGGCATTCTCAAAAACATGTTTGTTTACAAAGCAACCTTTTCAAAGCTACATGGATGTCACTGCACTCTCTTTAAGCCTCTGCATTCAGGAATTGATGTTACAGTACCCAAGGGATGTGTTTCTCTGTCAGTGTCAAGGCAACAAATTAAACTCAGTTGGCCTTGAATGCTCAAGTATTCATCATAGAGGATATTTTGTTATCAATGTGTTGGCTTTATATGATGGGAAAATAAGCTATATCTGAAATGAATAAAGTGAATTGTCAATGGACTATGTGTCCAGTTTATTTGTCACTTTAGCCTTTAGAGTTTTAGTAGAATCTCACAACACCTTTAAACATGCTAAGCTAGGTGTTTATCTCTGCCTGTGAACTGCTTTCTCAGTCTCAAATAGTTTTTTTGTTGGCACTGGTAGATATGCGCCAACAATGTCATATTAGGCACCAGCATTGTTTAAATGTCTGTCATTACTCAGCATTCCATAAATAGAAACCTCTGCAAAACTTCACTTGTGGCTGAATATCACTTAAACCCAAGCTGATGGGGTTTTTTTTAAAGATCATCCCTTTGTTGCACAAGCACCCACATAAGCAGATTTATAACGAAACTCCTCTCATCTGAATTCTGTTAAAAACTTCTCTGATGCAGCCACAACTCTAACAACTACACTATCTCAGTGACCTTTGTTTAAAGGGCTATTATGCTAACAATAACATTTTATATATTTTTTCATAGAGCATAATAAATTGTGCTGTTTGTATCTGTTCAGTGCTTGGATCTGAAACCCACAGCTTTCATGGTGATATCCCACAGCCCTTCTCCCTGTATGGTTGTAATCAACAGCTTGGCTATAAATAACTGAAACTAAATCATGTTTAAAATGGCCACAGAAAGTCCATATATGAAACAGCAAATTCACTAAACCCCAGCGGAAAAGACAATTAACTCCAGCTTACTGTCCATTCATATCTCACACTGTATGCTACCACACAGCCTGCTCCCATCACATGCTACCAAAGGCAATTCCTTCTATCACACTGCTAAAGTACATTGTTTTTAAATCAACAAATTTGTATGAAATATTTTGTATGTCGAGTTGTTTATCTTTTAAAAGTGTCATGGTAATCTGTTCTATTCTTTAAATATAACACTAAGAATTTGCGGTTTTTGGCAACAGGGCCTATTAAGTAGCTGCTCCTCTTTTCTGTCATCCTGCAAGGGACACTGCTGGCAGGAGGCCTGCGTAGGAATCAGACTAAGGTCTGCAGGCTGTGGTCAAAATGGGAGGGGAGAGATAATAAAAAAACCTGAGTCGCTGACCCCTCCCACCGTAGAGATACATATAAGCGAAGTGTTAAGGCTTGAACCTGATCGAGTCCTTCTCACGGGCTTCTGTAGAAGAGGGGTGAGACAGCATGGGAGTGCTGCTAAGGGTCCTTTTGTTTTTTTGGTATGGTTATTTTGTCAGTTGGATTATAATATAGGATGAGAAAGCAAATAATTTGTATTTTTATGTATTGATTTTTAAAGCACAAAGAGGGACCACTTGATATAGTTTCCTGTTTTTGGTGAAAATTACCTTTTTATTGGATGCATAGACAATGGCTCAAATGGACACAGAGTTTGGTGTGAAGGGCAGCAGCATCATCAGGGAATGGAGCGGACAGGTCCAGCCTGCTCTGGTTGCCTCCTTCGTTTTCCTCTTCTGTCTGGAAGCCTGCCTCTGGGTCAGGAACCTCCGGCTCAAGAGGAGACTGCCGGGACCCTTCGCCTGGCCTGTGGTGGGCAATGCCATGCAGCTGGGCCAGATGCCTCACATCACCTTCGCCAAGCTAGCCAAAAAATATGGCAACGTGTACCAGATACGGCTCGGTTGCAGCGATATTGTGGTTCTGAATGGGGACAGGGCGATCCGTGAGGCTCTGATACAGCACAGCACAGAGTTTGCAGGCAGACCCAACTTTGTCTCTTTCCAGGCAGTCTCAGGGGGTAAAAGTATGACTTTCAGCAATTACAGCAAACGGTGGAGGATGCACAGGAAAATTGCTCAATCAACGATCAGAGCATTCTCATCTGCCAACAGCCAGACCAAAAAAGCCTTTGAGCAGCAAATTGTGGCTGAAGCCACAGAGCTAGTTGAGATTTTCCTTAAACTCAGTGCTCAGGGCCAGCATTTCAACCCTGCCCATGAGCTGACAGTAGCTGCAGCGAATGTGATTTGTGCCCTGTGCTTTGGAAAACGTTATGGACATGATGATGTGGAGTTTAGAGCCTTGTTACACAGGGTAGATAAGTTTGGACAGACAGTGGGGGCTGGCAGCTTGGTAGACGTGATGCCATGGCTTCAGTCTTTCCCTAATCCAGTCCGCAGTATGTTTAAGAACTTCACACTCCTGAATCAAGAGTTCTTTGGGTTTGTCCAGCACAAGGTGGAGGAGCACAGAGAGACATTTGATCCAGAGGTAACGAGGGACATGAGTGATGCCATTATCGGCGTGATTGACAAGGCTGACAGTGACAACGGACTCACCAAAGACCATGCAGAGGGGACGGTGTCAGATCTGATTGGTGCAGGTCTAGATACCGTCTCCACCGCTCTCCACTGGATTCTCCTTCTGCTGGCTAAACACCCTGAAATACAAACCAAACTCCATGAACTCATTGATGAGGTGGTCGGGCGGAGCAGGCTGCCATCCGTCGAGGACAGAAGTCGCCTTGCCTACCTGGACGCCTTCATCTACGAAACCATGCGCTTCACCAGCTTCGTCCCCGTCACCATCCCCCACTCAACAACCTCCGACGTCACCATCGAAGGTCTCCACATCCCCAAAGACACGGTGGTCTTCATCAATCAGTGGTCCATCAATCATGACCCCTTGATGTGGAAGGATCCACATATCTTTGACCCCTCACGCTTCCTGGATGAAAAGGGCTCCCTGGACAAGGATCTCACCAACAATGTTATGATCTTCTCAGCGGGGAAGAGAAGGTGCATTGGGAACCAGATCGCCAAAGTCGAGATATTTTTGTTCTTTGCGATTCTACTCCACCAGTGTAGCTTTGAGAAATGTGCCAGTGAGGACCTGTCCTTAAACTGCTCCTATGGGTTAACACTGAAGCCTTTAGATTACAAGATTACTGCCAAACCCAGGGGAGAATTACTTATCAGCCAATAAAAAAAGTTCTCCAGTTAAAGAACAGAAATGCAATATAAGGTATGTGTACCAAAATATATATCTATGCCTTGCATCAGAGGATGTTTATGTAATAAGCTTTAATTAACCCAGAAATGCAAAAGATAAGCTCTCTGCTGACATTTACAATTGTTATTATTTCACTCAGTTACTGCCAGTTTATATATTAAAAGTTAACTCCATGTAAATGGCATTAGAAAGCATGCAAGTCATATCTGAAACCTCGACTCTAAAAAACTGTGACTGACTGAGAAAACCTAAATATATCTGTACTGGCTCTGCCACATTGTGTAAGAAATAAAAAGCTTTGATGTTTTTGCCCAAAACCACAATTCATAATGGACCTTAAGTATGTATTGTTATTTATATGAGGGTATTTAGCGGAGTCACTCTAAATTGCAATATAAACCGGTGGTGATGAATAAACTTCACTTTGAGCTTTTTGGTTTTTTTCGCTGATGGGGAGGAATCATGTGCCAGCTGTGTGGTCTCAACTGAATCCTCTGTACAATTATTCACTCAGACACCCATTTATCTTCATGTGTACCATACTTTTTCACATTTGAGCTTACTACGAATAGAGTGTGCAAGTCAACTACATTCATCTGCTCTTAAATCATGCATAACGCTGTTGTATTTTGGTAACAGCTCGTGTCACATGCAGCATATGTCTAAAGGCCTCATATTTATGGTTATAGTTATACTGTCTTTTAGCATAATACATCACTGTGTAAAATAATTCATAGTGCACTGTCTGAATAATAAGCTGGGTTACTAAATAAACTTTTCATAATGAACCCAGTTTGATACTGTCTGTATTCAACTAACTGAAGCCTTGAATTTACAATAAAAACGTTGCATTGATCTCTAACTGAATCCGTGGGATGTATCCATCAGAGCAGCCAAAGTGTTGAGAATCACAGAAGCCAGAGAGGTCAAAGAGATAATAATAGATCCTGATGTCTGGTCTCAGTGTTGTTGTGAAAGATTAATATGGGTTACAGGCCCTGCATGTTCTTGTTCTCCCCCCTTTACAAGCAGGCTGTGACACAGGACATCAGTTCAGGCAACAGTAAGCAGCCGCAAGCTTCACTCGTCAATATTTAACATGGAGCGCGCTGTACTCTTGACTGCTGTGTCATTTGTTTCTAAACAAATACAGCCAGTTTCAGCCGAGTCAGTGGCTACGTGCCAATAAGCCATATTTGTCTGCCCATATGCGTGTATCACATCTCATACATCTGTTGTTATGATTTAACATGTAATTAGTTTGAGGTACCTGTACTTTAATACTGCAGTGGTAACACTTTATATTACGGTGCACATATTCACCATTAACTAGTTTCTTCTTAGCATGCATATTGGCTCTTTATTGGTCATTACACAGCACTTCATTGAATAACGATATTCTACAACTACTAGATCAATAACAAAGAGTTTCCCCTAAATAACCTCCTAATCACTGCTTACTGATATTAAGTTGTATATGAATCTTAATAACCTAAAACTAACCCTTGATAACCCTAATCCCCCTGAATAAGGCATTAATAAGTGCTTTACAATGACTGACAAAGAGCCAATATGCTACTAATATGCCTGCTAATAAGAATCCAGTTAATGGTGAACTTTAATACAAAGTGTGATCACTTTAATTTTGTGCTACTTAAAATTTCTACTCTTGAAATTAATTGTCTGGCTTTGATTCACTGGCAGATGTCAATGAGTTGAAGTAAAAAAAAAAAAAATCCCTCAGATTTATCTTGTGACCCTTTAGAGGGGCCCAAAGACTAGGTTGTGAACCACTGGACCAAACTACCTGTGAACCTGTGTATAAAGCGGTTAAAACTAGCTACAAGCTATAATGTTACTTCCACATTGTCATACAAGAAGATTGCTTGAAGGATTTTCACTTGAGGCTGACTACTTTTACACTGTTGTACTGGTACCTTTACTATTAAAAAGTCTGAGTATTTTTCCCACGTTTGCAGATTTTGACTACACAGCGATGATTACCAGACGTCTTTTATGACCGTAAAATGTTGCTTACCGGCATTCAACCTGCCATGACTCAGCTGTACTTAAGTGTACGTCATGATGATTAAGCTTTTTGTTATTTTCAACCAACTGTGCATCACCTTCAGTATCACAGGATTTAAAGTCACATGAGCTCTAGCTATTCCAACAAAAGCAGTCAACAACCCTCCAAAGATTCTTGCTTCCTGAATGACTTTCCTTATTTTGGGAAAACCAAAACCACCCAATGCTCAACATTTATCTTGCTGTGAGTATGGTACATAAATATTAGTTTAAGTGTGGTTTAGCAGCTTATCATATTCATCCCCCCTCTTGCTTTTATCTCCCCTTCTTGCCACATGGGAGCGTTTGCTCAGTGAGTGGTCCCATGCCCCGGAGTCTACCTGCGTACTTGCAGGAGCGCTGTGGCCAAACTCTGAGGGACGCTTGTTTTCACTGAGGTTAATACAGAGCAGGCTGAAGACATTCTGTACTGCAACAGGCTCTCTCTCCACCTCTCTCTTTCTTTGCTCTGACACCGCAAGGACCCTAGGGGGAGGAATGGGCCTTCTATCCTCCCCCGTTTCCATCACTGCTTCCCAAAACATCCATGAAATGTGTCCAGCTGAAAGGCTCCCTTTCACCCCGAGTCACCCGCTCCACATACCCCACAGCACCTCGACCGGCCGAGCTTCACTCCTTAAAGGAAAATAGAAAAGTGTACAGACTGACAGTTTTCCAGCTCTGAGGTTATTCACATTCTGCACGTACACAGAGCCGCAGAGTGACCTCCCACAAGGTTCTCCGCTACCACCAGACACAGCTCGGCACTCCAAAACCCCCTCTCCTCTGCGAGAGGTTTGACATGCAAACTGCAGTCACTGTTTGGTAGATGACACACAGTGAGGTAGAGTTACATGGACACAGACAAACTCAGTTCTCCGCAAAATCTCTTCCCATGTCCACCGCCATCTTCTGCCGAAATACAGCAGAACATTGTGTCTGAGCATTGGCTGGAAACAACCTCATTTTCTTATTCATCCAGTCTTTCCTATAACACCGCCCTCAACACCAACACACTGACCACAGCTACACTCTAAATGTTGCAGACAAATAATATGTCTGCAATTTTGCGTGCGCTTCAATCTGGCCCAAAACATCAAAGCGGATCATTAATCATTCTGTTGATAAAAAAAATGGAAGTAAGCATCCCAGTAAATATTTTTCTTTGAATAACAAGAACAAATAGCCTATGGGGGAAAAAAGAAACTCATGCGAAGTAACTATGAATCAACTGTTTCCCAGAGAACACACTGGACAGACAAAGGTGCCATTTCCAGCAAGTCAAATAGCCATGATTGCCCAGAGGTCAACGCATACTCAGTCTCTCCTCTGTCTATTTACAGTATAATATTTATACCACAAGCATGTCATGAGATATTTTGCCCCTCTGCGGTAATTTGACCCCAAAAGAGAAATGACTGACACTTTAATAATCCCAATCCCTCCCTAAACTGATGCTCCATGTTTTAAAACGCTGACATCCTGTCATCAGCGATGTTCAAATAACTCAATTGGGGAAACAGTTGTATTATGCATTCAGCTTCAGTGTAATATATTCCAGACTTTTTGTGTGATGTTCCATTTGTTAGCTCTTGAAATGTTTCCCCTCTTTTGAAGCCCCCTGTGGAATTATGTCACAGACATAAACACTGAGCAGGACTTATGGTGATGTTCCAGTTGACATAATAACCGAGTCGTGCCACCTTTAAGTTCGGTGTCCTCTTATTGACTCTGTATTTTCACATATCACCGACTAGTGTCCAACAATGAGTGACCTTTCACTTCATGGTTTGGAATGGACCCTAGACATATGAAGTGACCTTTTTCAGTAAACAATTACCCAGCTCATTATTATAGGGCGGGACAGTCAGCGTTTGTTGTTTTGTCCTTGCTGGAATTGTGTTTTGGAGCAGTGGCAAGGAGAGGACCTTTCATATCAAATAACACAATGTGCAGTTACCATTTGCCACATTTCTTTCCATATAACAAACAATTCTTTTCAGGAAGTGCATGGAGGAAGTGATCCATGCTGGTCAGTATGAGAGCATGGTTAGCATGTGTTTTTGTTCATGGATGGGAGTTCATGGTCTGAAACAGTCACTCAAACTAACTCTGTTTAAGAGGTCATTTTTGTTTGATATGGAAACTGAGCAACACTGTCTCCTATGATTTATGTTGAACGGCAAAGTTGAAGCACTCCAGTGTGATGTTCATAGAGTGGAGTGAGACGAGAGGGCGCGGAGGCCGTGGTGGCGGACAAGTTTGCAGCTCTCTTCCTCCAGGCTGCCTTCTTCCATCACCAAGACATGCTGATGTGGAGGCTGAGGTCATGTCAGGATTTCCAATTTTTCCTGTGTGCACTGTGAAGAGGTGATGTGGCTAAGACCGCATTTGCACCATTTACATTCTTCAGTGTCTAAACAGCTGTACTTCCTTACTTTCTATTAAGAACAACAGGACTTGGCGAGGTTTTCCTCAAGCAAACACAAAAACTCCTTCTTTATTTGCCAAACCTAGAAAGCAAATTAGATTACTTTAGTATGTCTCCTGCAAATAGCTTGTGATCTCATTTATCTGATGATGGATCAGTCCTGGTGGACCTTCAGAGTGAGAATCTGATACTTCCCTGTAGGTCCAGCACCTTCAAGAGGCCATCAATCTCGTGCAGCGTCTGAGATAGCAGTGTGTGCTCAGATGATAACGCACCACTGGCACCACTATTGTGTAACTCAGACTGGGAGCTCTTCAAGAAGCATGTACAAGTGTCTCTGAGAGGCAGACATATCTGATTTGTTTTGAAAAGGGAGGAAATAAATCAGATTATTGCTCCGTGTATTTTTTCAAGCAACATGAGAACTTTGGAAACACTCAGCAGAGTGATATCCCATGCATGAGTGGGAGAGAGGCTTTAAGATGTGCAGATAATTTCTAATTTTAACTTTTTAATAAAAAGAAATGGCTTTGATGAATTCACATTTCTGGGGTGAAACAGCTATATTCATATATTTAGGCTGGAAGGTAAAAGTTAATTACTGATCTTTGATATTGATACGTATTTGTTTTGCTAAAATTTGAATGCACATTTATACCATGTATTGTGCTCTATAGATAGAAAGCAAGAAAGGCATGGCACATGTCAGACAAAGTCTAACCACGTCCTCTTGGCACAAGACACGAACTCTTCAACATGCATCGCAGCTCATAATCAAATTAGACCTAACGGACAAACTGGCGCATTACCAGACTGACAAAACATAACAACAAAGTAAACACTGAGGGATCATGTTTCAACTGAAGGACAAAGCCACCAGACTCTTAAAGTTACAGTGAGTGCACTTTTCGAAAAGAGTGTCGTGCTGAACCAGGGCATTTGACAGCCAGTGCTTGCTGGATCATATACTCCATAACCCAAACCCTAACCCAGACAAGCTGGGACAGGAGCAACAAAAGACAAAAACACCTGTTTGAAACATTCCACAGGTAAACAGGTTCATTGGTAACAGGTGATAGTATCATGATTGGCTACGAAAGGGGCATCCTGGAAAGGCTCAGTCAGTCACAAGCAAGGATGGAGGGAGGTTCACCACTTTGTGAACACATGATTGTATGAAGGATATTAATACATGGGAACACTTTGTAAAACTGTTGTCAGTAAACACAGCAAATGATTAGATCTAACAGCCTTGAAAGAGCCAACTAATTTTACTAGTGCCTTATTTGGAGAAATCTCCAGTACTTGGACATAGTCTACATGGCCAAAAGTATTCGGACACTCAAACAAAGTATATGGAAACCTACACATTACAGGAAGGCTTTCCACAAGATTTTGGACTCGGTTCACAGTTGCTAATTCATGCCAAAGGTTTTGGATGGGGTCAAACTCAGGGCATTACACTGAAACAGGAAAGTTTGAAGCTTCTATTGTCTCAAATATTTGCTGTATCATTGAGATTTTCATTAATTTGAACAGCCCAAAAACAAAGGTACACAAATGGAAGTAGAAAAGGGAGTCCATATACTTTTGGCCAGATAATGCAGAAGAGACAACAAATGGTTAATGTTAGTCTGAACATCCTGAGTAGATGCCAGTCCAGCAGTCTGTGTCTGTGGTCTGAAACAGTGGCCTTGGCACAGTGCAGCTGGGGTAATCATCTGAATCCACAATGAATAGGCCAACGCAATATTTTATAATCGTTGGTAAGTACAAGCAAGCAACATATTACCATCACTGACATCAAGGCCAATCGAGATGCAGTCTTTCGTGTCCACTGTTTGAGAGAAATAACAGAAGAGTAAAGCAGAACAGCCTTTGTGTAATCGTTATTACTCATGATGAACAATAGTAACTGAGGAAAGCATAATGACCCTCCATCTGTCATAATCTGCCTCAGTTTTATAGTGCCTGTATCTGAAATTCTAGCTCATGTATTGGGGTATGAAATATCTTGTAACCATCTCCCTGACAAAAAGTGTCACATGCACCCTTGTCAAACATGCTACCCATAATTCAGCTCTCCGCTGCGGCAGAACCCCTCTCCTTCCCTCCCTCGCTTTTCACGCCATCCCACTTCAAGCCCTCTTCTTGGCAATGCTTTACGCCAGACCAAAACAATTTAGCAATAAGCTATTTGCGTTCGTAGGGATTCATTTTCAGTTGTTTTTACATTCTCCTTTTGTAGTGGGCTCTGATTGCCTGTCAGAATTTCCCCACTGACTGAGAGAATAACGGTTTACTGGAGCTGACCACTCTACTGAAAATACCTTGCTCTGCTAAGACTTGGAACAGTCCATGCTTGGAACATGTCAGCTTGCTGACAGTGTGAGATGTTATATTTCAGTTCCTGTTATCCTAAACGACAATTTCACATAGCCTATGCCTATGTGTGCCTATTTTGAGAGGGTTCACTTTCACTGAAAAGAAAGGAAAATGTGGACTGCAAAAGCAATGCAAAGTGTATTTACTTCTAAAATCTATGGTACATTTAGGTTTAGGATTCTTTTGCAAAGGCCTCATAAACAAAAGCAGCAACAACGCTTTGATGATGCAGCTGACATGATGCAGAGTTGAATTCTATTCATGTGGACACACACGTACACAGGGACATGCTAAGACAGTGTGTACCCTATGCTTTATTCAGCACTCATTAGCTTCATGACAGCACACAGGGTACCAGCAGTGCATAAGCAGTTCACATGCACCAGGAGAGGTCAACTTTGTCTCTTTCTGCCCATCTGTGTGTTTTACCCAACTCCGCTCTCTCTGAAGTCGAGCTCTCTCTGAATCTGTTGATCATGTGGGTATGCGAGTGTTGACAGGCCAAAATATTACATAAACATTTGTTCCTGCAACACATCGCCGAAAGTGGAAATTAAGCACTTTCATCAGGAGCAAGCAGAGTCAACAGCCTGTTTGTTAGGGACACACACACAGGCGCCACTAATATTCAGCCAGACAAGCATCCAACAATTCCTAGAAAACAGATGTCGACAGGATGTCAAATGTGTGGGTGTGGGTGCCTTGACTCTGCAAGTTAAATTACGCTGGCTATCAGCTGGTTTTCACAGGACAATACATCCGGTGGACTACACGCTGCAAACAGGCATCTGAGCGGGTGCAGGAGGCCGCTCAGGACAGGACGAGAGGTCCTGGAAGACGGCTTGAGCTGGAGCGGAGGTGCGGATCATAAAGAATAACAGAGCAGGGATGAAGGGTGCTTATGGAAATGCTGGGGCTAACACAAGGTTCCGGAGACACCGTTTACTCAGCCTGCCAGCATTAGAGGACTTGGCCGGCGGTTCCTCTCCTCCTCTCGATCCCACAGAGGGAAAAACTGAGAGGACACAGAAGCCGATCATGTTCTGACTGTTTACGCGGTGGCATCGCCTACACTCAGTAATCCAGAGAGAAATTATTCTGAGATGTCAGAGTCATAAGTTGGCAATTTTTTAGATATGCAACAAAAAAAGGGATTTTCTGCATCACCTCCTCACACTTGTTTGGATACTTGGAGAAAGCTGTTAGGTCTACTGGAGCATACAGCAACACAACTGATGACAACAACAACTATGTATTACAGCATTAAATCTTTGGTGGGTGATCTCATAGCATTATGTAAGACAGCGGTGCCCGTGCCAGACCTTAAGACAGAGTGCAGGAGAGACATTCAGGTGCATGCCGCTGAGCACGCAGCCCTCCTCTTCGCCTGCCATACTTGGAAATAGTTGGTCGAGCTTGCTCAACTTGATTACCCCAATAACAATCCCATGCCAAGCCTTTAAAAGAGGTGGTCTAGTGAAATGCTTTTGAAATAATTACGGCTTTCATGTTTACAATAAAACCAAATCATAAACTCAAACAGTTTAAATCACTAAGCTCTCCAGCATGAGTACAGTAGCTCCTGATTACATAATTCAGTTAAGGCAGAGAAGGAGTTAACACATCTGCAGTGAGCTACCTCTGTCTGAACCATAGTGGCTGTTGGACCTCTCACACGGGGCTACAGCTCAGCTTTCAAATACAATCACATGTTTGTGCATATTGCACCCACTTGCCCAAACTCTTGCCCAGTAAAATTGCTTCAAAAATATCTGTTCCTGACTTCTTTAGATGAAGATAAATGACTTGAGTCCGAATTATAATAAGGCAACAGAGGATTAATTATGATTCATCTTCGTTAGTCTGGTGACTGCAGAGTGTGAACAAGAAAACAGAAAGGGACCAGTTAACAAAAATGAATAAAGGCATCTGAGGACAGCGAGAAACCTTACACCCAAGCACATTTAGACACAGTCCAAGAAGCGGCTTGACCAAGAGTGGAAACAACTGACAGGAAATTTACAGTCAAAACTGCTTCACCATGTGTTCGCTTCTTCATGTTACGCTGGACAGTGTTGCTCTGTATCACCTCCCAGATTCACCACCTGACAAGATGTGGAGACAGTGTTTCAGTCAACAGCTCCGAGTGCCTCCAGAAGAAGTGCGCTCTCATCCAGTTGCGAGCGCAGTTTCACTCAGGACTTGTATAGCGCAAATCAGTAAAGTGCCATTTGATGAGTCAGAGGAAGGGGGAGCTCTGGTATGAATGACAGCCAGTGAGTCAGATCACTGCGCACGCACACAGGTGGCTTTGGTTTTGTCAACCAGTGCCTTTCCTGTGACTAGGAGACACCCGAAGTGAGAGAAGCATCCACAACCTCTCATCTCACCACCATCCACATGCCAAGCCCTATCACAGTGGGCAGAGCTGGGGAGACAGGAGTCGGGGTGTCTGCTCCAATTCTCCAAACTGGGATCGCATAGCAGAGGAGAACCCATTAAGCGAGTCCTGGACTTTGGCTGACTCCCCGGGAACATAGGCCCCTCATCACGCCGCCCCCCACCCCTTCCCATCCAACTCTTCTCTCTCCCTTTCACTCCTCCCACACACACTCCCACCCCCCGCTGGCTCGAGTGCCAGGAACAGAGATGTATGGGCCTCTGCAGAGAACCGCCTCCGAGGTAGCACTTCTCTCCTCTGCCAGCAAAAATAAGACGTTCTGCTCTCTCTCGCCTCCTCTGCCCGTCTCAGCAACACAAGTCCCTCCACATCACAGTGGTCTGAGCGCTGCCAGAAGCTGCAGCCAACAGCTACACTCTGCTTTACCCTCTTTTCCCCCCCTCTAGTTCTGAGAGAATTTTACTTTGCCCAAGAAAAATTATGTAGTTAAGGGCCTGCCAGTTTTTAGAGGCAATGTGTGTTCTCTGAGATAGGTTGCTACGCACACAGGAGTAGACCACTTGTTGCGTTTATTGTTGTTAGGTTGGAAATTGGGAATTACATGGGCTGTAGAGTATCTGGTCTTGGCCATGTTTGAAAAGAGAACCAGTCCAAGATTGGACTTGTAAAACAGAAGAACCAAGCAATATCTTTGGCACAGTTCAAAGAAACTGGTAAAACAAATACAAATACTGGCAGATACACTTCAAGATGGACACACACAAACTCAGCTGTGGGGACATGTAATTGACTTGCGCTCATGCTGTAACCCTAGGCACTAATTGTAACCGCAACAATGAAATGCTCTACAGTAATCCTTACCCTAACTTTAGCCCGAGTCTAATTATAACTCTGTTCCAAACCCCTAATCCCTGAGCAGCCCCTTTTCAAAATAATGACAAGACTTTCTAATTTTAGAGGATATTAGTTATATTCTTTTTGGGAAATGTGATCATCCCACAGATTGAAAAAGAAGGAAAACAACACATAAATGTCATTATGGGCCTGAGGACATTTGTTGTAGGGAGAACTCCGGACATCCTGTGACCTCAATCGCTTTTTCCTTTAAATTGTCTTAACTACCAGCTCTAAACTATAATTAGTCCAATAACAAGTCTTTTAATGTCTGCAAATTTTATAGACTTTTACATCCAGTGAAAAAGTTTCTAATAAAAGATCTAACAGCACTTACATATCTGACAACTTCCATACAGCCAGCAAATCGGCACCAGCTAACAGACATGTATGCGTATTGGACATCTGTCTTTGTACTTGTGGTAGGTCACCAATATTGGGGCTGACCAATTTCTTGAATGTACTGAAGCGTGAATGTTCTCTGACGTAATGGATACATCTGTACTTTAGGTCCACTGCGAACATGAGGACATTTGAGTGCAAAGGGACGGCTGCCTGCGTCCTCCTGAGCGAACCAGCTGAGAAAACACTCCAGAACATAAAAACTACCCCCCATCCCCCAAAACAATTGAATTCCATCGCTCACATCCCATGGCACCCATTTGGTTTGGCCCAGAGCTGACATCACACCTACTCCTCATTTCATAACATACTGCGAGGGAAGAGTTTAGCGTGCCGTACCTCGTGGGCTGATTTATAACGTGTCATAAAAGGTAGGACCGATTCTGGTGCAGCATGTCAGCTTTTGAGTGAGAAAAGGAAGGATGTCAGGTGATTTTACAGGAAAAAGTATACTTAACAGCACAGTTCAGTCACAAACAATTCCATCATGCAAACTGGATGACATGGGAAAATGCACTGCGGTGTACAACAGTACAAACTCAACAACACATGACAGAAGAAACTCAGGGATGTATTACTACCCCAGATGAATAATTCATTCTCTCCCAACCTCAGAGATGCAATCCCCTGATATACAAATGGCTCAGATTTTCTCATAAGTCAGTATTAGAGCTGCTCTTATCAATGGATCAAATGGCCACGCATATTATGAAAGGAGTCATTAAAAGTGCATGAACCCACAGACAATTATCACCCATCCTTGCTGTTCAGCTCCACAAAGTTTTCTTACAACCAATTGTTTTGGCTTAACGGTCCTGCAAATGTACTTTTTGGTTCACTCTCACCGCTCTCGACTGTATCTTGTTTCCAATTGCAGCAGAGAGCAAAAAAGTTCCGATATGTCCACTGTACACTACCGTCCCAGTACCAATGAGCAGGTGGACAAAGGTAGCCACCAGCTAGTGAACATAATGGAAAAGACGACAGAAATGTTAAGTAGCTTGGGTTGTGAACAGTTTTCAAATCTAAAATTTGGGTCCCCAGCCCAATAAGTTTGGGTACCTTTGTACTAATTAGCAGACAAAAAGTGTTATTTAGAAACTAAATGTGGAGATAGAATGTGCAGGAAAACTATACGACAGGATTTATACAATGTTTTTCACATAACTGAACCACGTAACTTGTATCAAGAACTGAGATGATGAAGGTGGACAGAATTATAACGAATAAAGGGAGCAAAGGGAGGTCAGATGTCAGGACAAGCTGAAGAAACCCCCCTGGAGCTGGCAGGGAGAGCAGGGTGGACATTTCCAGATAGGCGCTTGAAATGAGCTCTGATATTTGGTGCAGCTCCAGGCTTTATTCTTTAAATATATCCAGCTCTTGGTAATGCCCACCAACTACATTAGGAGGGATGTGATCAAACTATCGTAAGTACAGCCTTACAGAACTAGCCATCAATTCATGTGGTTTATCGCATACAGTAGAATTTAGTGCAGAAGCTCAGATACAAACGCTGCAACTGAATCAACATATTGTAATCATCCCTACATATGTTAATCACCACTAACATTTGTCTCTAGCTTTCATCCCATAATGCATCTGTTTTCCTAATGGCTGTGGTGACTTGAGGATGACCATGTCCCTGCTCATAAAGCCTGTGTGGTCACGCAGCGGTTTTAATAGCATGACAGTGATGTTAACCATTATCCCGTGGTCTTATTAAAAAACAGGCACGATTTGACAATTTTAGCTTTTATGAAACACTATCGTGTTCTTCAACACACACACGCATCGAGTTCACGAAGTACGGGCTAATTAGTAACAAAGTCTAATCTTTTGCTTTTCATTGTAAATACAATTAACAAAAGAATGAAACAATACTTACAGTAACTATAAACAATGTAGACAATATAGCAACGACAAATACTGTAGACTCAACAACGAATTTAATTTACTTAAAAAATAGGGCTCCTATTGCCTAGAGACGTATTCTCACAGATTGTTTATTTTTCTCACAGTCCAATATTTAGACTTGCGTCAATTCAGCTTATTTAGAAAAGATTAGTGGCTAAATGGGAGTGATGTAGTACAGAGAGAGAGAGCAAAAGCGTCTCTGTGGCTCACCATTATTACCTCCTGACCTCACATAGACCGCAATCACAGAATGAACGGGCCAGTGCTCAACCTGTGTGCTCGACCAGTGACATGGCCAGTCTCTAAAACAAGTTTACCAGAAACATTGTTGGTTAATATCCATGGCACTTCCACAAGGTTCAAATGTATTAAGGTGCAATGACCAGCCCTCTTGCTTTGGGACTGTTTTTGATATCTCAGGTAAAGCTAATGCAGCGTTTTGCGATGCTGTTTCTGTCTTGAGAATGCACCAGAAATGGAGGATTTAACAAGTAGCAGGCTGAAAAGAAGAGTCAAAGTAACAGATTAGAAAAAGTCAGGACAAGAATGCTGCACAAGGAGAGCCAGCACCATCCTTAGCCCAACACATATCCGGGAATTGCTCTCCTTCATGCTGTGATTGTGGAAATAAGGCAGACATTTGTTTAGCACAAGGAGTGTTAATTTATCAGAGTGCTAATTAGATGTAAGCAGACCTTGGTGCTCAGCATGCCAACTATAACACACATGCAAAATGGCACACTCACACTGAGGATATGGCTGAGCTGGACTGATGGAATTCCATAAAGGCTAAGGACATTTATCACTGGATGTAGCAACAGCTAAACACAAGTGCAGCGTGATGCCAAAGCAAGAATGTGTGCGGCCAAAATTGCTGATTGAGTACGCAGGGGTTTGTGGAACAGGACAAGGAAGTAACTCACTTGAAAGGGTAAAGGAAAGAAAAAAAAACTTGAGGCATATTCCACTTTGGCAGGTCCTCACCTTGGTCATGTAAGAATGGTGAACCAGCATGGTTTACAAGAATCTGGCAACAAAACCAACGAGGCTTTTACTGGCATTTTCTTTGCATTTGGACTGAAACTCAAAATCCACTGGATACTGCTCTTAGCTGCTGCAGCCATCAGCTGTGGTCAAATAACTTGCAATGAAAATATTGTTCATGATTATCTGACATTGTGTTTTATAAGGTATTTGGAGGCATAAAAAACAGAATAATATCTTTAGAAAATGACTTTATCTAAGTCTCACTGATGCGGGAAGGGGAGCAGCAACTCTTACCCAATTTTCTGGATAAACTTGTGACATCTCTTTCAGATGAGTGTTGGGAGGAAACAGATAAAGCTTTCCATGTGGCATGTTTCTTTTTCTGGCTCATTCCTTTGCCCGGCTGCCAGAGACCTCTGTTTAATGTAGTTGTACAAGGAGGACGAGGGGGAGTAAATGGAGGAACTTCAGGGGGAACACTGAACATGCATGAAGGAAAATGGTTCTCCCAAATGACCGGGATGACTGGGGGACAGAATGTGTACTAATCTGGGCGAGCGGCCAAGCTAAATAGCCTGAGGGGGCAAAGGAGAAGCTATAGTCAGGAAGGGGGGAGTTCAAATAAAGTATATGCAGGGTGGACAGGACAAGGCGAGACGAATGCCATTACAGCGCAGAAATGAAAATATGAGACGCCAGGAGGGAACCTGGGAGTTGTAGGAGTGTTTCCTCTGAGGACAGGACCAGGGTCTGGTTGCACAGCCATACGGAGCCACCTGTTAAATGGTGCTTAACGTGCACAAACACAAACATACTGCTGACACGAAAACACACTGAACAATGCACGCAGTATCTCTACCGCTGCCTTTCCCCTCTTTCTCTCACACACACACTCGATGACCTCCTGGGTGCTGTGTTTTCTGCGCAGCGGTGTGTACTGCCAAGTCACACAGCTTGAGCAGCAGGGAGGTCCAGAAATCCAGGGGGAGATGGTACGTGACAAAGAGCAGGCTGTGTACGAACGTGAGTGTGTCAGGTCAGAGGAGTCAAAGTGGATATTTAGTGAACACTTTCGAAAAAAGGCTACACGTATTTGCACGAGGGCATGCATATATATGATGAGTGGCAGTGTGCTTTGACAATTACATACATGCCCAAGTTTGTTTTCACAGAATGGAAATGATAGAAAAGACATGCAAAAAGACAGAGGGCACAACATCTGATATCCATATGTTCATTTGGCTTAAACCATTTTAATCAAGTTTGTGGCCTCACGGAGCCAAAGTAGCTGCCTGTAAAATAAAGAATACAACAAGAGTCACACAACATCAGCCATCTCTCTGTGTTGGTTTGTGTGCGTGTGTGAGCAGTTGCATGCACACGTGTATACAAACTGTGCCTGGCTTCACCACAGAGAGGACAGGGCATGTGAGCTTCATGCTGCATCAACTGCTCCCTCCAAACTCTGAAAGTGATTTTCTCACCGTATCTCAGAGGAAATGATTCATTAGGCTGTGGCCCAGTTGGGATCACTCTGACATGGAATAAGAAGCAGCCACTCACCCTAGGCTGGTGCATTTGGAGTGTGCACCGAGACGAAGGGGAAGATGGGAAGCAGCCCGTGAAGGACAAGATAGATGGAGGAGGGAGGGGGTTAAAATGGCAGGGGTGGATGCAAGCGGAGGACTGGAAAGGCAGAGCTGGAGGAGAGGAAGGCTGGAATGAAGGAGATAGGGGAGGAGATGGAGGGACAGAGAGGGGGAGAGGGGAGCCTCTGTGGCTTTGAGTCAACGGTACAACGGCTCCCAGACAAGCTCGTCTTTCCTGGAACACCACAGGAGCGCTCAGCACGAAAGAGAATGATGCTATGTACTAATCCTTCTGAGGTCATCTTGCACACATCTTTGTCAATTGTTTTAGTATCCTGTCTCAGTCCTGCAGTACTTGGGAAACTTATGCCAACACAGTACACTTCAGATGATTATATTGTGGTTTGACTTAAGATTCAGAAAATACTAAACAGAAATGCAACTGTTGACTGCAGTACACTTAGGCATAGCTTTGCTGACTGTGTTTGATTGTGCGTGACCTGTCTAACTTGAGTTTTTATTGCATTCCACACATAGAAACTCATAATTAAACATAAGAAAAATTCATAGCATGGCCTGTTAACATGACATTACTAATCAGATATTTCAGATATCACACTACGACATCTAAAGCTGGACATCGGAGGTTCCCTGGTGAAATTTCTGACCTCTTACCTCTGTGATCCCCAGCGTCTGGGCGTACAAGAAACACCCAATGCGATGCTGAACAGCTGCACTTCCCAAACAAGGTAATGTCTAAGTTTAAAGAATAAACCCAGTTAGGATTACACAGTTTTCATTAATGTGCCACAAATGTAACTAAACAATGCATTTCAAGATATATACAGATACATAAAAAATGCCCTTTTACTGTAATTGTGAAGACTTAGCTTAGTATGAACAGAATTCTGGGTAAAACTGATGGTGATGACAGAATGGTGTTTAATCAGCCTCTGCTTTGTCTTGGAAGATTTGCCCCAGTTGCCTGAAACACAGGCAATCGAGCATCGCTTAAGGTGCTCCAGCAGTCCACGAATTTACTGCACTTGACTTGAAAGCAAAATTTAACATCCTTAAACTACAAGCTCGAAGACTGCAACTCTTCAAGTGTGGATGAGTTCACGGAGCAACAGAACAGAATGCAAAGCTCCATCTATGACATCCCAACATCCGAAAGTGACCCGCCAACATGAGTGCTGATCGGTGATATGTGGGATCTGACTTATGTGGAATGCAATTTGGTTTAAGCCGAAAAGGGGAGTGCTGAAGATAACCCAGACTTTTCCTAGAAGCGGTTAGAAGTAGGAGGAGGAGTGAAAGCGGAGAAGAGAACAAGCAAAGATAAGAAAGGGAGGTCTGGATTATATGTTAAGCCTCATTACTCAACCTCCCACTCAGTTTAATACAGTGGGAGACAGAGCCAGACAGAGAAATAGAGTGAAAATGCAAACATATAATAGCACATAGCATATGCGTGCGTGCGTGTGTGTGTGTGTGTGTGTGTGTGTGTAGCAGTGTGGGTGTCCATGTTTTCCCGTGACCTCATGCTTCAGTTGAAGCTTGTAATAAAGCAGCAAATTATGAATTAGATAAGTGTCAGTGAGCTATTGGTCTGGGAACACAGAAACCATCCCAACCACACTACATTTAAGAATGTGACTTTCTGCCCTCAGCTTCATCTATCATCTTGTAAAACCATAACATTTCCACTTTCCACTGAGTTACTCACGATAGTCACGCCAGTCTCAACGTACCTCAAAACCCCCGAAAACGTGTTAAAGGGTTAGATTCCGGATGCATTCCCTTCATGGATTCAGAGCCGAGATGGTAATTTACTTGTTATCTGTCACAACAAGACAATAAAATCACACTGCCAGATGGTAATTTACTGTTGTCCTGTGTTGAAGTGGTGCTTTGCAATGATCCTGCTGATAGCTTTTTCTAATATAACGTGTTTTTGCTGATTCGTGTGGGGTTTGTAAAATTGTTTGTACATGATTTGTATGTGTCACCTGCACTTCCAATCACTGTCAGTGTGAAAATCCAGTGTCTGGTGTTTAGGATGCAGGGCACGGAGGATAGCAAGGGAACCCCATAAGACATGTGGCTTTGATCAGAGCCAGTACTACCATGACATCATTGTCACATAATTGACTCTCATCGCCTGTCGCTCTCTTTCCGTCTTTGTTGTCAGGCGAGTGGAGGCCACAGCTATTGAAGTTTTCCTCTTTCACGTGATTATACTGTTGACTGTGGGCTGCAATATTAAAGACCACTATGCGTCTGGATATTCTGTTCATACAGTTCTTTCCCAACCGGATATTTAGCAGACAGTCAGGCTCTTCATTTGAAAGAATCTCCTGATTTATTCATGGAAAATCATGTTGGGCTTTGAACGGGACAATGTCATGTCTGCTTCTGTAGCCTACACACGCATAAGTTAAGGATTTAACTGCCCTAATAAATAAACAAAAAAAAACTTCAGCCCTTACATTAGGTTGAGTTATGCCTCAGCAAAGCAACCATGGCAACAAGTGATCACCAGAGTTAATGTGGTTGAAGAAAAAGTCCTAACCCTTTTCATTAGTGTATAATCACCTGAAAATAAGGATAATCGTGATTTTGTTACCTTAAAAAGGGCTCTTAATATCTACAGAGAGAGTGGGTCCTCTTCCACGGAGTCTGCCATGTTGTACCGCCATGTTTCTACAGTAGCACAAACACTGGCTTCTTTCATGGTTTTCACTGCCGCCATAGGGGACAGTGAGGTGAGGGGTATTCAGTTGGTTGCAAATTGCAACCACACCACTAGATGCCACTTAATCTTGTACCCTGGACCTTCAAGACACTGGACCTGTGTATCAGGTGACTACCAAACACCATCTGGTGGCAGTCACCTCAGTATCTGACTAAATAAGCTATGTGCATCCCTGGTCATAACAGACATCGCACAGCACAATGCAATTAAGTTTCAGAGTAAACCAGTGAAACTCCTCAGAGCTCCCTGTTCAATAAAGGGCAACTGCCAGGGCAGCTATTGTGCAGCCTTGCTGTTGTTGTTATGCGTTAAACAAAGTCAAGCTGTCCCTTCGCTCTTGCCAAGCTCATTGTCGTAGTTGTTGTTCTAGGAGCACCCATTCCTGGTATATTCAAGATGCTTCATAAACAGAGCAAATTACCTCTGCCGGACTTGTCCATAAACAACAACCACATGCTGCTACATATAATAAAAAACATGATAATAACCACAGGCGTGATGGGAATGATGATGTGACTCAGTCCCGGCGGTATGCATCCGTGTTGTCATTCCTCTCTTTGTCTGTCCAATTATCCGTCTCACTCAGACTTAATGTCCATCCCCCTATCCTTATACACAGCTTTCCAAGGATACTGCCATGCTGTGATGATTAATAAACTGGAAGTTCTATTAAGATGAGGACTTAAACGCACATGTAATTTCTGCTGCTAGGAGTCAAAACAATACCAAGAGTCTGAGTTTGATCACGAGAAGTAGCACGGGATCGTGGGAGCTGTCCTGACTAATCATGCTCCATCATGGCTGAGCAATAGAAACAATAGCAAACAATAGAGCGGCCAGCTATCTAGTTTGCCTAGTTTGAATTTGAAGCAAACTTTTAAAACATAGCAAAAAAGAATCTAAAGAGAAAAATGCTTATTGGGCACGTTTCCATCAACTGATTTGGAGGAGAAATAAACAACTGGTGGTGGCTGGTGGTATAGTCTATGTTAGACATGGCTGTGATAAACAGACGAGAAGAAAGAGCAGACACGAACTGGAAACAAAGCCAGTTGTTTGCCGACCTCCAATAAACCTCAAAGAAGAAGAGGAAGAAGAAGAGGAAACAAAACCAGTCGTCTTGGCCATCTACCAAAGAAAAATGGAGAAAATTTCAGGAATTTCTGTCAATTCTGCTTCTTCTCTCAGAACAGAAACAGCTCATCAGTCATTCCTCTTAAAAGTGAACTATGCCAAAATGTCTTCAGAAATGACGTTTCCATCACCAATTAAGTGCATAAATCACCTCCAGCCAGCGTAAAAACTTTTTTATGAAATTGAGGAAAGTTTTCTTTAATTTTGCCATTTCCATCAACCTTTTCTCGTGTGACACTTTGACCAGTAAAATGCAGCATTACCTTGAATAGAATTACAGATTTCTATGGCTTTGAACATGGTTGGAAATAGTTGGCATAATGAAAGCACACAACTCAACAAAACATACACGTGTGGTTTCTTTAGACATTTTAATGCTGAATGGTCCAGATTATGCCTTTAAAAATGCACTGAGATAATGTGTTTGGAGGTTATCACACCTGTCAAGCAATTCACATTATTAGCTGGCACTAATGAAAGCACAATAATTACCCACATCTAAAAGCTTTACTGAAACAAAAGCTCTACTGTATATAAAAAGTAATTCTTCTGGAAACAGAAGTGTATTTAACTGTAAAATGCACTTAATTCAAGCCGTAATAGTTTAAATCGTTTTTGTAAACCTTCAGGAAATTGATGCTTACCGCTATTGTCAATGTTCACTAATTTCCTTTTAATTTCATGTCATTTCAGGGTATTCAAACAAAATGTTTGACTTTGGGGGGAGGACGGCAATGAACACTTTTATGATCTGGTAATGAGAGGAAATAAAACTTAATGAACGAGCTGTAAAGTGGTGGTCAGGCTGGGGTCTTTAAAAAGGGATAGTTCAGATTTTTAGAAAGCCTGTTTCCAAAGAACTGAGAATCCTTTCAGTCAGAAGAAAAACTCTCCGCCACATTGAAATCCCTGGGAAAAAGGAAAAGTTTGGCTGAACACCCGTGGTGACGTCTGAACGTTCACCAAATGATGTAATTAATCATGTCGTGTCACAGTGCATGCTGTGTGGATGTGTCTGGTTCTTTACAGCCACTGATTTAACAGGTGTTTCTGGAGCTTTTTTTGATGAACTGAACTGACACCCTGAGTCAAGATAATTCACATTTAACAAATGGACAATTCTTTTATCTTTTATCTTTAGGCTCTGTCCAACAGGAGCATCCAGAGTCATCTTTACTGTATCCAAGCAGTAATAATTAATCTCACTAAACGCACATGACTGTGGTCAAACTCACTGGGCTGCAACACAGACACGGACGAGGAACGCCAGCCAACTAGCCAGGCTACATTGCTGATATATTCAAGCCCTCTTCAATCCCTTCTCTGTTCTTCTGTGTTTATTATGCATCATGTTGTTTCCTGTTACTAATAGCCCGATCGGTCCCATTTGCGGTAACCCATAGGGACATTGCTTCTTGCACAAAATCCAGCTCTGAATCGAGGTGCTGAGAGAAAAGACACACTGTGTAAGAACTTGTCGTTCCAAATTTCTGATGACATTATTCTTAATCACGGAGAGAAAGTCTCCCTAAACAAACCCTTCCAGTATGCGCACAACCACGGAAACCGCATCCTGGTGTTTCTCAACAGAATGTTGACCTGGTGACAGCGTTTGAAATGTTTCACAGCGATGGACGTACAGCTATGATGTGTTGCGTAATTCCTAAAGCCAGCGGTACCATCTATCAGTGAGTGCAGCGGGGAAAAGTCGGAAGAGAGGTGAGGTAAGGTGAAAAGAAGAGACAAAGAGAGGAGGGGGAAAGGAGAAGTTAACCTTGCTAAGGCTGCTGGGTAATATCTCTGCAGCTTGGAGACACCTTATGTAAGCTGCTGGGTGTAATCTGGAAAACAGCAAAGGAAAGGAGGTCAGTGATGTATCTCCTTGCAGAGGAGGGACTGTGAAACTCCTCTGAGGGGAGCTGCGCTGCACAGGCAGATGCAGACGCACACAAGTGTAAGTGCACACGTAGAAAAGTGTCCACAAGAAATACACGGCTCAACAGTGATTCATCAAAATTAAGCAGATGTAAACCTATACAGAGTGTAACCCTAACACCCAATCTATCAAAAGCTGCCTCTTGTCTCTGCTCTCCCACAGTTTAAAACTCTCCGCTGAATATTGGAGTATCACTGCAACATACACCTACAGTAAATCATCACACACACACATACACACACATTGCCTGCTGCTGTATAACTCATTCCTATGCAGTCCCCACTCAGTGATTTAAAGTGATTGCTTTAGCAGTGCAGCTGTCCAGCACAGGTCTTCACCCACACATATTCACAGCAAGTAAATCCGTCAGACATATTTATCACAGAAAGCTCGACGTTGTGTGTGTGCGATGTCTGAGGCGTTATGACATGAAGTTTCTTTTTCAAGCATGATTTGTGGTCCCATGTGTCTGGTCTGTATACACACGTTAAGTAGGTTGCCCTGCACGGAATACAAGTCAATAATTAACTTTTTTTTCTCACTTTTTCTTAGAGCCAATGTTTTATTTCTTCAGTTAAATCACTAAACCACTGAACCTGTTAGAATTACATGAGAACATGTGAAGAATTCTGCAGTATTTGCAGTGGATATTGCTTTTTTATTTGTCAGGCTTTAAGGGCTCTGCATGCACTGCAAAAAAAGCTAAATCTATGATGGAATATCTTAAATCAAGGCAATGTATGCTTGTCTTTTATCTGACTAGATAAATCTTCTTACCAGGCAGGTTTCATGTTAGAGCATTTCACTTGTTTGGTTCATGCTTATTTTGTCTTAAGATATTATAACTTCTTACTGAGATTTTATTACTACTTCTGAGTAAGTAAATGCTTGAAACTAGAATTTCCAGAATTAGAAAGCTGTTTGATCAACACTGACAAGTACAAAACTGCTTTGTTCAAGGCAGAATTTCTTTGTATCCTGTCAAATGTACTTGTTCTTTTGTCTGACTGCACTACTTTTAAAATAGTGGTTCATTCTTTGAGACAACATTAAAAATGTTGGGGATATTTTTCTGTTCTGTTGGCAGATCGTTTTGCTTATTTTAAGTAACATTACTCCCTTTTCATCACTTTTTTTGTCATGTTTTTGAGAGCTGAGTTTTTGAAGTGTAGCTAGAGTAACACAGCTGTCGTGGCATTTACATTCTTTTAGTTGCAGGAAACTCTTTGCACGACACACGCAGCTCATTTGATGGAAGCGTTCGTGCAACAGGGCATCACACTTAAACTGAGAAGGTGGAGGCAAAGGCCTCATCAAAAGATCAAACTGCTTCCTGTGGACCCACCAGGGACGAGCTCCACTGTCACCACAGGTCACAGAAGAGGTGACCCTGCACACCAATAACCAGCAGCAGATGAGCCAGTGCAGGAAGACACTGCGGGAGTCCAGGAAGTGGCTCGGGTAGGAACATGTTTGGAGAGAGCGCTCTTTTGGCAAGAGGGGTGGGTCTCTGGTTTATTTTTGGGGGCCTCAGCGACAACCCTGCTGCTTTCCTGTTTTCTTTCCTGAAGAATGGGTCTCGGGTTAACAGGGACAGATAAAACACAAGAATAGAGACATTCGCACCATCGTTTTTCACACCGAGACTGATTCATATGAGTACTGAAAGCCAAAACTCTAACCTGTCAATCAACAAGTGAATGTTGTCTAAAGAGGAAAGCAGTGTGACAGCCTTTATCAAAGTGTGTGAATGTTTTTTTTTACCATTGTGAAAGAAAAAAACAAAAGAGACAAGGAACACAATCTGGATGACAATGATTTTGAAAGCCAGTAGGTGGCAATCTTCTCAGCAATTCTCACCAAGCACCTGCATCCTTCTGAATGAAGGAGGGACAGATTATAGCCTGCAGATCACTTCAGGAGGCGGTAATGACACTGTCATGGCCGACACATTAGGCAGTAAACAAACAGTATCCATGCAGTCTCACAATGCAGAGATGTATCAAATGTAGCAGCAACATGTGATAAAATCTCAACAGAGGAAAAAGAAACATCTTAAAGTGGTAAACCACCAGATGATGTGTTCAACATCGATAGTGCCGAGGGAAATTTCTGAATGAGCTGTGGTTTGCCTGGATTCACGTCTGCCTACCATCACAATATCAAGCTGCGATCAGGCTTCACAGGATCCCTCCCAGTCAGCTTGACATGCAATGCCTAACTGAATGTCCATCAGGCTCCTCCGGCAACAGAGGGACATTACATTCATATTGCTGATTTTATCAGAGTCCCCACCATTGTTGTTTGCCTGTGGTCTATGTCTTTCATTTCCCTCTCAGTCGCAAGACTGATCCAGAATTATTATTGTTGTGCTGAGGAGGAAATTAATAAATCTCTGAGGAGGAAATTAGAGTTCCAGACGGTGTGGGCTCAATGTGATTTCTTTTTTTTTAAGCAAATGTTTTACATAAACTGAATCCATGAGCACTTATGGACAGAGTGAGCAAAATTGCAGTGCTTCAAAAATGTGTATTTCTTTGCACAAAGCATGAAAATGTGGCCTGGAATAACAGCAAAATGCTTAATGCATTTAGCTATAAGTCTGTTATTTTGTAAACTCTAGCCTTTACAATGTTGCTAAACAAATCACTCATCATCCATGCAGATTAAATCATAGGGAAAATGTCTACAATTATAGGGGACTTCTGCACAGAGGATGTATAATTCTGGAAGAAAAAAAAATGGCTGAGTAATTGAACATTTTCTGTGAACTCTGCATTATAAAACAAAATCCTGTGAACATTTACATCGCCCAACTTTTCTCACGTCAACAAACTAATGATCACACCAGTTGAGCAAGACTTCATGCACCGAGCAGGCAGCAATGTAAACAGATGCAGTGAGGGGAGCTGTGATTGGTCCGTCGCGGTGGGTGTTTCCGCATTCCGCAAAGAGCTGTCAGCAGAGGCGCGAGTTGGAGAGGGGACTGTCGCGTCCGTGCAGAAACCTCAGCGGTCATTCCCAGAGGAATAACGGTCCATCGCAAGGGAGCAGGGATGCCGTACATGTTCATCAGTACGCAGATCCGACTGGTGTGTATCCCGCATCTGTCTAATGCTTTCTGAAGAGGCGCGCTCGAGTTGGACATTCAGGGAATTACTGATTTGGCAGAACAACACAGCGCGCACTACTAATCAATCAAGGTTACAGATTATAGTTATGCATCGGCCTGTAATATTGTGCATGCTGGAAAACAACAGTCAAGGCTACAAGCGGAGCAAGCATCGTGCGTATGCCTGTGTCTTTTCCTTTTTTTTTTTTTTTTTTTTTTTTTTTGCCATGGTTCCCTAAATTAAAAACACATGTTGCCAAGTTGTCGGCCTCTTGTTGCGCATGTTCATTCTGTTGTCTGCACGACTGGAGCAACCTAATTCTAGAGTATTGGATGAACTATTTTTAGGCTGTCCACTTATTAGAGATTATGATCCGCACCTGCCACAGGGCTGCAGGTGTAGCCATGTAGATACTGCACAAATAACACACAACAGATATTGTTGGAGCAAAGCAATAATTTGTCAATTAATCTTAAGCAAACTATCAGCTGTTTAGTTCATTAATTTACTTAATTGCTTCTTACAGGAGAATGGTCCAACAAATGTGGGAGATGAATATTCTGATCCAGCTGTCATGAACTACCTGGGAGCAAGGAAAACAACCATGCTGGGAAACAATTTGTGAGTATTGAAAATGGGGCAATCGCTTATTTTAATGGGGGGACTTAAAGTAAATGTGGCAAGTAAGTCAAACTCGGTCATGACTTTATGATAGGAAGTAAAGTGAATGATTTGGAGGCATCTTTGGCTCAGGGTTTCATCCACACAAGCACCAAGACTTATACTGTCCCTCACGGGCTGTGGATTTGATTATTTAGAAGAAACCACCTCCACCAGCATCTTGCAAATAGGGACTAGAAGACTGTAATGTGTAAACTGTCCACACACACATGCAGATTCCACTCCCAGGTGGACTGTAAATGTGCTCACACCGGGCCACATTTCCATATTTAGGCACTTGGTGTTTCTTTCATTTTGGCAGCTAACGTTTACATATTGACCACAGAGCTGAGATCAGGTCACGTGGCGGAGGAGAGCTGCTGCTCTGCACATTTTCGAATAAACCATTCATGCTGATGGAATACAGATCAGGGAAGTGTTGTCATTGGCAATCTGATTCAAATGCTGCTGGGAAATGAACCAAGGTGTGGAAGGAAGTGAACATGCACCAGAACAATTAACAGCATTCTATGGCCCAAGCAAAGTTTACTGAAAGACAGAGAAACCCCACATCTGTGGAAAGTCCACTTACTTTGTGTTTATGCTCATTTAGCTCTGAGTACCATGTGGACGACCCACCTCGCCTTGTGTTGGACAAGCTGGAGAAGATCGGCTTCCGCGTGCTGACGATGACGGGGGTGGGACAGACGCTGGTGTGGTGTCTCCACAAGGACACGGAGTGACGGGAGTGCTGACTGGATCGATGTACCTGTAGAAGCCTTTTAAAAGGATGAATGAGTCATGATGAAGAACTTTGTCAACTTCTTTTCAACTTTTGTCCACAATGACAGCTAGTAAAACAGGCCTTTGCCAAGTGAAAATAAAGTTCTTAAAATGAGATTTTCCCAGACATAATGTTTCAGATTACCTTCAATAGGTGACTGGTCACCGATTTCAGAGGAACACTGAATTACATTCCAGAGTTTTACAGGACCCTTTGCCCATATTGTTTGCTACTTACTGCTGGTGACCATGTGCAGAGAGTGAGGGCCAGTTTCACTGTTAATATGTCATTTGGCAGTAGAACTCAATTAAAGGCATGTCTGTAAATTCAGCCTGTGCAAAAGGCCTCACCCAAGCAAATAAAAGTCAATGCTAGATGGATTTGTACTCACAGCAGTGTGTAAAGATGTTTTTGTAAATGTATCATATGCTTATGATTAAATGATGTAATGATGTGGATTACTTGTGTATTTATTAATAAAAGAAAAACAATTTGCAGTCCTTATTAGATTTATCACAGAAACAATGGCATGCTTTCTGGTAATCCATAAAACAGACACTTAACAATAATCATATATAAAAAAATGATCATTATTGTGAGCCATCGCAGCTCCATGGCACCTTACAGGGATGATGTATGCACCAAGATGAGGCATCGGCACTGTAGGCGCACAGAGTGCAAGAGGTCTGCCTGTGAGAGCCAACAAACACTGGGTGGTTCCATTACAGCCCCAGGTCTGCCAGCGCACGTCTGGGGCCAGCCCGGATCACTAAGCCGCAAACCAGAAACTTTGCCAGCCAGCTCACAGTCATACTCTTACCAGTCCTGCTGCTTCACACATGACTTCGCTTCCCCCTCCGCACCAAAGATCAAAAGGTGCCGGTGCTTCCCAGTTCGGAGACCGTGGGGATTCCAGACACTGTTTGCACAAACCAACTGACAGGTTTGACGCGAACAATGCAAGGAAAACGGCGAAGAAGATGCTATTAAGATTCCAAGCCTCTGCTGTAATCCTTGATAGGACAGAGCCTACATCAGGCTCATCCTCCCATCCTGGTTCGCATGCAGCACAAGCCACTGTGGGCTCAGGGCAGGGTTGGTGGTGAATGTGTTTCCTGTAATTGTATTTCCTCTGTTGTCATTTGGACAGAGTTTGTGTGTTTCTGGGCTTTTTTTTTTTTCACATTGCCGGGATATGAAAAGGGCTACGCATAAACAAAACCATGTGATGAGGGGATTTTGCAGGAGGAGGGGAGCAGATGTCTCCCACCACACTGCACCGCTCCGCAGCTGGACATTGTGTAACAGTCACGGCGAGGCAGCACAGGACTCGTGGAGAGATGGATGACTGGCTCGGATGTTGCGAAGCTGCCATGTGGCTCCTAAATAACACACTGACAGGAGAAAGCGTCGCCACACAGGCCCGCAAATACAGACACACCATTACGCCATAGTCCCCCAAGGGACAGGAAAATAATACGATTTTGATGGATAGATGTTCCGCAGGCAGAGGACCTTGTTACAAAACTCATGGCAACCGCAACAGTGTGGCACTGCAGTGTCTGACTTAATGTGGGTCATAGAGTGGTGGCGTGTCACTTCAGAGAACATAAATAAGCAATACAGAGCAACTTCTAGGTATCTGTTACATAAGCCTATTGTGAAACAGCTTAGGACAGACACAAGACAGTCTTTAGAGCAAGTGGCACGTACTTCAGTTTAAGCTGGTCCATGGCCTGTGACAGGATCCACCAGGATCAAGGGTGGAGTGTATGAAATGGAAACACTGAGGTGGGTAGGTTGGCCCATAACAAGCACACCCACTGCTGCAAACATCATGCATGAAGTAAACATGTATGTTCATGCACTGTTCATGCTTCGTGCAGCACTTCTCACGCTGTAGGAGTCAGTTCAGAAACAGTTTGAGGACTCCTTAAATGAAAGCCTTTCAGTTGGTGATTAAAGCAATGGTTCTTTGCCTTTGCAAAGAAAAAAAAAAGCAATTTGCTTACTTACTGAGAGTTAGATGAGAAGATTGATACTACTCTCATGTCTGTCCATTTGGTCCAATTTTAAGCTGCAGCCAGATGCGGTTGTACGGGAGGTTATATGCCAGACAATTTCTTGGCCGGGAGCAGTGACTTCCCGGAGTCTCTGCTCGTTGCCTGGCAAGCTAATGGTGACAACAAGACTCCAGAAAATCAACTCTGTCTGCCAAGAAATAGTTCAGCACCTAACCCCATGTCAAACCGCAACATTTTGTTTGTTGAGTTTTGATCAGATTAAACATATTAGATAAAGCGTGTTAATTAGTGAGCTTTAAAGGTGGTACTGTAGGTGGACAGAGCCAAGCTAGCCGTTTCCCTACATTTCCAGTCTTTAAGATAAGCTAAGCTAAGCTAAGCACCTCCTGGCTCCAGCTTCTATTAACCGCACAACCATCAGAGTAACACCAATCTTCTCATCTAAACCTCAGCAAGAAGGTGAGCAAGCATATTATCATTAAAGAAAATCCTATATGTGACAATATTTAGTTACTATTTGGGCCTTTTTTCCATTAAATATTGGTGATCCACATCAGGAGTTCCCAAACTTTTTGGCTTGGGGTTCCTTAAATAGAGAGCCATGCCATGGCAGGTTGTGGCCTTAGTGTGGTCATCAGTTAAAATATTTGCAACCTTCTCCTATCCTTTATCCTTTTATCCATTTCACAGAGCTACTGACTGTGTATGCAGACAACAAAAAGGCACGACTCCATTACACTACACCAAGTTGGATACAACGATGAGGTAATGAGACATTACAGCTAGCCAGCCGACGGCTGACAGATGCAAATTACATCATTATACCATTTTGATTACGTGTGGTGTTGCACGGCCAATCTCTGGCTCCTTTTCAGCACAATGAATAAACACTAAATACTCCCTGGAATACTCACTGAATTTATCAGAGTTCAGATAAGTTGTAAAAATCCTCAAAGGCACCACAGTGCGACATCAATGAGGATGCAATATGACTGAGACACGTTGAGTATTGTCTTAAGATATATTGCAATTTGTTCATTTCATAATTGAAAATTAAATTCCCCAAATCATCAGAAAAACCACAAAGACCATGTGAAAACATTACCTAATACATTTAGATGAAATATCTTCATCTCAGTTTATTGCAGCAGTTAACGAGCCAGCAGACTAAATTTAGTATCTGTCAGAAACAGATGGAACTGCAAACATACAGACTACAGCATGTGCACTTTATTTTGAACAAACAGTCCAATTTGCTGTAAGATACTGATCAATAGTAAGTTATCAAACATTATTGGCGTCCACACATTGACACAACATGGTGACAGTAGATAGTGTGCAGTACTGATTCACCCCTGCAGCCTGAGTATTAGGACTCCTACCTCTGGACTTGCAGGACCTCTCTCCTCTACTCTGTCTCTCCCTCAGTCATCCTACACTCTCAATAAAAAAAAAAAGACACAACAAACTCATGAAAACCACACATAAAAAACTTTCTTTTTGGTTATTAAAAAGATTTATTTTGCCTTACAGTGTAATACATAGAAAAAAAACAATAAGAAAACACTTAAGAGGCTTTATGAAACTAAAGCCTGAAACAAGTATTCATTGAATAGTTGCAGGCTGGTACCAAGCTGGCTCCTGCTGTGCTATGACCCAGCAGCGTCCTCTTCATCGTCTCTCTGCATTTGTTCTATGAGTCTCTGTCGCTCAGCAGCCTGCCTCATCCTCATCATCACCACGCTCTCATAGTCGCGTTCATTTGTCAGGGCGCCCTGCAGGAGAGAGAGACAGACGGACTGTGTCAAACAAGGGAGCACAGAGAGGTTATTATTAAAATGTGGAAAATGTGACACAGACTGCAAATGATCTGAGAAGGCGTTCTCTCATCTTTAGTCACAATCTGTGTCATTTCTACAGACAAAATCAGGCTGTAAGGTAATTATTTAAGGCCAAGAATTCATTATTTTTTGCAAGAATTTACAAACAAAAAGATATGAAAAGCCTTACTTGATTAATAGATAAGTTGTGGCTGAAGATTTACTATTATTTTGATAACCAATAAGTCATTAAGGTCATTTTCTTTTTCTTTTCTAATAACTGAATCTAAGCAGCAGAAGCAACTATTAGTCCCTGGTATGCGTCGCGCTTCAAACTCCCTTTAATCCTACATTTCCCAACCTCTAGCACCTTTTCATTTGTCGCACTTAGCCTGGTAAAAGCCTCTTTCTGACTCCACACCCTGCAGCAGGCTTTCTATTGTAAATTTGTAGTTCCAAGTTCAAGCAGAGATAACCCTGATGACATCACATCAGCTGTGCTCAGGGCATGTGTAGTACATCCCACGAGTAAACTGATCTTGATGTGTAAAAGCAGCGGCATGACCCTTTAATCAATACCCAGGCAGCATTTCTAATGAGCCATTACACTGGAAATGAGTCATCGAAAAGTCAAACATGTCTGTAATTTTCATTGTGACAACAGCAACTCAGGGCAGCATACGGACCGAATGACACCACGGTCACCGTCCACTGTGTGTTTGCTTTCACGACCGGGCTTGTGGGTGCACAGAGGAGGAAAGGCACACTCGGACAGATGCTCTCATCTCAGTTACCATCAGCATGATGGCAGGGTGAACATGCATGAGACAGCAGCCCACAGAGCAACTGTGACAGGGTAATTCCGCTGCCTGAGGTCATTAAACCCCAAAATGAGGGCTGGGATTAAGCCTGGCAGCCGCCCAGGATCTCAGTGTGTATGTGTGTGTGTCTGTGTAATTTCTTTGAAGGGCTTGGGTTTGGACGACGATGGCGAGAGATTCTCTTACTGCGTGGGGAATCGGAGAGGGCAGCCACTGGCTAATGGCTAATCAAGCAGGGTGGAACACAGGCCAAGATGTCCTACACACACACACACACACACACAGGTCATGATCTGTGCGGTCACAAATGCCACACACAGGCCAGCACACACCCAGGCACATGAAGAGGGACTCTAAAGAAGCAAAGAGACATAAAATTTGCATCTAGAATGATGTGTATATGTGTATATTTGTATGCAAATAACACACACATGCACTCACAGAAACCATCATCCCATTTTGAAGGGGAGGAAGACCATGTGTCCACAGAGTAAGCCATTGTTTTATAGAATTATATCCAGGAAGTCTGCTGGGCCAAGGAAGTGTCTCTTTAACAAGACAGTGAGCTGCAGGAGAGAGCGAGTAAGTGTGTGCATGAGGAACTGGGGGAGAGCGAGTGAGAGCAACTGGAAGAGGAGCAGTAGGTTTTTGTCAATGTGCTCGCTGAGCTAAGGCATCTGGAACATATCACGGGGACTCCAACATCCATGTGCTGAGAGAAAGAGGGTAAGTATGGAGGAAGAAGACAGGAGAGGGTCGGTGAGGGGAAGTTATCCCCCACCCCGCCACCCCACCCCTGGATTCAGGAAAGCTGCTATTATCATTCCAGTAATGTGAGCTCAAGCCCTCGTCTGACACGTAACTCTGAAATATCACGCGAACGCCATTAGGTAAATAAACAACTCTTGCATCTTCAAATTAAGCAAAACACAAGCAAGTACACAAGCAAGCTGGTGAAAAAGCTCCCTCTTCCTCAGCAAATATATTGCTGCTCTGCCCTGCCCTCTACTGGCCACTGCCCTGAAGTGCACCTGATAAATGTCAGGGCAGAATTGGTCTGACCTATTCTCTACCCAGTGTGGTCACGGGCGGACTGCACCAGGCTAATGATGTAGGGGAATTCTGAGTGTTAACAGGTGCTTTATGGGCAGCGTGACGCATTTCTTCTCAGGGTGAGGGATGTTTCCTTGCCTCGGGTGTTAACTTACAATGTACATGTTTAGCCAGTGCATCACTCTGTAACTAAACACTTGGTTGTGTACGTATGCGTGTCTGTGTGTGCGTGTGTGTGCTGCAGTTAACGTTGGGGCCCAGGGTGAGTAGGAAACCACACAACACAAACAATGGGCCCCAGTACAAAGCCAAGAGAGGAGGGCACGAGGCCACCACAGAGGTACGACGGTAGTAAAACACACACATACAAACAAGCTGAGGATTAGCTACGTGACATCAGCACATGGCTAGGCCTCCAAACAGCACACCCCAGCCTGACCCAGCGCCAGCAATGACATCATGAGTACCACCAATGCTGTGAGTCAGGCAGTGTAACACACACACACACACACGCACGTATGCACACACGCACGCTCTCACACTCCGTCCCACACGCAGCAGGAGGCATCTCGCAGTGCAGGTGGCCACTGTGTTCCCTCGGCGCAAGTTGTCAGATCAGCTGCACATTACACCATTCCTTCATGTGCGTTTCTGCAAGTTGTGTGTGAGAATGAGTGAGTGAGAGAGGAAATAAGTGAGACTGCCACTGTCTCTACAAAATGGAAAAAAGAAAAGACCTTTCTCCAGCAAATTATCACGGGCAAAAGAGGAGATTTCTAACTGTGGTGTTTGGACGCAAATGTATATGCAGATAGGTGACAAATAAAAGAAGACAAGCCAACATAAACTGTCTTAGTAAGGTGTTAAACCTCCACAAGCCTCCAGAGCAGCTTCAGTGCTGCTTGGCATAGATTCTCAAAGTTTCTGCTGCTCCACTGAAGGGAAGATCACCGCTATAAAAAATATTCCTGGATTTTGCTGTGATCACGGTGGTAAAGATGTGTCGAAGGCACCGGTCAAAAAAATTTACCAAAAATGTGACGTGACGTATGAAACACTGGCTGTCTGAATCTGTTTCTACGTCATTGGTCAACTGCAACTCCAAGGTGGAAACTTATTTTGATCATGATATGTCTTGTGGTGTATAGCCGGGGGTCTCACAGAACACTTGGTTTAACAAAGCCTGATTGTATTACTTCAGACACTGAAACTATCTATAGCAACTTTCAAGACATTTTTTGTTGATATATTCGCCATTTCATGCTTATTGTCTCTTACCCTTGAGAGGTTACCAACTTTGTATTTGATAACTGGATTAGCCATCAGATATCTCTAACGAGTCACTGAGCCAAGAAGTGATCTTTGCTGCCAAGAGAAAAAATGTTTTTTTCTTAACAAGCCATACTCTGTGGTCCAGCCTAACATTTCTGCCTCTAATGCACTCTGGTGAAGTTAATCAAGGAACTATTTATCTGGAGTGTGTGTGGTGGCACAGTGTGTGTTTTTATGTGTGTGTGTCATTGAGCTATGGAGTAGGTGATTTATGAGAGGCGAACACTTATTTAGAGATCATTTGTGTGCGGGTATATGTGTGTGTCTGTGGTTCTGTATTATGTGGGTGCCCAAGCACTCCTGCTAACTCAAACAAACAGGCAGCAGGACAGGGGTACTGCACATGCAACACTGGAGCCAAGGTGAAATTCCTCTGCAGACAAAACTCAAGCTTTGTAAATGGCACTGGATTAGTCATCATTCATTATGAGACTCGGCAGACATAAAACCCCAAAGGTCTGGTCTATTATACTGTTTTTGTTAGTGAAGAACAAACACTACGTACAGATTAAGGCCCAAATCGACTTCCTGTATTTAACCCTTTACATGCACATGTCCTGCAAACATCTGGATTTTGAATGAAACTCTAAGACAAGAACTCCTTTTATTTGACAGCAAAAGCTTTGGGTCTGAGAAACTCTGCAGACGTAGGCTTAGTGAGCACATGTACAGGTCACTGATTGTGACAGTTACTGCAAGTTAGTGCTGAGAGACATCCATGAAACTATGCTGCAAAAGGTATTTACTGTATGTAAAACACAGCTATTGAAAATCACAATCTGGGAAATTTTCATTGAAATAAATGTCTGTCAAGTCCCTATCTATCACCAAATGAGCTAACACAATGGTGATTGTGCCTTTGGCCCACTGATGAAAGTATTGAACTATTCACAATATTATAAACGGGAAAAATGCTAATGCAAACCAAACATTTCTAACTGCTGCAGCTTTCCATTTAAAATATTTAACTACCGAAATATGAGTTGACTTTTATAAGAAGTAGTCACGGGAAATGAAATTAGTCAGTGAGATTAGCACTGACCATCTACAAAACAAGGAAAGAGTAATTTTCAGCATTTCTTGACAGCAGATCAGTTTGAGATATTGCAGGCGGTAATGAAAAGAAAACGAGCAGCCACAGTAAGCAGTTAGATGAAGAGCTGCAAGAAACAGGCTGCAAACCTCCAACTTCTCAGCAATGTAACCAGTTCCTTTCCCTGAGCCCTGCTGTCCACAGACTCATGCTGTGTGCAGCATAAAATCAGACCAGGCAGTCGCCCACAGAATGATGGAAAGAGCCTGCATATTGCCTGACTCCCTCTGCTGCCGCCAGAACTATGTGACCTGTAGTATTGAACCTTGCCATTCTGTTACCTGTAGTATTAAATGTAAATGAAAAGCTGATTTCTACAGATCATCAATCAAATAAAAGGTGCAGATCTTTCACATTATCACACGCAAAGCCAGCAGAGTGCCTGAATGAACATTGTGTTCAAATAGTGATGGTTGTGTGTGGACTGTAGATTCAGCCAATAACATTCAAAGGTAAGGCGCAGGGGAAAAAGGCAGCAGCGGATGTGGGGTGCCATGTAAGTAAGTGTGTATGTGTGGACATGTACGCATATGCTTGTGCGTGGTCACGGTATTGGACAGAAAAGAAGTCTGTTGGACGGAGACGGAGAGCGCCTTTGGAAACTGTTAAAGTAAAGGAAATAAACAGTGAAAAGAGAAATGGCAGCAAAGACCTGAACTCCTGGTGCCCTGGCATTTCTCTTAATGATGGATGAGCTCAGGGATCCTTGAATAAGGAAATGTGGGGGTTTGGCCTCTTTAATATCCAACAAAAAAATCGCTGTAGAAGCAAAATTATGTCTTTCACGTCTTGGCCTTCCGGGAAAACCCCTCTGATTGCAACAGATTTCCCATTAAAACAAAAGGGGCCACAGGACTGGTAAGAATGCAGTCTGAACCTTGGAGATGTCAAAAAGAGCTCAGTCATTATGACGGTAGAAAAAAAATGAAATCAAGGTCCAATTCAACATAAACTGTCTGTGCGCTATGTGCATGTATGTATACATTCCCGTATTTATATGGTTCCTTATCTAATGTGCAGAACAAACACAGCTCATACCTCCGGTCTTTACAGTAATCGAAATATCCCAACCATGATCTTATAATTACTAATGATTCAGTGCCAGGAGACACAGCAGTACATTCCCAGCCTACACTGAACACCCACATTCACTGGGAAAAAAATAGTTATGCATACGTACAATCAATCCAGCGAAAGCTAAATGGAGAGCTCTTAACATTTTGTTAGTTTGTTGGTGCAACAAAGAGATCAAAACATACAAGATTTCTATGTATAATAGCCCAAAATTACCATTATATAACATATATTTCCTGGAGGGGGTAATTTTTCATTTATTGGACAGCTGACAATTGAGAATGGGAGGAGGGGGGAGCCAAATTCAAATGCAAGACACTGTAACTCCATGATATGCATTTTATAACCTACCAGAATTCCTCTAAAAAATCTGGGATAGAAAAACGGATGCTGTGAGTTTATGCTCTCAGTCTACTGAAGAACAAAGTCCTCAGCTCATTTGGAAATGGTTGATGATATAGGATGGAGCTCAGAGGCCAAAAAAATCAGGCATCACAACATAATTCTTTAAAACCCAATGTAAATAATTAAGCAGTTTAATTCGTATTATAATTCGTATAGCATTTGGCATCAATAAACATGACCTCATCAGAAATTTCTCTCATACACCTTCATTCATTATCCAGCCTATTCACCTCCTTACAGTGTTGGAACTGACGTGACCATACTTTGTTGATTAGAGGCTACTGCAAGCTTTGCCATGTGTTAATGAGGCTGCACTTGGTTAACACCTGGAGTTTAGCTGGTGTCAGATCTCCGTCATGTGCAAACCGAGTGTCTTCACTTCCTCTGAGCAGCCAGGCTGCCAAGTTTCTGTTGGAGCGCCTTCAAAAAGATCATCAGTGAGTCATAACTTTAGAGACAAACGGTGACGACAGTTCGTTAGAATGATGACAAATGCAAACTCGGAGAGACTCACCACAAAGGACATTACAAAGCTACTAGAAACTG
This sequence comes from Chaetodon trifasciatus, assembly GCA_037975065.1. Lineage (NCBI taxonomy): Eukaryota > Metazoa > Chordata > Actinopteri > Chaetodontiformes > Chaetodontidae > Chaetodon > Chaetodon trifasciatus. The sequence continues at coordinate 7,467,159 of JBBMOE010000021.1, forward strand.
TTTAAGAGACAGTTACAGAGAGAATAGTGGACTGTCCAATTTCAGGCAAAGAATTGACCATCTAGTCTGGCACTTTGTATGACAAGCTGAATTTTATCCAGCGCAGTACAGCGTGTCCCTCGTTTGTCGTAATCGTAAAATGTTTTTCATATAAAAGAATGAGACAGTTCATGCTGTAAATCTAGTCTAAAGGCTGGCTGTCTAAGGGCCTTGATACAGCGGAAGCTGGAGAACACACAACAAAGGGCCAGAAGAATATCCACCAAAGCCTCAGTTTGGGCTTCTAGCGCCAGTCAAAGCAATATCTGGAAACACTTTTTATCCTGCAACAACAAAAACATGCAGCATCCCAGATTTCAGGCCCAGCATAGCTGCATCAAACCACACTGCCCGCTATGGTCAGGCCTTAGAAAAGAGGCTTATACAGAAATCCAGCTTGGGCTAAACGCATCAGCCCAGAGGCTACATAGCCTGACAACACAAGTAAAAGAGTGAGCCCAACCTTGGTCAGATGGCAGGTCTTGTGAGGTCATTCCCAAATACCACAGATAACACTAGCTTTTCGCCCTGATTGTTTCCTAGCATGAAAGCCGTTTTGTGGTCGTAGGTGGAAAGGGGGGAGGTTTCTCAGAAGAGAAATGTTCAGAAATGTTCTGTTTCAGTCTTGAGTAAATGTTATGATAATTTCATTTGCGTGAGTAATTGTGTCTGGTCTTGCAGACCGTTTCTGGCACTGGAGTACAGAGCGGGAGAACAAGAGAGGATCAGGCGGCACGCCTATTGTTTATTGGATCAATTTGAAAAGACTGGAGGAGCAGTGAAAGATACCATTTGTCCATTTTCTTCACACTCTGCATGTTTAAGTTTCGGGAACAAGGAGAGGCATTGAGACTCTGAACAAAGGGATCCATAGACATGTCCTCCTTTCAGCTGGAACACTGTGTTCAGTATAAGATCAGAGCACAATGACATGTATTCTCTGTGCAACACAGGTTGAAGAAGATTAAATAGTTAAAAAAAGACTACTTTCAAACCATAAGACAACCAAAATGGCATGATCAACGCAAGTAAAACAAGTATAATTACTGGCTGTGAGCACACAACAAAATGCTTTAACCCTGCCATCTTTAACACAAATAAATTCCACAAAAAAACAGTAAAAACAGTTTGCTGTTCTGACACAATTTCATTACTGTATTGCTGGAGCATTCCAGAGACACAGACAACAAGCTGGAGGCGTGAGAATTGGAATTGCAACAAGCTATCTCTCTTGTGCAACCCACCGTGCCTGTACATACATGTCTGTGTGCGATAGTATGTTTTGATTACACAGAGAAGCTATAGGCCTCCAGTCAGGCAGAAGGGCCTGTGGAGTGGGCCGGACTCGGCGGCTTTAGACAAGCCAACAGTAAGCAGGAAATCAGGAATCAGCAGAGCAGAGGGACAATGACATGGAGATTAGAGATCAGTTAACCCACCTCCTCTGGGTGACTGACCCGTGTGCTCACTGACTACGACTTCCTTTTAGACACAAGCACGCAATCTAGGGAACACACACACACACACTCTCAAAAACAACTTGCTGTAGACTCACTAAGCTATCCCATGTCAAGCTCTCACTCCTGAAATGAACCGTGCGCCTCTGTTTGGGTCTTTCTCAATATCACAGGAATGAAATCAGCAGCTCCTGTCTAGCAGGTAATGGGTGCAGCCAACCGACCAGCAGGACTTAGTTTAACACTTGTGACTAAAAGGCAAACTCACATCGCAACCAGGATGATATCACCTGACAGCTGGCAACCATTCTAAAGAGGATGACTGTGAATATAAAGCCTTAAGAAAAAAAAAGGCTCCACCTGGATGGTTGTACTCTGACCTCACCTGGCTTACCTCTAAGGCAAAAACAGCCTTTCACTGACAACACACCTGCAGAGCTCTGCAATGGAAGAAGGAGTCTACAATGGAAAGGATTAGCAAAGAAAGACTCATCTAAGCAGTGGCATAAACAAAAGTAAGAGACTCTCTTGGCTGTTAAATGCTACAATTTCTGTAAAAGCTGACTTGGTTGTGTCACATGGGTAAGTACCATTTTAACTGACTCTGTCTCTGTCTCAGGGCTGTACAATGAAGCCTTCTCTGTAACAGTTGAACAAGCCCCATCATGTCAAGGAAGAGTTTGTCAGGGTGTGCAGGTCGACGCAACCTAGTTTCCTGACAGAGACGTGTGTGCATGCGTGGGATTCAAATATCCTGTATTTGCTCAGCAAGGAAGGTAAGAACTAACTAATCAACCTTTATCCATTCTGCTGTTATTTATCCTGCTGGACAATCAAGTGCATGAAGAAGAAAAACTTGAAATCAATCGGTTTCAACTTGTTAAGGTTTTCATCTGACGGATTCCTCATCTGTCTCAAAGCTGAATCATTTATGGCAGGACTGAGGAAGATAATTTAAAGAAAGTTTCTTGGCCAATCTGTTTTAATGGGCTTCTTTAATTTTTACTTGGCCATGAAGTGTTTCCTGAACTTGGTACTCATGGCTGAAATCCTAAGACTCCTCCTTGGCCAAACTGACATGTTTGCAAAGGAATGCTGTTGTGTCCACGCTCTCCAATCTCCCGCTGCTACTAAAGTGCCGGTAAAACCTTTACAGGCCAACAAAACCTGTTTGCTGTAGTGGCTTACAAATTTACAGAGTGAGTGTTTCAAGTCACGAACGCAGATCTAATGTGGGCAAAGCTGTTTGGGAGACCATAAAATCACAGACCCTGAGCAGATTATCTAACTGACGTGCCAGCGTCGATGAACTGAGTTCTGTTTTACTCAATAAAATGATTACAGGTCACGGAACGAAAAATGGTTCTAGAAAATTCATTGAAAGTCTTATTGTATGCTTTTCATTTTGACCAAGATGTTTCCTCTTAAGTTTTGTTTGTGGAAATTAAATTTTAATAATACAAAATCCCAAAGCGCCAAAACATAAAATTTACTTTGAAATGTAATGGCTACAGTGTGATGTTATTTATGGAATAAACATATATTTTATGAACTTCCACATCCAGAGTCACTGCATAAATCCACCACAGCAAAATAAACTGAGTGCACATTTCTCACAAAATCATAAACATGTGTTCCAAAGTGAAGTTATCATCATGATTTCTGACAGAAATGACAGTAAAAGCGTTTGGGAATCTGCATTTTTGTTGCTTTTCTTACTGGAATTCTTAAGTAGGCTAATAGACTTCCTTTAGAGAGGATAGGCAGCAGACCACACCAGTGCTTGTGGGAGAAAGACAGGGATTTGAAAAGTAAACATTTACAAATGAAAGCTTCAAAGCATTGTTGGAACATGCTGCCAAATAATTCTGAATTTCATTAAATCAAAATCGAGTGGAGCAGGTGCAATCTCTAAACAATGGCTGCCGAGCCACATTAAGCCGACTGATGCAGTCCAATACTCGCATCTGGTGTTGAATTACATGACAAGCACGAGTACAGACCTGCTCCATAATCAGGCAAGATGAGAGGGAAATCTGAATGATAAAAAACTGATTCATAATGCAGTGTTGATGGAAAATTACCTTCACACGAAACTCAGTAACATTTGTTGAATTAGAATTTCTCTTTTCTTGTGTTGCAGATGGTATTATGCTTTTAAGCCTCACCACTTCCTAAGGATTCACTGTCGAACGAAGGAGGAAATACAAAACGATACAAAGATTTTTGGGGATACAAAACCATTTAAGTCTATCTCAAGCAGATCTTTCAAGATGCCACTTAGAACGACGTTGTACAGAAAGCCATCCTCTGGTCGCTGGCTCAGTAGGAAGCGCAGGGAGGTGCTGTCTGTCAACATGATTAGCCTACCACTGGCTGATTTCCGCCACATCTCACATATTGGCAACGACGCCCATACAGACAGTTTTGGAGACCTGTCCTTCTTAAAAATGGGCCACAGTCTACTTCTACAAAGCTCCCAGAGCGAGCAGAATCTCTTCCTGGCCTGCTCGCCGCCACCCAAACCCCCACGTTTGAACCTAGATGAGGCAGAGGGTTCGGAGAGTCCCAACTGGCATGTAAGCCAACAGCACAATGGGTCCCAGAAGAGAAAGAAATGCAGCTCTTTGCCACTTCTGGACAGCAAGGAAGGAGATGGCGAGATGGAAAGGGAGGATGGTTACCAAAGAGAGAGCAATGTTGCTTCCAGTCAGACTCTCAGACCTGGATGGGGCAGCCTGAGTTCAGACCAGGATGGAGACTCCACACACATCTGTGACAAAACTGCTGGACAGCAAAAGGACGAGGACAGTGGCTTTTCCTTCAGCCTCGACCTGGGCCCTTCAATACTGGATGATGTTCTCCAGGTGATGGACAAAGAGCACAACTAGACAAGACAGTAGCTGAATGTCACAGGAAGGCTTTTCTAAACGTTTGGAAGACGGACTAGAGATCCAACTAGAAGTGTTCTGTGACACACACTTCTGATTTTATGGACAAATCAATATCCTTAAGCGTTTAAAAAACTGGAAATATCTGATTTTATTATCCCTTTGTTAGAACTTTTAATGGACGTAAACGACTACACTGAAAAGACTGATGCACAGGAGTTGTGTCTTGTGTCGTAACCTTGTCTCAAAGGTGAAACTATGAAAAGACAACTTCACAAAGTTAATGATCTCCTTAGATTTCACTGCTTGCAGAGGTGCATAAAAAGTTTAAGTTAATAATTAAACTGTGTCTGATGTCAAACTCTACGCTGGACATTTTCACCTTCTTTTCCTTCCCTTCTTCGCTATTGAAATCCTCCAGACCACACGGCACAGGACTGACGACGCCTGTTAAAACTTAAGAGTGTTGTGTTTAAGAAAAGAAAAGCTGCGGCTGGAATCCAAGGTCCTCGAGCTGTGATGTCTTGACTCTTGGCGTGCTTGCCAATCTATTGTGTGCAGAGGGCAATTTTTCCTCTGCACGCATCCCAGAGGCCCCACTCAAAGGTAGACCAAGGTACCCCCCATCTCTCATTCCCAACAATGCAGTGAAAACAAACACTTAGCTCTGCTTCCAATAAAAGCCAGCCAGTAGTGGCAGGTTGGGCTGCAGATCAAGTCAGGCCACAGGTCCAAGACCTCAGGAAAAAAAGAAAAAAAAAGCCAGAGTAGGGTGTTTTCTTAGCTGCAAATCAGAGTCCGATGCTCTGGTGAGTGGCACACGCGAAGGAAAGTGGTAAAGGGTAACACGATACTTCCACATATGCAGGGGGTGTCGAGGGAGGAGGACCAGAGACATCCATTACTGCAGCAAAAGTCTTGATGAGGGTTTAAACACTACCTTCTGACCAAACAGACCTCCTCCCCAACATGTGAAAAATATGTGCATGTGTCTCACATACACTGATATAGAGGTGAGGGGAAGCACACACGCATGTACATGTAAGCACGCATGGTCAAACAGATCTGTGCAGACAATCAAGGTATACTTTCCTCAGGTCTGGAGAGGAGAGAGTCAGGGCAGAGCCTCAGTCTGCGCCTTAGTGGGGGGTTGCCAGGAAAGGCTGTGGTGCAAACCCAGAACCAGTCAAATTCCTAAGTTCCCCACAGGTCATGCTGCAAAATGTACGAACCACAAATGTTGCGCTTCTAGCAATAGATTTAGAATTCTATGTATGTCCAAACAGAAACAGCAATGTCTGTGGGTATGTCTGCACTGTATGTCTGTTCTGGCACCTCTCTTTTCAAAGTGGATATCACTGCCCCTTGTTCTTGTGTATGTTACGACAACAACACGTGAAACTTTTTTTTTTGCATTGAAAAATGTACTATTTTGTATTTTGGTGAAGTAAAGAAAGAAGTCTCTTTCCAATTCCACAACTGGTGGATTTGTGAATAGAACTGCTTGTGTCAACATCTTAAGAGAGCTTGTATGAGAATGTTTACACACCCTGATGGACAGACATTTATTTGTCTTTTTAACCATCAGCAGCCACTGTTGAGGCACCAAGCCTCGATAGTCACTCACACCTCACAGCTTCTAGAGAAATTACAGCCTTGGATTATCCAACACTACGAGCAGCACAATATTATTTCAAGAACAAGAGACACACAAGCCTAAATTAGACAGGAATGTCAAGCAGGAGTTCATGCACACACACAAATAATGTATTACAGTGAAGTGGACTTTGAAGCGACTGCTGAGTTGTTAGGCAATCCCTGCTCCACGGCACACCTGTATCACAGGTGACACTCAATGGCTAACCAGGGTGTGTCTGCAGTTTCAATGCAGGTGACTTTTTCAGATAAGTACAGAGAGCAAATCAGTTCCACAGAAACATTATATTGGACAGCGTCCCCCTCTGTTCCAATGGCCCTTAACGATCAACGCCTCATTTATTCACAAGAGAAAGAAGAAGTGTGCAATGTCAGACAAACACTGTGGAGACAAATTACTGTGCTACTAATAAAAACAATATTAAAAAAACAATTATTTCATGTACTTCAGACAGAATTGACAAAGAAAAGCACTGGAAGGGTTCATGAAAACCCATCCTTACTCATCACAGCCTTCAAAAATGAACCTTTTTTTCTGGAAAAAGTCTCCCTGCAGACAAGAGTCCTTGGCCGCTATGAGCTCTCAGTGTGAAGAACCACATGAAGTTAAGCTCAACAAGTGTTCAGCCACATGACTGATGCGAGAAGAAAGCGCCTGTAATTGAAGACAAATTATCTTGTCTGCGCAGCGCAAACTGGCCGAGCTGTGAAGTATCCCAATCACATCTGGTACCACTTCTCTCCCTCCAAAAATCTAAACTTGCTGTCATACAGAATACCAAGAAACCCTGTCATCTCACTTAAGAGTAGCTCTTATTACTTATTTATTTTGTCAGGTACTGACTGAAAAACTGAAAACATTGTTTTGGCAAATAAGAGATGTGTCCTTCTCCTGTAATTGCACCTTCCCATGTGACTTGACACTGCTGAAATATGTTGCATGGTTTGACATCTGTCCACACAAACGGGAATTTCGTGAAACTGATACTGTTTATGCTGTCTGTATCACGTCAGAACATATTATCAAGCTATAGACAGTTAGGGCCAAGCCAATCCACAACAGCTAACCCCTCTCATGATATGCATGATTTAGGCGCAACACAATCATTTTGAAATTCTAACCACACCTTAATCACACCGGGACGTCCATGCCATGTCTAATGAGAAAAGGCAAAAACACGTCTATAAATTTCAAGCTATCCTAAAACAGTTTATCTTTCCTATAAACTGTGTGGTCTGTTGTTTCTTGAGGGTCTCATTACAAATAGAAGATACAACACCAACAGAACCAACCTCATTTATGATGAGGTATACTGCTAGTCTCTCTCTACCATTCAAACCCGGTGCTCAATTTTAAAGGTACAAACCAATAATAATAATAATAATAATAATTTGATTTCCTCCTTTTGGGTCTGATCATAACAAAATACAGAAGTTGGTCTCCCTGCCAGAGAGGAGGTCAGACCAGGATTGATTTTGCCAATGGCATGGCCACATACAGTGCATCTCTTCCAGACTCAGGGGCTATTTTAGGTGAGAGTGCACTTTTCAAGCACTGGCAAACCGGCGGCCTGGAAAAACAATCCCAGAATAGCTGATCTGCTGCATCTGGTTTGTGTCGTGACAAGCCTCTGATGACTCTCATGGCTCTAGATGGAAGGAGCAGGCGTAGGAGCTCAAATTTAAATCCTTTACAATAGATTCACTTAAAAAAATAATATGGTAAGCTAAACTATGCAATAAACGATGAATCATGACGCAGTGATTAATGATGGCGTTACCTCTATGGAGACTCAAACATTACATCCGGCAAAGCCAAAACAGATGGTTAGATAGCAATACCATATCTGAGACAGTCTGGGAGGTGAGATCGGAATCATTAGTCAGACTCTGTGGAATCCATACAGTCGTCTACACACGCAAAATCGTTTTTGGATGGAGCAACTATTTACAGCTCTCATTAAACACTGCACTTACATGTATAGTATCTGAGCCCTGCACTGTTTCTGTTAACATGCAGGCCACAATTAACATAAAACAACTGTTTAGTATCTTGACTTCGGGTTCATTCAGGCAACATGACTCACTCGGGATTCACTGAGATTTGCAACTGTGTACAATACAATGCTACAAGAAATGTGAATATGATGAGAATGACTCAAGCACTTCTTTCATAAACCTGTCCATTTCCCAATCTCTTACCATGACAGTTTGTTTTGTCAAAGGGTACAAAAACAACAAAGAACCGTCTGCAGACGAAACTAGATCCTTTCCCAGAAGACGGGTCAGAATTAAGTCAGGAGCATGGGGAGCAATTCCTCACAGGGTGGAAGATGTGGCCCTTCTTTGTTTTGAAATTTTTAATATCCATGGTGAGAAAAAACTGGTTTAATGCAGCGGAGGCCCTGTTATAAATCATGTCATATCCGCTCTCTGGACAAGCAGGACAAAAACAGAGCCGACAGTTCATCAGGCCTTCTCAGTGTCTCTCAGTGAGAGTCTAACACATCGTGGCATAGTTAGCAATGTCCAAGGTGTCTGGACCCTGAGGGGGTCTTCAAGGGGAATTTGTGGGCCCCACTCCATTAGGCCCTTGACATTGGCAAAAAAAATCCAAACACTATACTAATAGCTTGCAGCAAATTAAAATTATGATAAATTATTACTTAAATGATCCAGTTCTGGACCCAGCTCTGCTCTGATTGGTCCAGTTCGCAGACTGACTCTCAATTCTGCAGCTCACAGCCAGCTGAGTGATGAATGTGTTGTGTCTATGTATACTGTTCTGCTCTGTGACAGTTATTTGATAATGCCTGTCGATGATCTCTGAAACACTGCTCTGTTAAAATTAAATTTGCTTCGGGCTGTCAGTGCAGTGTACAAATCCTTTGTCTGCTTTTTTTGTGTTTTGAACCTGTAGAACTTTTTTTGCTGGTGTGAACCCTATACGTTGGATCCAGATTCATCTATTAAGGCCATCAGAGCTGGAAGTGAAGTCTGAGGGCTGAAGTCATACGTCTGTGTCTCTGAGCTCCCTATAGTGAGACCCTGACTCTCTGAGCACTATGTCTGGATTGATGAGGTTAAAGAAGCAAGTCCTCACCCGAGCTGCTCCTATGTGATTGCAGCTGGCTGTCATGGGGGAGCAATGGAAACACAGAGGACAGGAGAGGAATCTGATTTTTAGATTTCAGATAGAGTCAGAAGAGAAGGACCTCCAAGGCTCTGGCTTCTTTCTCAAATGCCCCCCATGTCCACTGACCCTTGACCAGATGTGGAACAACATTACTAATATCTACACTGCTTAATCCATTATGTCATGTGGGACCTCTTCAGAAAAAAGTATTCTCACTGAGGGCTAATGCGAAAATTACCTAGTCACAGTATTGTTTTCATTCTCGGGGGCAGCACAAAAAAAAAGATGAAGCAATCAGCTTTGGATATCTGTAAAGCAGACCGAGTTACCATAATAACATTTAAAGAGATTAGTATGACAAGTCCCAGCGTGCAGGCCGTGTCTCGCATAGCCTTGACGAGGGGGCCTGAGACACTGCACTGGGCTGAGGGTTGAAGCTCAGTTCAGCAGCAGCTCTGGAGATACAGATAAGCGGACAGAAAGAGTCTACTGATCTACAATCCCTCACAGGTAAAGATCACAACTTAGGAGAAGTAAAATGGACAAAGCGGGGGGGAAAAAAGCATTACTTCATACTAGTCAAATGATAAGAAAGAAAAACTCTGCAGATTCTCAGTGGATATCGCTGAAATTAGATTATCATCGGACAGGAAAAGAGGTAATGTGCCTTTGGTGTCTGCATGTGCGCTGCCAGCGACAGACAAAACATTTGGCGTGCAAAATCAATTAAAGTTGAGAATGCAACACGGACTACTGTGATGTACAAATAACAAGAAGCAACTCATCAGGGGGAAAATGGTTCAGGCACATTTTTCACAGTAAGGCATTCCAGTTTTGTGCAGCAAACTTTTGGCCTGCAGAACACAAATTCTTCAAATTCAAAACCACATTCCCCCTAAAAACTCCAAGAGATATTAAATTCTCAATAATCCAAAGAAAATCCACAAAAAACTTCTCTTATTATCAAGAGCAACAGAGATGCAGGCTCACTTGGCACCAATGCAGGCGTTTAGTCAGTCTCACGTGCCAGGCTACCATTACTGCACACTGCTTCTTCTGGGTTGCTGTGTGAAACGCAGCATTCCTGGGGTCTCCCAGGTCAGGCATGTTAATGAGTGTCCCGACCAGGGGCTCTGGGCCAGTGCCGGGCCAGCGCCTCACCACTCCAAAGCAAATAAACTGAGGTCCATTTAACCAAACACATTGTTCCAGGCCAGACGAGAGGAGCACAAGCATTGGGGCAATATTTGGACCACTGATATGAAAATAAAACCTCAGAAGGTTTACATACCTCTCCTTCTGGGACAGTGTTTAGGCAATGGTATTTGTGTTGGAAGCTGTGTACATGGGAATATTTTGTAACATGGAGCTGACATGCTTTATGAGAGAGGGAGGGAATTACAACCATGCATTGTCAGGTTATGCTGGTACCTGTGAAGACATGAACTGGCCAGGCTGAGATGCTGGAGCGATAACCTCGGGCTCTCCTTCAAGCCACGAAACCTTCAAGGGGTTTTCATGCAGGCCACTTTCATTCTTGACTGCCAGCTCCTAAAAACACAAAATAATCTGTGAGAGGATGTTCTGCTGACTTCTCTGCCAGGATTTTATCAGGACAAAAAAAAAAACATTTTCCTCGTCCTGAAATCTGGAGAACTTGTGTTGTATCTATCTTACACCTGGGTTTATGTGCAGGGACCATAAAACGTGTTAGTCAACATATTTTAAATACTGTCTGCTTCGTGTCTGGTGCCCTATTCTCAATCTTCAGATTGCTCAGGGTGTCCCAACTCACATATCTCCATTATGTTTTAAATGACTGCACTTGTATTTGAACTGTTTTGTGAATAAATTGAAACTGGAACTGGACTGTTGGTCTAATATACATATAAAAAGCACATGTAGACAAGGACAAAGGTAGATTGTAATTCGGCCAACTCCCAGGGCAAAGCTGTGACCTGGATATGGGCAGGCAGAGACCATAGAACCTGAGCCCAGATCCCTGTAGACTGGCAGACATGGTTTCTGGAGGGAAACCGCACGTCTCGGTGAGGAAGCCACAACAAAAAAAGTACACCGTCACGATGGAGGGCCTGAGGATCCAGACAGTGTGGAACAATGCGGCGGCTCAAATCCTTTGTCCAATGGTTCCCATCAGAGATGTCTACACTACAGAATGACTGAACATCAGGTTGGGTCGCAGGAACTGACTTGAGGCTGGGAAGTCTATGACAGGTGTCATTCTTAGTTATAATCAAACTCAGTAGGTGACCTGGGACTGCAAGGCAAGTGAGTGCCAAACAAATGTGGTTTGCCGTAAATGTCTGCTTTGGAAAAGATTTTCATTACTCAACAAACAGAATAAGGACACTGACTGGGGAAGAGTTAGGTACTTACAGCCGCTCTCACAGTTGCAAATTCGACCACAGCGCTTCCTTTCTTCTTACTCGATACAATCACATTCAAAACATCCCCATACTAGAGGTAAGAAATGGGAGAGTAAAATAAAAGTCAAATGGAGGAAGAGGGGAGATGCAGAACATTCAAATTAGTATTTCCTTTCACAGCACAACCCAGAACCATGAAAACACAAAGCATATGCAGACTGAAAAACTCAAAACACGGGCAAATATAACAGACTTCTGGAATAAAAGTTGGGATTCAATATGTGTTTGATTATTAAACCTAATCTCTAATGATAGGGTTCACATGTTTGGCATCGAGCCAGTAATACTGCAAAGCACATTCAAGCAGCATCACGTATAAAAGTGAGACCTCTGTGACTTCTCAAAAGAGACAAGAGGCGATACTGTATGTCAGCACTATGGCTACTCCCTGCACAGTGACAGCATTTGATAAACAATATTTTTGACATGAAAGCTGAAATAAGATGTGGTTCTCATCCAGCTACAAGTCGGAACCGGGAGGAAAGGTTGGCCAAAAAGGGGAGCAGGGCCAAGAGCGTCTCAGTCATTCCCTGATGTCTGTCCGAGAGAGACAAAGAGAAGAGGAGGAAGGCTAGATACACGTCTTCGCAGCTACGAGCAGAGCAATGGGCTCTCTACATTCCTCAGGGTTTGTATCACCTCTAACGAGGCCTTCCATCATTAACCTCTCCTCGCCTAAAGCAGGGGCTTGGGAGCAAAGAGTAGGAGGGACATGGCCTTTGACAATCTCATCCTGTGAAAATGTAGCTTTCTGGGAACGGGAAAGTCCAGGAATGCTAATGCTTACTAAGGACAGTCTGTAGCAAGCCAACAGTGACAAAGGAAATTCTCAGAAGGCCTCTGTTTCATAAAGTATAAATATCTTAACATGTTTTTCCTCCTTAACTGAAGATATATTATTTTAAGCAGCCAAAGTACACAAGTCCACACACGTACGCATGCACAAGTATACACGTGCTATACTTGCTTTCCCACGCAGCGCTGGCTATTATTTCTACTTGCCCAAATCATTAACTGTCACTCACTGGAGCTTGCCATCTCAAACAAATTTCTTCCTTTGCTTAAAAATGTAAAAAGGAACAACACTTTTTTTCCACAGCCTTCGTTATGACACAGCCCTCCTGCCTGGGACCATATTGATTGGGTTTGTGCAGAGGAAAAAATTCAAACGCCCTTTTCCGCACAGCTTGACGTCAGCGACACTTGCCCTATCCTCATTTCAGGGCCAACCTTTGCCCCGCCAAAGAGGCCTTGTGACGGATCATAGCATAAGGTGGTACTGGGTTGCATGAGAAGAGCACATTTCCTAATGCCTCCCTTGGCACTGCTTAATCACCTGGTAAGAGGGGCACAAACAATGGCGTGCATGGCTTTAAAAGGGCACTACAACATTGCCCTCAGCACTTTCACTGCAACAAAATTTAATGGGCCTTGTTTAAGGGGAAGAATAAAACAATCTACAGGGCTGATGTCATGCAGACCTCAAATACTGCTGGACTCTGCAGGCAGATTTGTTACTGCGGAGCTCTGCTTTGGGACAGCCAGGATAAAGAGATTAAATTCATCAGTACATAAATTAATCATTATATTGTGTATGTAATTTTATAGCGCAATAGCTCTACATATGCTGATATTGTGAATTTCCGGAAAATGTAATCAAGAAACAATTCATGGATTAATACCCACATGGGAATGTCTGTTTTTGGTTAATCCAGTCAATTAAAGACCTCACATGCAAAATTCCTGTAAATCCAAACATTTCTGTCAAGCAGCCCTGCTTGTTAATTTACAACATTGCATGTAATGTCCTAATAGAGACAGATATATTAAAGGGATAGCTACCTCAGTAGTTTCAAACTACCTAAAGGCAAGCCAAGTTAAGTGTCCTGTGTACCGCTTATTTGATTTTCAGGACGTGTACCTTTTGTAGAAGTTTGACAAGAACGCCCTCAGAGTAGCCTCCATTTGTCCCGTCGTCTTTTTTAGACTTCCATTTCAACTGGAATGAGACAGAGAGAAGAGGCTCACGTTAATCACGAGGGCTTTCAGGAATGAAAGTGCACGGTAACGTCTAATCAGTAGAGCACAACTGATTAAACTCATCTGACCAGGAGACAAAGCATGCCAGGCAGGCTCGGCTCTGATGACACACAGATTACCATAACCATCAGAGCAGACTGGAGAACAGGAGAAATTAGATTGCTAAGATTTTGGAACATCACGGCAGCACCACCTGTGAGACCTGCAGTCAATTTCCATTCATAGCGAGTGTGCCGAACAGCTAAACAGGGTAAAAATTAACACATGGAGCCCTGAACCCGAGAATACGTGGTGACTCACCTTCATAGCTATAGCTCCACAGAATAAAGCACAACACGACACCATAATGACTGAGTAATCCAAAGCAGGTCGATGCCCACGGTATTCTGTCATGAGCAGAATGAGAGGAAGTCCTCCTCTGGTATGTGTTATGTGTTTTTTTTTTAAACTGAGGTTAAATTATTTGCTTGTGTAACAATGTTTCTGTGTCTTTACTTAAGTCTTGATACTTGCCATATTGCACTGAGTAAATGCTGTCTGAGAACAGCATTACAGTACAGCTAATTTCTGCACAAGAGCTGAATGAACAGCTTCTAATAAAGACAAGATAATCTATCTAATTTTGCAAGGAGTGCTGTCACCAAACGCTGACGTGAGTTCCTGCAATCCTAAAAAGTTGTGCAACGTTTCAAATCCATGTAAGAAGTACAACAGAGTCCAGCCAATTTCACACGAACTGCTTTAGGTAGTATTATAAATGGCAAGCACCGAGTGTTGATCCAGCTCCAGCATTCTGCTCACTGTCAGAGGAACAGGATTTCTGGGAACTTCCATGTCTTCATAGCCTCTTTACCAACAATTACGTTTGAAAATGTACATTCTCCTTCCAAGAGCAGTCTCCTGTACCCACTGATAACCTTCTCACCCATTAATCTTCGAATTAGATACTTTTTGCATGATGTCTACGATTTCAGACCACAACACGGACACGTTGCATTGCTCTGCTTCAAGTTTCAGTAAACATAGAGATAAGAAAGACATTAGTGGAACCAAACCAAATGGCTCTTCATGCTTTTGATGTTCTCTTAACTTGAAAATTATCGAATTTCAAAGAGCTGTCATATTGTGAAATGTTGCTGGGATTTGTTTAAAAGGAATGATCTGACGTCAAATGTACTGCAGTAGTTTCCAATCCATCAATGCAGTTGTTAATTTTGTTGAACAATACATATCTTATAGTCCCAGAGATTTGTTTAATCTAAAATCTATTTTGAACAAGGTTAAAAGTATAATGCTACGTTTACTTCACAGCAAAACACAAAAAATACATTAATTAAAAAAAAATTGGGTGCAAAAAATTTTTCAAAATATCTTTAACAGTAGACACAACCAACAGCCTTTAAGACAGATCAGTGAAGTAATGTTCCCATGTCCTTGAACATGACCCCTGATACTGTCAGTCTTACGGCTGCTGTTTGTTTTTCTAACTGAATACACAAATGTCGTGAAATACACTGCTGCACTAGATGGCTATCAAATTCTAAAACCAGATTTAATGTCTAAACACATTAGCTAACATCCCCAGTGTCCGTTAATATGCGCAGGCTTGGCCGTTTCCAGGAGGAAATAAAATAAGTCTCTGTTGGCACAGTTACAGGTCTCCTGACAACGTCAGAACTGCTCTGGAGAAATGGGCGTTAGAACAGCCTGTGCACTCAGTGCTGAGACTGCGTATGTGGTCTCCAAATAATGAATTACAAATGTTTAAAGTTCTATCAAAATCCCCACTGAGGTTCTGCCTGCACTTTCACTCAAATGGAGCAGTTCCTTCTAAATATGCTGGGGGACGCCCCCTCCTCTTCCTCTTTTCCATCTTCCTGCGTTATTCTCCAAGAATAATCAGCCTGACCTCTCTTCCCGGTCTCATCCACTCTCTGAAAAGCTCATAGCTGAAAGCCTTACCTTCAATTTGGGGGTCACATTGCTCTTAGAACATCTCTCCACTCCTGAGCCTGAGAAAAAAAAAACACGAGGGGAGAGATGAGAAAGGCAGTTAAGAAAAAGAGACAAAGAAACAATTGTTTGGTTGAGGCAAGATATATTGCAGATAGCAGTCGAGGGACTCATGAAGATGGACATTTTAAACCATTTTAAATCAGCTGTCACGTGGTAAACGCATGAGCCTGATGATCCACTGTGTGCCTCTCGAGATGGAACAGACAGTGTGTTGATCCAGGGGAGGGCTGGGGAGGCCTGAGTGCGTGCAAATGGAAGAGACTCAAAAGACGTGCTGACTACGCACGAGTAATTGTCCAGCCACAAAAAGGGGTCTCATGTAGGGCCAAGAATCAGTACTTCCCTTAAATACCCACACTTCCATGGTCTTCTTTTACAAGACTCTTAATTTCTTCATGTCTCCAGAATGGAGACACAGAGGATTTAATGCAAACATATTATCAAGAGGTTAAAAGTTTGATGGACAACCATGTGCGTGCGTGGTAAAACTTGCCAAGTTTTCTTACTGCCAAGAAACTAAAATAGACCTCTTCAAAGTCTTTTCAAGCAAAGCATAGATTCAAATATATATTCAGTTATTGTTTTTGTTACGTCAATAATATTTGGTGAACCACACGGTGCCTGGTGCTGCTGTATGATGACAGTACGATGGCTGGGAAACTCAGGAAGTCGCTCAGCTGAGGCTTTCAGGATGGTTCATCCAGGCAGAACAGGACTGCATTGTACTGCTTTGGTTAATCTGGACCAGAGCAGACTGGACTAGGTTAAAGTGGACATACATCTCTGAGTGTAGCCTCCCGTTTGCTGCTGCTGCTGTGCTTCTTTCTCTCTCTGGATCTGCTCTCTGATGAGCCTCTGTTCCTCCTCGAGTTGCCTGGATCCCTCCTCTCTCAAACGGGCGATCTGGTCGAAACAGACACATGCAATACAGTAATGTGCACAAACAGACATACTGGTTGTGAGTGACAGCAAATCACACATTTTTACTCTTTCTTAAGCACTAATGTAATTCACCACCTGTGTGGCTCTCACAGATATAACACCTCAGGATGAGACAGAAAATGGAACAGTGCCACCTGCTGGTCACCTCCTCCCCCCAAGGTACACGGCAACAAATCTACGTGCATTAAGCACATTGAGCAAATATCATGACTCACTGTGAAAGCATGCACATCATTTTTATTTATTACTGGCTTTCTGAATAAAGTGCATCAAGTCATGCAACATCCCCTAATGGGTTTACTGATAATTATGATATGGCAGTAAAAAAAAAAAGCCTCTCTCAGATAGGGCCTTTGTTCCTGACCCAAGTCTTTGACGAAAAAACTGAAAAAACCTGGATGTGCTTCAAAGTTTCCTGGATATGCAGGAATACCTTGTTCCCAGTACACAACTGAGGTCTCAAGTGTAGTGATATTTTTATTTTTAATTTTCTACATCTTTTTCCACTTAAATGTTTGATGCACTGTCATCTCTCATGTGGTTTCTATAAATTTCCTTACCTCTTCTTCAAGTGTTCTAGTAATCTGCACCTCCTCCTGGCTCTGAGCTTCAGCATGTCGTTCTCTGGCCTCCAAGTCTGTAACACACACACACACACACACACACACACACACACACACACACACACACACACACACACACACACACACACAAAGCCTGTATCTCTTTCTTATACTCATACTGAGTCTCTTTGGCACAATAAACCCATTCTAAATAAATTGATTACTTTCTAACAGCTGCTCTCATTTTATTGCATACTGGACAATCAATTCAGATGTCCTTAGCACAAAAACATGTGTAAATGCTGGAATATTGTATTAAATAAATACATTGGCATGTACTAATACAATAAATAAATAAATACATTCAAATGTTCTAATGCAATAGTCGTTTCAAATAAAGAATAAATCTAGGGCCTTGAAAAGCTGTGAGAAGTGACTCACCCAGCTTAATTTTCTTCCTCTTGTCGTCTAGTTTACGGTTTCTTTCTTCTGCTTGTTTCTTGGCAGCACAAATCTTATCATAGGCAGCCTGAAAACAGTATTAGACACCAGAACGGACTGTGTTTGTGTGTGTGTCTATATCAGCGCTTCTATGACAGGTTTGGAGGCCTTAGTGGTTTTACCTTGGCAGCAGCATCAGTTAGGACCTCAAGAGCCTGGGACAACTGGTGGAAGAGCTCCACTAGGAGAAAGGGACGAAAGGAGCAAGAAAATGGACAATTCTGCTACTGAATACACACAGAAACACTTTTCACTTTTGTTTTTTTTTTTCATATTTTTGCTTCGGGAAACAATGTTTTACATGTGGAGCTTTAAAAAGAAAAACATGGCTACAATTTCATCAAGCTACAACACTGGGAACTTGACATGAAGAGAGTGAACATCTATGGGGGGGGTTATGCCAAAAGAGATATTATGGGCTCAGCGTGATATCTTCAAGCTGAAGCTGGGGCACGAGGCTGATGCAAAATGAGACATTTCATGCTTTAAAAGATGCAGCAAGTCTCACGAAACCCGTTCCCTCCAATGACACAGCTGTGCACTCCCTCACAAACCCTGGGCCTTTCCATCTATATACCATTAGGGCACCTCGAGGGGCGGCTGCCGCAATCACCGCTACCACGCAAGACTCCACCTCCCTAGTTGTCATCTAACACGCACACACAAATGTAGACAGGGAGACCACAATCCCACTCCCCATCATACAACCGCCACACCACTGCACTATACTAACCAGGCTTAATCATTCACTTATGGGAGGCCTAACAGACCGATACTATTACTCCCTGTGGGGACTGGCATTGCACACTAACAGAAGGCTCTGGAGATCATGCTGCCAGCAGAGGCGCTCAGGTTACCAACACGAATATAATGGGCTGGAATGAAATCCAACTGGGGGAGACCTGCCATGCCCACTAGGCAGCTCAGAGTGTCACAACATGGGGGGCTGAGGAAAATGCGGGAATAGTAGGAGGGGTGTCTTTAGTCAGTGAGAAATCATGACCCCCAAGTCACCTCTTACATGCATACAACCTTCCCCTGAGGGGCAGCAAGTCCCAAGACTTGCTCCGCTCTCGTGCGATAGAGACCGAGTCTGTCCATGTGCGGGTTCAAGTGTTGAGGCCCTCCAAACCACTTCTTTTCCATTTCTGGGAAACCGACCCCCTGCTTTTGTATTATCCCTCTCAACCCCCCAGCACCACCAATTTCCCTTTTTTTCCCCCTGACATAATCAGGAATTGTCTGAACCATCCAGCAACCACATAAACCTCACTTGAAAACATGCCTCATGACCAGTCTTTTGTCCAAGGTGCCTTTTTTTCCCCCCTGTCTTGACAAAAAGCTACATTGAGATTTCCTGGTCTAATTATTGACATGCTGGTTGGCAACAGGCCACGAAAGGACTTATAAAGCCATGGTGGGACAGAGTGTGGAAACATTGGTGGTAAAGGCGGTGCTGGTGGTGTTTGGCTGGTCCTGTCTGGCGAGAAAGCCGGCGGGAGAGACAGGCGCTGGTTAGACTTCCTACAGAGTGCTGTGGCTAGGCTGTCTGGCAGGGAATAACTTGCTGAGAGTGCTACTCTAGAGTATTCCTTTTTGGTCGTGAAGCTTGATAGCCGCTCGGTAGGATGATTAAGCCCGATTCTTCAGAAAACAATGAAGAAATTGCATAAATAAATAATAAATCTTGTTCCAGTTCTACTGTGTGAGTGAGATAAACACACTGACTGGCTCACTCACCTGCTTTGGGGTTGTCTGGGTTCTTGTCTGGATGGCATGTCAAGGCCTTCTGTCGATAAGCTTTCTTGATCTAGGAGAAAAACAGAAGAAACCCTAGAGTTATGTTGAGTGGAAAATGTTGATTAGGACACAAAGAGAACGAATCATCCACTTATGCATGGCCACTGGCCATGCGAAAGTTAAATTCTTACTCTCAGTACCAATTACGTCTGTCCTGTAGTCCTTGGCCCAGAAAGTCAGAATAAAAATGAGGGTCCCATTCAAATAATGGCACAAATGGTTACAGTCTGACATGAAAGCACAGGAGGTGAAATATGGTCTGAATTTAAGTAAAAATCAGGAATTGAATTGGTTGGATCAAATCAACACCTGAGCTGATCCTCTGCTTTGTGTCCTTTTGACGTGTTGTTAATGGAATCTAACCACCACAGCACATACTGCACAGTGAATTACTCGCACAGGAATTCCAAACTATTCTCAGGCCCACTGCCAGTTTGAAAGATAAATGTGGCCTGAGCTGCAGCCTAGTATTAGTCCATCTTTATTCAAACATTAAAAAAAATGATACAATAACATACACAAACAGAGTGCCATTGTCTATAACAAATCTGAGAGGGCCGCCATTAATATCTTAGGCTGGTAGCCAAAACTTCTGGGAGGCTCAAAGAGCCAAAGTGGAAAAACTAAAGAATACTTTGGAGTATTGTAATGTCATATGAGGTTTTAGTTATAGCTGATTTTTTAACTCTGGGTCACTGCTTGGAATGTTAACCATTCATTGGTCCTTCTAGGGACCAGTTAATGACAAGGTGGTTTTCATTAGATCTCTGCTCCTCTGGAGGAAGAAGGGAAGCAGGAAAACTTTCCTTGGAGACCAGAGGGGTCTGTAGAGTGCAGCGCTGAAGCTTTCTGCACTCACATGTATGCACTGCATGCTAAGGATTTGGCACATACATCCCCCATACATCCAAGCTCAGATCCAAACACACACACCGACATACATTTTCTCACTAGTTTTAATCAGCCATGCCAACGTTCTGCGTGTTTTCACATACCCCCCTTTGTGCAAATGGGTCTCCTGCCAGTACGCTACGGGCCACAGAATCTGGGAGCTCCTTTCTTCATGTCTGGGAAAGGTTTGCATTGGAAGCCTTGTCCTCTGGCATATGCAGTGTTTCCCTGTGTGTTGTTTTGCGCAATTTTTATCTCTCAAATACACGCCAAAACATACAGAGCTGACTTTACTGGGGGGAAAACAAAACTGAACTCTGAGGGAACTGAGCAGAATGGTGTAATCGATCAGCGTCCAGGCCTTTTACACAGCAACTTCAGTGAGTCTCCATGACAGTCACATTGGACACATTAGGCTGGATGCCCATTGCCCAAGGTACAAGAGCTAAGCCTCCACCCGATCATATGAAAGCAACAAGCCTCGAGTGGGCCCTCTGGAGATTATCGTGGCTCAGACAGTTCCTAAATGTCACAATTCCTTTCTTCTATCTCTCAGTCAACATCTGATTTTTTTCTCCTTATAGTTCCAAGAGTAAATGAGAACTTGGTTCACTGAAGGGGCTTTAAGAGACTAGACTTCATTAAGAGATATTTAGTCAGGCTGCTTGGCACAGAGTCTCCTACAGATCAAGACTGACACACAGCTGTGGACTGGCGCCAAACACATACTATGCTTCCTAAGTCTTCTCCTTCTTGTTTTCAGCCTCCTTCTGCCTGTTTCTCCCTTTCCTTTTCTCTGTGCTCACTATCATAGCTTTGTCCAACTCTGTCTGAAGACTTTTGGTAAGGCACGGGCAAGGAAATGAAAACTCAAGCTCAACTTCAAATTTACTGTCATTCATCTGTACACAAGGCAGGTATACAGATTAAATAAATGTTGTTCCTCTCTAAGACCAAGATGAAGCAGAGAGGCAAGAAAAGCCATTATGGTCACCAGTGACAACAGTTGGAGAGCTCCCTGCCTTACACAGTGTGACAACACATAAAGAAACAGTGTCTGCTTTGAACAACTACACCAATGTTTTTGTTTTGTAGCTCATCACAGTGAGTGAGTTAATGATTTCTGGCAGTGTTCCATAATCTTCATGTGGTTATGCAGTCAGTGCAGATTGATTTAAGTCTGCACGACATTACCTGAGAACATTAATGCAACTTTGACACAAACTCAATCCATCGTGATGCTTACTGCACTGGCAAGCAAGTATCAAAAGGGTATGAAAAAAAATTCAACCATGGATTCTTGAAATGGTGCAAAAATACATAAGATTTCCAAAACAAAGCAACACGATACAGGGGGCCAAAAACACTGCTATGGTCCTTTAAGAGCCCCAACCATGTCCTCAGTTCACACTCACTCTACTTCTCATGTTCTTCATCACCTGCAGCCAGCTGACAAGATAAACATGTGTCCACATCTGCTGTAAACATAGCAGATGTTTGACACTGTCACAGACAAAAGTCTGACCAGCTGGGCTGTTTGACAAGTACAACCTGTCATCATCGATGCCGTCCTGGTAGACAGCAGCCATGTTGCACGTCATCATCTTTGTCTCACCAAGTTTAGTTAAAGATACAGGTAACACACATACTTCTCTGTATTTCAGTTCATCATCCAAACTTCCCTTTCTCTCCATCTCCTCCTGTCTTTTTCTTTTCACTCTCTCTAGCATCCTACATGATACCTTGTCTCTACTGCGCCTCCAGTGCTGTTTTGTTAAATAATACATGATTACTCCCATCAATGCTATGACACGCAAGCCTTAATTGATGCTGGAAGACCCTGAAGCCCCTTGGTCCTACAAACTAAAAGCCAAAGCAGGCCAACTTTTGAAGAAGTTAGCACATGTGTGGATAAGAGCTCTCAGATAGAGTGGCATCTTCTTACAGGTCTAATCCAGTCAATTACTGATGCAATTACCTTTGTGCATTTCACCGTGACCTTTTAGGATTGGCTCTTGAATCAATTATGAGTAAGATAAAACCATAAGAACTCCTGGGCTAAAACCAACTGCTGTCCTTCATGCTTACAAATGAGCACAAATGTTGGTAATTAATGCTGCATCATCTTGTATCAGTTCCAGTTCAATTTATTCTTGATTATCACATTTTCCTTGCCTCATTTCTGAGACAATCTGAATTGCAGAAATCTCAACTATTTCCCATAAGTCAGTTTGTGGAAGGAGGAACCAAGAAATCAAGGAAACACTCCAATCTTACAGCAGCAGGCCAACAGTAGCCTAATGGTTAGTGTTTGGCCAAGAACACGACTCTATGCCTCCCTTATCCCTGCCTGCCACAGTCTTAACTGCACACTCGCATCTTGTCTTCATTACACTGGTCTTTGGTGCCAATTATAGTTGACAAACTGGTCCTGGTGCAGTCACAGCACCGGGTAGGGCCTGTAGCCTGCGTGCTGATTAGTTGCCTGATCTGCCATGGGCCCATCCTCCTTAATGAAAATGCTCTGCTATTTACGGGACATTATCAGCTGGAGGAAATAATAAAAAGAACAACAAGGAGAAGCAAGGAGAGGGGCAAGGATAGGGGCAAAGAAGACATGAACACACAGAGAAAGGGGAGATAAAAGTAAGAAGAAAAGCGGATGCAATGAGGAGAACCAGCAAGACACTGGGATTGACTTTTCATATGCTTGTGAACCCAACCAAAAATCCCAGTGCACCATATGATGCAATAATAATCTTAATCTGTCCTCCCTGACCAAGCTGACGCTCTGATAACTAACTCATCATTGAGAGGAATGACCTTACAATGCACTCTTACATTGTAATGCAATCACCTCTTCTTGGATGTGCTGCCTCTAAGTAAATCCTCCAGGCATGTAGTTAGTGCATACACAGCAACGCACTAGGTACACTACAATTTAAGTAGCTGAATAAACCACAAGAAATGTTGTGTGGTCTTGGCCATTGACACTGCTTCACCAAGCAATCTGTGGTAGGTAAAACACACACTTAGGCAATTATTACCCAAGCCCTGCTGATATGCATGCACATAACTCTTTAAATACTGACTAGCCTTCAGCAACATCCTCCCTCAGCACTGCAAGGATAAAGCAAACCCCAATCATCCATAGGCATTAAATCAAAGACCCTGACATGCCATTTTCCCCAGCATGTATGAGAGCACCAAGCTCAGAAGAAGGTCAACACCAGTGATAACAAAAAGAGATGCTAAACAGAAACGGGAGGAGATACACAACGCAAATCCCCTACGTCAAGACAATGCTTTACAAGCTGTGGCTAAGACCACATAAACATGTTCTGAGATGGGATTCTTCCCCTCTCTCTGTGAGAAACAACATGCCTGATAGTGGCGGTTGAGCAGTGGGCCAAACAACTGGGATAAGTAGCCCATCTGATGACATCTCTGTTCACACACTTGATTAATTTTTGAGCCCCTGCAGACTCAATGCGCCACACACACACAGACAAACACACACCCTTCACTATCTCTCTCGACCATCAACAGACCTCACAGAACCAGCCTTCTGCATCTCAGAGTCTCAATTCCACCCAAGCCACAACCACTAACTTCCTCCAGGATAATCCTCTGGGGAGGCCAGGGCTTTGAACGCCAATTAAGAAATTAACGTCTTCCCTTGTTTTGGCAGTGATCCTAATTTCCCGTCAGGCCTGTGGATTCTATACGCTGGAAACAGTGAGGAGAGGTGGTTGTAGGGAAAAGGCTGGATTCAGGAGATCATGGAGAACCGCTCCTCAGTGGGAAATGAAGGAGAGAGTTGGTTCAAAATCCATGTAGGAACAAAATGTCATTCTGGCAAAATTCAAAGATGCAAAAAGCTGTTCATAGTATTACTGTGTTCCCAGTACGGCTCCTAACTTATATGTGACAACTCATGTTGGTTTCGTTTCAGTTAAAGAATATTTGTTGAGATGGCAGACTCAAATCCATAAATCAATTTCACATTCAAATGGTTTAGAATTTGAAGATGAAACAATTACTCAATTTATTGATTTGTTGATCAACAGAAAAATGAGCTGCCATTATGGTGATAATTGTCTTAAGTCATCTTTTCAAGAAAACTGCCAAACATTCTACACTTCTAGCTCCTCCACTGTGATCAACGCTTTGTTCTACATTATTTTAAGTTGCGTATCTTTGCAGTATAGGAAATGTGATGGCGTCTCCTCTGGCTCTGCAATTTTTTTTTCACTTTTTTGACATTTCTTAAACCAAACCATTAATCGAGAAAATAACTGGCAGATGAATTGATGGCTAAAATAATCGTTAGTTGAAGCCCTTGATTTTATATTCACGCACAGCGATACCGAAGAGGTGACTGATGCGACGTCGACACCTAGTGACCCTTTCGGTGTATTACACCTTTGAGATTCATTCATTAGCAGGTTTGTCTGTCTGTTGCTAACTGGACCTAACAATTGAGTCGTCGCTTTACTTACCTGGCGTTTCTCTTTACGAAAAATTACTCCTTGTGCTACCTTATTATCCTAGCACACACGATACAAACACACACACACACACACACACACACACACACACACACACACACACACACACACACTTTAACAAGCTCCATGCTTTGGTAGCAAGCTATTTATAGCTTATTTAACATTTACATTAATTGGCTAAGATTCGGATAAACTGTCTGGCAAAAAAACATTCTGAAGACTGACAATAAGAGCGGCTAACTCACCAGTCACGGCTGTTTTATGACGAACTAGCTTAAGAGTCAACTTAACGTTAGCCTAATTTACACACCTCTTTCGTTGTAGCAGTACTTTCAATGCCGAGTAAACCATACAGGTCCATCTGTAGGATATCCTTGGCCTTTCCGGACATCTCTGCCTATAACGAGCTACAGTACCAACAAGGGAAAAATAACAAATGTTAACGTGAAGTTAACGTTCGGCTAGCTGAACTGTTTGTTGTTATTCCAGCTCGAGGCAGCATGAGTTTGACGTTGTCTTTGACCTTTCAACTAGGACACACACTGCAACCTGGGAAATGTAGTTTTTATTCCGCTGCTCTCGGGCGCACTGGGTACACGTAGACAGTGTTTAAGCCGTAGCATTTACATCGGCTTTTTAAAGTCTGTAACCTATTCCGCTCGTTTTTAACCTCTTCATGGTGCCTTTGAGGGCTGCTAGGGAGTGATTCGTTCATTTATTTCACTGCGCTGGTAATTTCATCCTCAAATTTATTTCAGGTGTGAAAGGACTTTGCAGTATGTTTCCTCCCTGGCATATTCATCACGCCTTTCTCAAACCTGTATATTAATGAGTTGTAACAGTTTATATTTGCATAATAAACTTATCTGCTCAGTTGCACTCTACCAACTCTGAGGTATCAGGTTTTTGTAACGAGTGCACTGTGCCCCCTGGTGGACAAATTATGTAACAGCGACACTCTTAAAAACTACCTCAAGCTCTTTTCAGTATTTATGAATCACATTTCTTTATTGCAAATCTGCCAACATAAACATCCATATCCGTGATAAGCCAGTATCAGGTTATAACATTAACCTGGTACAGGAAATATAAAAAGTTGACATGTGTTTTTAGCTGGGTTCCCCCTTTGTTTACATTAGTATCCTGGTGTGTCCTGCTAAAGCCTGATGACACCTTGATTGTAAACGTAAACAGGAAAGTTAGTGCTACTGGTTAGACATTTTCACCCAGGACCGTTTCTTTATTGTTATTTTTTCTAATTATTTTGTATGTTTTTAGTTGCAGTTTTAAAAACTATAGGCCAGTACAGTATCCAAACTGGGATCCATGGACACTTGATGTGCAGTAAGATCAATACTTTTAGAGAAAGAAACAGCTGTTCCGATCAGAGCCACCGTTATCACTACACAGCAGCGGCAAACAAACAGCTGAACAGTCAAGTATAAAAGCACATGAACACCTGGTGTCTCACATAAAAGTGTTTGAGGCAAAATTTGTAGTATTTGTGTAGGATTCATTTTTATTTAATAACCAAAATGTGGTGTTTTTGTTTTCAGGAGCCGGGTCTGTCTGCAGTTTGGTGATAACAGCTGTTTTTAAACTATGATAATCCATTACTGCAGCGTTTCCTGTGGGCAGTGGGATCCATAGTGATGCAGAATCAGGAACATGTCCTTACATGTCTATGAGCAGCTCTCCTTTTCTAAACTCTAGTATTTAAATTAAAGGTTATGAAAGAACTGCATGTTATTATTGCAAACTGTTTGGAAATATCATGATCACTCACAAGGCCTGTAAGGAACTAGTAGGTTAAGGGTCAGTTTGTGGCTGACATCATGGTTGAAAATCACTTGTTGTATACACATGAATATACAACAATACATGAAACGTGACAATCATGTTGACTTTAGGAGCCTGATGCCATTTGATGTGTTTCATGATCCTGTTCAACTAGCCCAGCAAGAGAGTTGTGGACTATTCACGGTGAGCGCTCAATATTTGCTCAACATCTTATATTGCTCAGTTTAAACAAAGTGGTGTCATGTGTAACCATTATTTTTGCAGTGGACTGGAAAAGCAGCCAATCTGCATAATCTTTGGCGTTATCACTTGAGGACCCATGGTGCTGATTTCTCAGTGGTCTCCCTGATAGAAGCCCAATTTCATCTAATTCCCTCTGCTTTGCACTGAGAGAAAGCAAGACCAGTGATCTGGATCACCGAGCACTAAACGTCTAATATTATGGCTCAAAACTGTTGTCGCATTTCTTAATGCCCCAGGCAGACACCTCGAAGACTGGACATCGTTTGTTCAGTTATCAGATAAAACCGCATTAAATCAAGACTATAATAGATTATATTCCTGACACAGACGACTTCTAGCTACTGTCAAGAATCATCGGCTGTCTCACGGGAGCC
The DNA here is from genome assembly GCA_037975065.1 of Chaetodon trifasciatus. Classification (NCBI taxonomy): domain Eukaryota; kingdom Metazoa; phylum Chordata; class Actinopteri; order Chaetodontiformes; family Chaetodontidae; genus Chaetodon; species Chaetodon trifasciatus. The sequence goes on from JBBMOE010000021.1 coordinate 7,494,466, forward strand.
GAGTTAATTTACCTCCAGCAGGGGCTGTGCACCGGAGGTCAGGTCCGGCTGATGGGATGGGGAGTGTGGGAGGTGGGCCCGAATAATTGGCTGCAGTCAACATCACTTACGGCTTCAGGCACATTAAGACCAGAAATGAGGCAGTTGTGCCTTCAAAATAAAAGCGTTAACATCTTACAACGTGACTGCAAGGGAAGATATTTGGTTAGCTGAATGTGTTTTGATATCATCCAGCAGTTATTGTCAGTTGACTGATCTGTTGCCCGTAGCAACCCCTCAGTTACAGTTGCAGTTTAACTGACATTGTTACAGTTTACAAAATACGACCATGAAGCTTACATGGACAGGTATCTGATATGGAGGTGAACGTAACTGCCCTGTTTCGAACCTTATCTGAAGGTATTCCAGTTATAATAGCTATCATAGGTATTTGTGTTATGTTAAATTAGCTTTTCCATTTTCTTTTCTTTTCTTTTCTTTTCTTTTGTGGTCAGCGTAGTGCTAAGTTAGCCATACTAACCGTTTGAAGGCTAATGTGTTGCTGACACCACGTTCCCAATTCCCAGTACTAAATTTGATGGTATTTAGTGAACTATTTTATTTACTTCGTTCACTCCTTTTTTATGTTTACCTTAATAATTACAGTATTGTACTTACTTTACTATAGGGACCGCTGTTATTGCAGAAACGAGACCTTATTTTCCCTCTTAAATTAACGCTGTAAGACAACGTCGTTAGCTAAATATCTTCAGTTACCATAGCTAGTTTATACATTAGTAGCTAGCTAAACCATTACTTCATTCTAATTATTATATCTTCTCTGAATTTTCATTGTAACCACTGTATCTTGTGTGTTCGATTGTATTCACAGTTTCAAACCTGCCTTCATTGAAAACTGCCCTACCACGTGTTGACATGTTAGAACTGCTTTTCGCTTTGCGTCTTACTACGCATATGTTTTATTGTGAAAGTTTGGACCGGATGCCTCAGCTCGGCAATGTTGCTGTTTTGACGCTGTCAGTCTCACAACTAAGTGAAAGCTCGGGCCATCGCGATTTGAAAGCGGTGCCATCCGCATACCTCGCAGACTTTGCCCTGCTACACAGTGCCGAAATTTTCACTCGATCCATGTGTCCTTTTTTGGCAGAATAAAATGTGCTCCGGATGACTGTAAAGCACTCCCCCGCCTGACACACGCCAGAGGACGCGATTCTTCAAGTGCATATTTATGGAATAAAACCAGGTAAGACATCATAGTCAGCCTGTGGATGATCTGCAACGATGCAACAGTGTATTGTGCTCTGACATGAGCAGGAGCGAAAGTAATCCTCGTTATCGTTTTGTTTTTCTGGTGTCTTTTATTCGCCACAGTAAGGTGACCAGTCCCGTTATGTCCCCTGGCGTGTGGGGGAAATCTCAGCGCAAAGTAATGATGTTGCACCGTTAATGTCGCTATTTCAGGTCTCCGTTTATCATAATGTACCAGTGCATAACGTGGATGGGACAAACTGGCAATGATATTCAGGCGTCACAGTCCCGTCGCGCCATCCTGGAGGTGGTAATCGACTGTTCCCTCTAAACCTTCTTGCCTTGGACAGAATGAGGAGGAAGAAGACTGTGATGGGAAAAAAAATGTGTTGCCAAAAATCCACTTGAACTGAGGATTCCGGTGTCAAGGCTGCGTGTCGGAACATATGCGCTGTGACTCGCTTTTGGCTGGAAAAATCCCCAGACAGTAATGCGAATGAAGGAAACTCAACTCCAATCAGAAGATGCAGTTGAACTCCTGAACGTGCTTGCAGACTTTGCAGGCATGTCGGTCACTCCCTTAAATAGCAGGGAGGGGAGGAGGGAAGGTTAGGATACCAACCTAATGTGCACCAGATGTTCTCTGTTGCATTAATCTTTCTTCAGATACTGTGAAAGACTTTGGATGAAGCTTGAATGTTGATGTATAATCGCGCAATCTCCAAGCAACACGTTCCATGCGTTAACATCCACCATCATCCATTTCAGTGGCGTAAACTCATTTTATGGTACATATCCTCATCCTTTATCTCCCAACTATGTCAGCTTTTTCAAACAAACTGAAAAGAGAGAGAAAGATGTGCAAACTGCTGCATGAGAGTGAATTGATTCCACCTGAATCTATTAGTTTTTCACTCCTTCATTATTGCTGGCATAAACAGAGCAACTGCAGCAAAAATGCTCAGGCATAAGCTTTTGCATATGTCCAGGAAATAAATCCGTGAAGATGTTTCTGCATTTTCAGAAGTGTTGATGCTGTACAGTAGCAGTGGGCTGCCGCGTGGGCGGCTTAACCAGAGGACAGATGAGTGGGCTTGTCCTGTGCAGCAGTGAATCAGCCTGCTATTAGTGGTACATGTGGGAGCTCTGGCAGACAAGGTCGGCGAGCTAAAGTTGCATATGTATTTGAGGAGCGCACAAAAGAATATGCAAATGTTTTTTTTGTTTTTTCCATCGCGGTTGATCTTTGGCGTTGCTGCCCAGACGTTTGCGCATGAACGGAACCTCCCTGCACTCTGGATCAAATCTGCATCCTTTGGAATGAAACTGAAATTTCAAAAGGGGAACATGAGCTGTCACACCAGCATGTTTATCTAAGCCAAGTTTCCTGCTCCCGCACAGTCCTTTCCTTCCCTCTGAAAACTTCCTGAGCTGTGCTTTGGAGTCAGCAAACATCACACACACACACACACTCACACACACNCCCTATCCTTTGAGGCGTCATAGTCATAACTTCAGCTTTGTGGGAAGTGAGTCCATTTGACAGAATTCTCAGTGCATTTCAATGAACTCTAGTAGCTTGACAAGTGTCCATGACTGTGAAAATTCTCTAGATTACAAGCATCAACTTGCAACTTTTGTTCTCCACTCACACTGAACATGAAAGCACAATGTACCCCAGAGTCAGAAGGTGTGTTGATATTGGCTTGGCGTAACTATTTCATTTGCCTGAAAGGGGGGCAGGGAGCATTCCATCTATTTTGTGGCTAATGAACGCAGCTCTTTGAAGAGTATTGAGAAGGCCTATTGTAAAACACAATTGTCTGCCTGCTTGCTGCCAGGGTAACACTCTCACACTGACAGCAGGGCTGAAATGCTGCAGTCGGAGCTGATGAATGCCTTGCCAGAATATGTGAGAAAAGAAAAAGCCTCGTTTTACCTTGCCTCTACAGAGTGACTAGTGCTTACCGTTACTTTACTGAGCTCCTAAGATGGAGAATCAAAGCGAAGCAGCATAAGAGTAAGATGAAAGATAAAAAGCAGGTAAATTAGAGGACTTGTAAAAGCTAGAAATCCTCTCAGGCGGGCTCCCTGAGTGACCTTTTTTTGCATAGCATTGTGTTTGTTCATGCTCTTTACTCAATGCCTCATCTGTATGTTATCTTTGCCAAGTGTGAAATCAAGTCACGTCAAGTTTATTTATACAGCACATTTCATACAATAGACGTGGACTCAGCGTGCTTTAAATATAAAACATGAAGAAAATCATCAAAAGATCATACATGACATGAGCATACAGTGTAAGATAAGACAGTGTTTTAAGTTTTTAGTCTGCTTTTAAAAGAAGTCACTGCAGTAGTTCATGTGGTGGAGAATTCAAGAGAGACCCAACCAACAACAGCAGGGAGAAGAAAAACCGCTCACGCTGCTCATTTATGCCAGGCTACCTAATATCACAGAGACAAAGTATTTTTAGACTTCTGAAGAAAGTTTTCCCCTTTTTTGGCCGGAACCCTTATCCTGTTGATTTTATGAGAGTGTGGGAATGTGTTTATACTAGTAACATGCGCTGCAGTGGGTTGTTTTTTAGGCTCAGGGGTGAGACAGGTTGGTACAAGAGGGGACTGTGTTCTGGGGTTTTGCCACAGAAGGCCAAGTGTGGCATCAATGTCTGCATTCATGTTGATGTCAGACTTGTTTGCATGGTGTTTATGAAATGCTCTTCCTGAACACGGCTTGTATGTCTTTTCACAAGTGTGCCTTGTGTATATTCTCCAAAGTTTATGTCCCACCAATGTGTTTGAAAATACAGTTATTTACGTAGTAAATTGCGATACGCTGTCCACGTTCGAGCCTGGCTTTGTAGAGAGTTTTGTCGAGCCAACGCTAGTCTCTTCCCTTTCAAGCAGGATTAAGTCGGAATGTTTGGCAGAGCTGGTGATGACTGGACTGCTGACATATCTTTTACTCATCCACAGAAGTGCAGCGCTATCGTTTCCTATTCTATTTTCCTTTCTGATAAGGCCTTGTTTTGGCCTGCTTCCTCTGGTCTGGATAGCAATGACGACACTGTACAGTGGACGATAGCACAAACAGACTTGTGCAGTCCAAAACTAGCAAGATATTTTCTTACAAATACAAGCTGAATAATATCTCTCATTAACACTGACTGTGTTTCCTTTCTTTCCTCCACAGCCATCATGTCAGGGAAGTCAGATGGGAAAAAGAAGTGGGCTGCAGTCAGGGATCGCCTCGGCTCCTCGCAGGACTCAGATACCCAGCAGGAGGCCAACCTGGAGAGTGCCGATCCAGAGCTGTGCATCAGGCTGCTGCAAGTCCCCACCGTGGTCAACTACTCTGGGCTGAAGCGTCGCCTGGAGGGCAGCGACCAGACATGGATGGTCCAGTTCCTGGAGCTGAGCGGGTTGGATCTCCTCCTGGAGGCCCTGGACCGGCTCTCGGGGCGGGGATGCTCTCGCATCGCCGACGCCCTTCTGCAGCTCACCTGCGTCAGCTGCGTCCGGGCAGTCATGAACTCCTCCGCGGGGATCCACTTCATTATAGAGAATGAGGGATACATCCGGAAGCTCTCCCAAGGTTCACCACACCCTTCATTTTGTGAAAAAGCATTGCATCTACAAGACTCCATATAGTGTCCATATGATTACAAAGATAAATATGTCACATTTTGGTAAATTTGGTCACAAGTCAGCTGATTAAACAGTTCTCTGTGACTCACCCTGCAGAGCTGAATTTTCTAGTCATGTACTCTGCTTTATATACAGAGATGAATCATGGGTTACTTCGGGAGATCCCTAAAAATGCAGTGTCACAGTGTGTTGTGACTATTGGATTTTCCCACGTTCACACACAAACACATGTTTATCTTCAGTACAGCGCCACATCGTTAGAGAGCAAAGTTCAACTTGAGTTGCCTCAAAGGCGGTGAAACAAAGCATCATGCTCGGGTCTGGACACAAAGCGGGAAGAAGTAGTGAGAGGCGCTCACTTTTAAGAGAAACAGATGGGAAATATTGTGTATTAATGTGTGATCATGATGGGAAATATGAGCGTATTAATGTGTGATCATGATGCTCCGCAGCCTTGGATACTTCCAACACCATGGTGAAGAAGCAAGTGTTTGAGCTGCTTGCTGCCCTCAGCATGTTCTCCACAGACGGCCATCGTCTCGCACTGGATGCCCTGGACCACTACAAGGCAAGTAGATGAATATATCATGTCTCTTACATTGTTTTTAGCAGTTAAGTTGTTGTGAGATTTACCTGGCATGACCCTACAGCATCACTCTGAGTAATAGATGCGTTGACAGTGCCATCTAGTGGTGGGCTACATGCACAGGCATTCTAATCATGTAGAATCACAGTCTTCCTCTGTGTTACTAAGGTGACTTTGATTTTCCCTTCAGGGCGTGAAGACACAGCAGTATCGCTTCAGCGTGATCATGAACGAGCTGCACACAACAGACAACATACCGTACATGGTCACACTCCTCAGCGTCATCAACGCCATCATCTTTGGCTCAGATGACCTCAGGCACAGAGATAAGACGAGGAAGGAGTTTATCGGTAGGCGCTCTGTTTGGATGCTGTTTGACAGTTAACTGGGAGTGTAGAGTCGCATTGCGAGTTAGGTCACCCTGTGGTAAACAGTGTTTCCCCTCTGCACTGAAAGTGAGCAGAGAAGAAAGCAGGCCATCAGCAGGAGCTCTATTACAAATATCCCTGTCACTGGGTCTGTCTAAGAATAGGTCTGACGGCCTCATTCTCACTTTGACAAAACGCCCGAGAACTGAGCAAACCCCGAGTGGGTAAAGCATTGTGTACTCGTGCATTTTAAGCCCATAACTAGTGACATTAGATCAAAATCTAATGTGACTTCAATGATATCAGAGTGAGTGATCCATCTGTCTGTAGTGGATTATTCTTTCTGATGGCCTGTGGAGTCTCTCCCAGTATATACTGGCCAAAAACAGGATTAAACCTGCACTGATGGACCTTTTCCCTATGAGGCTAGTTTGACAAATGTGTCATTGTTGCAGCAGTATCTTGGACCAATCAGATGCTTCTTTGACCACTCCCCTTTAGTTTGATCGCTCACCTGCTGCCAATTACCAAAAAGCTGACATATGGCACTGTGAAGAGATGTATGACACCTTTCAAAGATAAACTTTCTTAAAAACTGATAAGTGAGTGTTGTGATCCTCAGGCTTGTGTTTTATTGTTGTTTTGCAGGGCTTCAGTTACTTGATATTCTGCCAAAGTTAAGGTAAACCCTCCTTCTCTTCACATTTGATTTTTTTAGACTTTGTCTCTAAAGCAGGTTTAATGCAACAAGTGAACTTTTAAAGGTTGCTTTTAAGTCCATAATCATTGTAATCTCAATGATCAAGTAAATGGTGCTTTTAGGAAAAGATGTTTGCAATTTTTGTCCATTAATGGCAGTAATTTGCACAAAGGAGCGAGCCGTTGCTTTTTAGAAATTTGAATGTGGCATTTAAATGCGATGGAGTGTCCCCATCAGTGAAATATGTGTGGCTGATGTGCAGGGAGCAGGAGGATGAAGACTTGATTATTCAGTGTGAAGCTTTTGAAGAGGCAATGGCTGAAGATGAGGAGGAGCTGCTGCGGGTCTATGGGGGCATTGACATGAGTAATCACCTGGAGGTTTTCACTACACTCTTTAACAAGGTCTGACTGGCTTTATCATGAATGAATCCATGTTTTGTTACAGATGCCACATAGTAAAGGAAGTGCCTTGTTTTTCTGGTTCATTAAGTTTTTTAGATGTAGGTATGTAAACATGACAAGCCCTCCTCACGTGTGTGCATGCATGTGTTGGTGTGTGCAGGTGAGCAGCTCTCCAGCCTCCCTCCAGCTGCTGTCCATCCTGCAGACGTTGTTGGTGCTGGGCCCGACCCGCTCCGATATCTGGCTGGCTCTGGAGGCCATCACTAACAGAGCCATACTGCTGGCCCAGGACTGTGAGTCAGCACTGAAGCAACAATACATTCACTTTAGGTCAACACTCTGAGGAGGATAATGGCTCGATAATGTCCTCCTCTGTAAGCCGTGTGTGAAGGGGAGTGTTTATCCAGGATAAATAGATTGTAGCAATGAAAAGGGCGCAGCTGTTGACAGGACGGCTGAAAGCTTCTGTTTCAGTGAGAGAAGTAGTTTCACAGGGGTCGTGTGTGTGTGTGTGTGTTTGCGCTCCAGCTCAGATGGAGTCCTGTGAGAAGATCATGCAGCGGCTGATGTTCTCCAAAGGCTGTGAAGGTCGTCATGAAGTGGACGGGCAGCTGCTGAAAGCGGATAAGGCCGTGCAGACCGATGTGGACCATCAGGACAAAGACGAGTCAGACAAAGGCATCAAGTCCTCTCAGAAGCCGCTGTGTGCTGCTCCTCCACCTCCACCTCCCCCTCCACCCCCACCTCCTCCTCTACCCCCGAGTATGACTGGGTCCCCGCTCCCACCTTCTACCCAGTGCCCACCTCCACCTCCGCCTCCACCTCCTCCTCCACCACTACCTGGAGGGTTTGGTGGACCCCCGCCACCCCCTCCCTTGCCTGGAATGCCACCACCACCACCACCACTTCCCTGTGCTCCAGGCATGGCACCGCCACCACCTCCGCCGCCACTACCAGGGATGGGTGGTGGACCACCGCCGCCACCTCCCTTGCCTGGCATGCCACCTCCTCCGCCTCCCCCCCCAGGCATGATAGTGGCTCAGAGTAGCCAGGCCCTTGGGTGCGCTGCACCCCTAAAGGCAAGCCGATGTCCCACCCTGAGGATGAAAAAGCTCAACTGGCAGAAACTCCGCGCTGTTACTGGTGAGTGGATTAAACATTCTTGTGACAGCACAACAGTTATTTTCGTGTTTATGAATGCAGCAATCCCGGGTGGGGTAAGATATTCAAGGCTGAGCTAATTTTAACTGCTTTATATACTGTTGGGTGGTTTAATCAACCGCAATGCACCATATTCTGTAAGATCAGCGTATGTCTGTAGTGTCACTGTCCTGCGAGAACCATGTATCTCTGAAAAGCCAACTTCCTGTCCTGTTTCAACCCATAAAGGAACAGTTAATCCATCAGTTTAACACAAACATTCAAATTCACCAAATTTGGAGATGCATGGTTTTCACTGGACAGGAAAAGTAGGAAAAAATGTAATCTGAAAGTAACAATAACTAAGATATTATTCACCCCTTGAGTTTAAATAGATGTTTTAAATAAAACAGTGGGAAATGTGAGTGAGGACATTGGCAGAGGGCGTCCATGTAGAGACTAGCTGATGGTGTGGCAACACTGACTGAACATAAACAGACCATTACTCCAGATTCGATTATTATCTAATGTGGGTGTAGCAGAGGATTCCCCTGCCTCTTAACTTTCAAATGAGTTTCAGCCATGGTGTGATGTTGATACAAAATGGTGCTGCAGAGCTCATGACAGGTTTGTCTCTTTCTGCACACACACACACGCGCGCGCACACACAGATGGTCACTCCATGTGGGCCTCGGTTCAGAAAGAGCCTCCTCCTCATGAGCCGGACTACAGCAGTATCGAGCAGCTGTTCTGTCTCCCGGTGACCGAGCACAAAGACAAGGGGGCAGCTGCTCCTGTCAAGAAGGAGCCTAAAGAGGTGCGCTTGGTCAACAACACTCGACACGGCTCCTCTGAGCTGCAGCACTGAGAGCAAACACCTGATTATCAGAGCTGAATAATCAATACGCCTCTCTAACGTCTTCTTCTTCTTTATTCAATATAGATTACATTCATTGATCCAAAGAAAAACTTGAATTTGAACATATTCCTGAAGCAGTTTAAATGGTAATATATTCCACATTATTTTGGATGTCTTAACATATTTTGGTCCATTTTCCAGCTCAGTATTTCTCATTTTCTCTTTCCAGCAAAAATGAGGACTTTGTAGCCATGATTCAGAATGGGGACCGTACTAGGTTTGATGTAGAGGTGCTGAAACAGCTTCTAAAGCTCTTGCCAGAGAAACATGAGGTTTGTACTGTTCTCCATTCTTACCTTTTTCACACATGCATCTGCCATTAAGAGCCCACTTTCAAATGGCAAATGACTGACTCACCGTCTTGTTTTTGTTTTTTTTAATGTAGATTGAAAATTTGAAGTCTTTCCAAGGAGAAAAAGACAAGCTGGCGAATGTTGACCGCTTCTACACCTCCCTCCTCACTGTGCCTTGGTAACTTTGTTTTTTTTTTTCCTCCAGTTCTGTTAATCAGTAGCGTGCTGCATGTGTTCTGTCATACTTGGCTCCTTATTTACTTTGCTTCCTGGCTTGTCTCCCCAGTTATCAGTTGAGGATTGAGTGCATGTTGTTGTGTGAGGAGACTTCATCAGTGTTGGATATGCTCAAACCTAAAGTCAAGCTGGTGGAGGAGGCCTGCCAGAGTAAGTAAGCCCAAGGCCTTCAGATATAGTCGCATGCTGTCTGTATCATCACATTAACATGATGTAACGCAATTCTCAGCCCTCAGAATGAGCACGCTGATGCCCAGCTTCTGCAGGCTCATCCTTGACGTCGGAAATTTTCTCAACTATGTAAGAACCTCTCTGGTCTCATGTATATTTTATCGTACTTACCTGACATTCAGACAGGGCTTGCATTTTTAATCTTTGGTCTACTTCCAGGGAAGTCACACAGGGAATGCTGAGGGGTTCAAGATCAGCTCTCTGCTCAAGCTTACAGAGACCAAGGCCAACAAGGGCCGCATCACGCTGCTTCATCACATCCTGGAGGTACACAAACTGGCCCCCAGCTGCCGTAACTTTTTTTCCCCCTAATTGTGACCAGTTTAATTACACACTGTGTGGCTTGTTTTGCAAAGGAAGCAGAGGCGAACCACCCAGAGCTGTTGGCGCTGCCAGATGATGTAGAGATCTGTCAAAAAGCAGCAGGGTATAGAAACCTTTCACGTCGACTTCAGCTCATGGTTTTCTTTTTTAATTGGTCCTCAGTGGATTGGTAAGAGACATATAACCAAAGGTTTTGCACTTTGTCCTCAGAGTTAATCTGGACTCTGTTCAGGCAGAAGCCAGTGCCTTACTGAAGAGACTGAATGAGACAGCCAGGAAGGTCTCCAACTCTGTGGAAGAGGTGAAAGAGCAGTATGCAAAAGCTCTTGAGGTGAGATGATGGTCTCTGTTTTCCCTGCAAAAGAAGCCAAATTTTGTTAACTCAACACTGTTCTTGAAGGCTGGATCTGAGATCCTTCATTTTCTCTGCTGCAGGAAAACGTGGAGGCATGTCGAGCTTTAAGCGAAAGGTTCACTGTGATGGAGAAGAAAAAGAGCGAGCTGGCTGTCTACTTGTGTGAAGATGCCAGTAAGCTGTCACTTGAAGAACTCTTCGGAACCATCAAGACTTTTCGAGAACTTTTCATCAAGGCGCTGAAGGTCAGGGAGAATACTTTGTTGATGTTAATCATATATGTGTGTGCCTGACTACAGTAGATGTATGCACTGCACAGTTATGCCTGCTCTTAGTTATGGAGCAGAGCTTTCTTTGGAGCATAGGTATCATTATACTGTGGAAAAACTGGAACATGTCAATGCCTCTGCTCAAATGATACAAAGACAAATTGCTATGTACAGTGTGTGCTTGGCAGTGAGTGGCATCCTGACTTTCATGATAACAGGAAAACAAAACCAGGAGAGAACAGGCAGCCAAGGCTGAGAAGAGAAAGAAGCAGCTGGCAGAGGAAGAGTCCAAGAGACAGAAGGGAGAGAATGGAAAAATAAGTAAGTTGTGAACAGCCTTTCCTTTCTTGTCTCACTGTACTAGCAATTCCGAAGCATGATGTAATTTGACTTGAGCATGTGTTTGAGACAATCTTTTTTCCTCTCTTTCACCAGTCAAGAGAGGCATTGTGCCACAGGACGACGGCTGCATCATCGACCACCTCCTGGCGGATATCAGGAAAGGTTTCAGCCTTAGAAAGACCAGGCCAAGGTGCGATTCGGAAAGCCTCCCTTCTAGTGAAATGCGTAGGGATACCTGCCCATCTGGTAAGGACAAGAGACTGTGGCCCCCATCCGCAGTTCCTAGCTCCGCTCCTGAGCCACTTAACTGCGAGCTACAACACAGCCTTTCTGCTTTATCTAGGCTCTGTTTTGTGCTTTAACACCCAGGTGCTATCTGCGCTGCGCTAGCTCCATCATTTAGTTGCTTTGCTGAGCATTAGCATTTTATTTTCATGTATCTTTGTTCCCTGTGAAATATCATTCCATTTCAAAGATAATAATGCTTTTAAATACACATACCTTCACCGTCAACACTACCTTCCTCTCCCCCTCAGGCTCAAGTGTGAAGCCTGTAGACGAAGAAGCCGCAGAAATAGCCACCATTTCCGCTTCCACCAAACCGCAGACCGAGGGTCACCTGCCCAGCACAGGCGAAGTGAACGGCTTCATCAGCCCATCAGAAGAGACTCCACCAGCACCGAAAAGTTCAGTGCAAGACGGAACAGCTATACCTCCCAACACACTCCCAGGAGAAGCAGCCATGGCAATGCAGGATGGGCAACACCCACAGAAACCTGCAGCATCTTCGCTGGATATGACCCAACCTCAGCCTCAGGGTGAAGCGGAGCACCGTCCCTCTCTCCCCACAAATGACTTTTCGTTAGATTCAACTGAGACCAGCGCCTTCAGTCCATCTTCACTCTCCGATCTGGACCTGCTAGAGGCCGCGTTAGATGGCACTTCCAGCCTGGTTCCTGAGAAGCTGACACCAGAGGAGCCAGCAGACATCAGTGTGAATGTTCAGATCAAGGAAAGCCCTTTACCGAATACAGACAATTTGACACAGAGTAGTGAAAGCCATATAACAGGAGGAGTGAAAGGTGAAACTAGTGATAAAATAAGCCATTTAACAGAGACTGTAGAGCAAGAGAAAGGTGGAGATGAGCGGGGAAGCATTAGTGTAAAAACACTGGGCCAAGATGAGGTCCAGGTGAGTTCCAAACTTTCGGACCATAAAAGCAACGTGAGTACACTCAGTGAGGGCATCGAGGGGTGGGACGTCCCTGATGGACTGCAGTCAGAAGATCTGCCATCAGTGTCTGAAGAGGCGCCTTCATCCCTTCAGCCCGAACCAAAGAAACGACCGAGCCTTTTTAAGCGAAACAAAAAGAAGAGTACTCAAGGTAATCCTTCTATTAACTTAAATAAAGATCATGTTTGGACTGCTAGTCTCTCAATGTGTCTTAAATCGAAATCCTTATATGTTTTGCTTTTATTTCATTTAGCATTATACATTTTAATGCATGGGCTATTTTAGCTTATGTTCGTAAGTATTTTGTACAATAGCATGCATTTTATTAAAGAGTGTTGATTTGCAGATTTAATATGAACTGGATTTAAATATGGTCCGTTTGTTTGAATGCTCTGTTTTCCGTTCTGACTCTCTGACACACAAGGTAACAGTGGGAAAGGACACACTAAGCATAAAAAAGGCTGTGTGTTGCAGTGAGGTAGGTCAAATCGATGGGCTGGCAAACTGTAAGCAGGAACATCGTCTTAATGAATTCAGTCACCGTCGAAGCTTCGTCCCAAATAACACGTCATTTGTTGGTCTAACTGGAATCTGGATCTCATTTGTCTCTGTTGTCCAGCTTTTTAGCACTTGCTCTCACTTTAACACTTTTCCGATTCAGTGGTGGTCAGGCCCAAAGTCTCTAACAGCATCAATCTAATGTGTCTTGAGGTGATTCTAAATGTCCATGAAACCGGGGGGAAATAATCTGAAGTGTGTGATCATATATAGCAATTAATCCTCTTTAATAAGAACATCAGGGTTCTCATCTCAAACAGCCTTGCAGTTTTGTGAAGTCTTTGTGAAGTCATCGTGGACTGAGTTATTTCATGAAAGCTGTCGGTTTTGTGTCTCTTCTTCCATATTTTCTTGTCCATTCCCCAAATCTGCAGCTGGGACTGTTTAACCTACTAACACAGTCTAGTGTGCTTCCTGTAAACTGTGCTTCATTAATCTGACTTTGATGAAAGATATAACCACTGTACTGTCTGTGATGTAAATGCATTAAAGATGTTTTTACCACAAAAAAAAAAAAAAAAAAAAAAAAATTGAACATTAAAGCTGATGTAGCCATGGCTACAAGCTGTAGATATAATAACTTTAAGAGGTATTAAAGTGCTTAATTTAGATGTGTTTGATTCTGACTATTGATTTTAGTCTTTGTTTCCCCAGGTGACTCGAGAAAGAGGAAATCAAGAGGAAGAAGAAAATGTTAATTTCTGAACTGGAAGGACTGAAGTGTATTTTATATTGTGAGACTATATGAATATTGACTCCTTCGAGAGGATGCTGAGGTCTTCCTTTTGCAGTGATTTAAGACCAAGAAGAAGAAACACATGGAATGCTGCGACCTTCACAGCATGAATGTTATTGTGTCACTTTATGTAAATGAGTTGTAGTTTTTGTGTATGAGTGGTTTTGATTCAGAACTATTCAAAAGAGTTGAATATGCTTTATATGTTTTGTACTCTTGTTGTAATATGCAGTGACTGTGTTTTGCTACCGTATACACTATTTACTGTTCAGCACCCATAGAAAGATGCAGTGTTTGGTGCAAGATGTTTAACTGATCAAAACACAACTGCTTGAAAACCGTGTCTTCATTTCTTTCTTCATTAGCCAGATGATCTTTAACAGAAAATATAAGGACGGCATTTAATGGATTGTAACTTTTAATGTTTAATATATTTTAATAAAAGTGGATTTACTGTTCAGCTGTTTTTAATCAACCTTTTCACACAGATGAGGCAAACAGAAAGCCTCACTATGTAGGCTACGTCCAGTAAATGTCATAGCAGGCTTTTAAAGGGTGGATCTGTCACCATACATCCCTGTGGCTGTTGTGGAAAGGCTATTTTCTCGTTGCTTTAACAGCCTTGGAGACAACTTGGCAGCGCACAGTTACGCACTCCTGCGCGTCTGGCTCTGACATCATCGGCTATGAAGTTACAGATATGGCAATGCCACTCTTGCAGACACAGTCTTCTTGAGGCGGACGGAGTAAAGCCACCGCCGTCATGTCGCTCACCTGGTCGGCGAAAGACCACAAAAACACGAATCAACCCGCCGCGACCGGACAGAAGCGACCGCGCAGCGACGCTTGGAACAAAGCGACGGTGGTGCTCGGTGCGCAGTGGGGAGACGAGGGCAAAGGGAAAGTCGTCGACCTGTTAGCGACTGAAGCTGACGTCGTGTGCAGATGTCAGGTAAATGTTCGGATTCGTGATTTCAGATGAGCGTTCACTGGGGCATGTCCGTGTATTATTGCTGAATGCCGTTTTTTCCTATCAATTCAAACCTCTCGACGGAATCTGTCCAGCAGTGGGTGGCCTGGTGGAGCGCAACAGGTGCTCCGGGTGAAAACACTTCCACCTCTGAGATTTGGGGAATATTTATCAGCATATGGAATCTATTAGCTCGGAAACATTCTTGACTACCACAATAAAACATATGGAGCATGTACTTTAGCTTGGAAACGGTGCAGTCAAGGATTTAAATGATGGAATAGGGGAATTGTGGCCATTCAACTCAAATTTCAAAACATTTTCCAGATCTAGAATGTCTGTTCATCATTTTAGGATCAGCAAGTGCAACGTATGAGGCTGATTTATCTGTTCATTCTGTTACCCACCACTAAACCTGCTCATCCAGCTGATCACAAAGAGATTATGGAAGGAAAAGATTGGATTTGTGATGGTTCAATTCAGAATAAAACCAACTCCAGAGCGGTCCGTTTCTGTGCGCTTACATAAGACACATAACCCTCTGGTCAGAACTCAGAGGTCACTCCAGCACCGGGACACACAGTGAAATCTGCCAACAGTTGCTGTGTTGTACTTTCTCCACTGACAGGACTAGCACCCTGTGTTCTGGAGGCTTGAGAGCCCCACCCACCGGGCTGGAGCGAGGTCACATTCTCAGGGTGGCTGGATATGTGAGAAGGCCAGGTCTGAGCCGGGGATCCACCAGCACCAGCCAAGTCTGTTAAAATAGGTGCTGGTAAAGCTCTGAATTGGGAAGAGGGTGGCTTATCACTGTCTCACGAAAATAACATGAGACGTGTGTGAGGCTGAATCTTCTGTGGTGGTCTTGGGTGTTAACATCATACTGTATTTGATGAGATCGTCATGAAAACGTTGACAGCACAAGCTGTGGACATAATGTGTACCTTGCTTTGATTTACAGGGGGGCAACAACGCAGGACACACGGTGGTAGTGGATGGCAAGGAGTATGACTTCCACCTTCTCCCCAGTGGAATCATCAACCCCAAAAGCATATCACTCATTGGTAAGGGCTCTAATTTTCAGCTTTACAGACACAGCAGTCATGGCAGAAAGCATGTGCAGGTGAGTCTACATGTCCCTCTCCCTCTGCCCTTGTAGGAAATGGAGTGGTCATACATCTACCTGGCTTGTTTGAGGAAGGCGATAAAAATGAGAAGAAAGGTACTTAAAGAAAGAATATGCTTCACACAAAATGCACTGGTGTAAATTCAGATGAGTGCATTCTCACATAGCTGTGATTCTATTCCCTGACCAGGTCTGAAAGGCTGGGAGAAGAGACTAATTGTCTCAGACAGAGCTCACCTTGGTGTGTACAGCATGTTTGATGGTCTATAGAAATACAGCCTGCATAAACTGTGTGTTTCTGTGTGAAGGTTGTCTTTTATTGATTTGTTTGCTGTCCCTGTGCAGTGTTTGATTTCCACCAGGTTGTCGATGGCCTTCAGGAGACTGAAAGACAAGCACAAGAAGGAAAGAAGTAAGGAGAAGGGAAGGGCAGGCAGAAGGTTCAGAGTGAGCCAGACCTGCCAACATTGTGTCAAAAGATAATACGTCACAGCACAGTCAGTACACATTTACATTCATCCCACACATTATTTAATCGGTTTTCTATTGCTTGTGCATGATAACAGCATTGGAACGACCAAGAAGGGTATCGGACCTGCATACTCCAGCAAAGCATCTCGCA
This sequence comes from Chaetodon trifasciatus, assembly GCA_037975065.1. Classification (NCBI taxonomy): domain Eukaryota; kingdom Metazoa; phylum Chordata; class Actinopteri; order Chaetodontiformes; family Chaetodontidae; genus Chaetodon; species Chaetodon trifasciatus. Next base: position 7,510,778 of record JBBMOE010000021.1, read on the forward strand.
CAGGCCTGCGCGTGTGTGACCTCCTGGGTGACTTTAAGGACTTCTCCATGAGGTTGGGATCATGGGGAATACTTTATTTTTCAAAACCAACAGTATAATGTCACACCATTCATGATTTCCTCTGCTCTCAGATTCAAGAACCTTGTCCACCAGTACCAGTCCATGTATCCATCCTTGACAGTTGATGTTGAGGACCAACTGAAAAAACTCAAGGTACACACTGACAACTAGTAAGTAACAAATGACTGTTGTTGCCTCCAAGAAGAATAAAACACCTTTCTGTCTCCTTGTCTCATGCAGGAATACGCTGAGAGATTGCGGCCGATGGTCAGAGATGGAGTCTATTACATGCATGAAGCCCTTCATGGACCTCCAAAGAAAATTCTGGTTGAAGGGGCCAATGCTGCTCTCCTTGACATTGACTTTGGTAGGGTCAGCAGAGATAAAACAAAATGCATGCTGTGTGTGATTTGTTTGGAATCTGTGCCATACTAACCTATAAAATGACTCTCCTCAGGCACATATCCTTTTGTGACATCATCAAACTGCACCGTGGGCGGGGCGTGCACTGGTCTCGGCATTCCCCCTGTGAATATTGGTGATGTGTTTGGTGTATCAAAGGCCTACACCACCAGAGTGGGAATTGGAGCTTTCCCCACAGAACAACTCAACGTAAGAGCTTGAAATCACTGAAGTGAATTAGTGAGATGATACAGGCACATGTACACTAGATGTTGCCACGTCGTCCCTGCGTTCCCATCTTTCACTGGTATGAAGACAGACACTTTACATGTTATGTAACTTGCTGATAATGAGCTTGACGTGCACCGTTTGTTTGTGATCATGTGGCTGACACACAGGCGGTAGAGGGAACGGGAGGGGTGGGGTTGTTCTCTGCCTGAGTGCAGCTGTCAAATTTTGTGAGACAGGCTCAAACACTCTTTACCTCTTATGCAGATCACATGTTGACCGGGATAAATTTAGGGCCAGGTTCAGGATATATTTACTGTGAGAGCTGGGGTTATGTTACTTGTCACGGGAGCTGACCATAGGAACATAGGTCAGGATGTTTAAACTTTGTCCCCCAAGGCACATGTGATGTTTAATTGTAGTCAGCTGTTTGTAAAACTAGTGCACTGATTGCGTGTTTTCTGTGAGATTTTTACCTGACATCATTTAAGGTCATAATGAATAATTAAGAGGTAGGTCTGCTTTTTTCCCTGTTCCCTGCAGGCAGTTGGAGAGCTGCTGCAGACGAGGGGTCATGAGGTGGGTGTTACCACAGGAAGGAAGCGACGTTGTGGCTGGTTGGATCTCGTCATCGTCAGATACGCTCACATGATTAATGGCTTCACCGCGTGAGTGACTTGAGTAGTTTTAGCAAGACATCAGATGTTTTGTGGTTGTTATGTTATTGAAGCACATTCAGGATACATTTTTTCTGCACCATCATATATTCCTTTTCAGTAATGATAAACAGCACATGTGAAACAGTTCTCCTATGACATGTTACCCATCCTACAGCATTGCTTTGACAAAACTTGACATTCTGGATGTGCTGGATGAGATTAAAGTTGGAGTCGCCTACAAACTCAATGGAAAAAGAATTCCCCATTTCCCAGGTGATTTAACAGAAGGGACAGTTTGTAGAATGAGACTCATAAACCCATCTGCTTTGTTTGATGACAAATTACATTGATTTAAAAATTGGTGATAATGGGTTTCTTTAAATCATAGCCAACATGGACGTGTTGCAAAAAGTTGAGGTTGAGTATGAGACCTTCCCTGGTTGGAAGATGGACACGTCCGCAGCCAGGAAGTGGAGCGACCTGCCAGCCAAGGCACAAAACTACATCCGCTTCATTGAGAACCACATTGGAGTTCCCAGTATGTTTGACACAAAATAACAAATGCACATGTCTCAATTTTGCTTTGTACAGCACTCTGAATATAAAAGAAATGTAAAACACTGGCTGTGAAGGCCTCCAAGTCAAAATAAGTAATGCATGATTTCCATTTGGGGGCACTGTGTCACTTCCTAGAAACCACTTTTTCCAATATGAATGCCTGTGACTTCAACTTTGCTAATCTTTTTCTCCATATCTGTCTTTCTCCTTAGTCAAGTGGGTTGGTGTTGGCAAGTCCAGAGAATGCATGATCCAGATGTTCTAAAGGCAGACCTTTATCGCCTCTCGATGGAAGCACAGACAAAGTGGCATGTTGTGGCATTTCATCACCTAAAATGACCTTCTCCACCAGCTAATAAACAAAACATCCATGTAACCTTTGGGCAATGTTGGCTATATTTGTTGTGTTGTAGTCAAACATTCTTCTTCTTTTATTATTGCAATGGTTGGATTTAATCATAAGCTACTTGTCAATCTATGGCTGTATCACCAATTAAACCAGAATAAATGTTTTCAAATAAAAGCTAGTAGATCCATGGTGGGCACTCTGTAGATAATTCATCATGATTTGATATATGGAGCCCAGCTTGACTGTCTGCAAAGTAAACATGATTATTTAATAGTTCATAAAACATGAACTGTACAATTGTGTGTGTGTGTGTGTGTGTGTGTGTGTGTGTGTGTGTGTGTGTGTGTGTGTGTGTGTGTGTGTGTGTTAGAACTGTGTTGATTACTTTAAGGTATTTAATCAAAAGAAAATATCATCGACTCATTTGTCATCTTAAATGTGCTGGAGAGAATACATTACTTCACATTTTTGATATTTGAAAAGCTCTTCTTCCTGTCCTTGGTTGTAATTGTGGTGTGTGAGCTTTGCTCCAAGTGTTGCACCAATCTCTAGATTTTAATTTCTGAAATCTAAAAACGGAAATTACAAAATTGGCGACAGTCAGTGGCGGCAATACAGTGAGGATGAAGTTTATCGTGTAAACGAAGATCACGTGATACCAGATGAGTTGTCTGATTGGCTCTGAGCTTTCACGTGTTAATAAAAGATGTGTGTGATTGGCTCCGTATTGCCTCGCTAGCATTTCTGCCGCAACAAACAAGTGTGGAAGTCTTTAACTAGCACGGTGGGACTTCTTTTACAGTCAAAATGCCGAAACGAGCTTGTCCGTTTTCGGCAACCTTCTCTTCCCAATACAAAATACACATCGGACAACAAGAATTGAATAACTATGGCGTGTTTGGCTACAAATACAGGCAAGAAATCCACGGTAGGTACTTCTTGGAGGTATCGCTGCCTTGCAGTGTTAGCTAACATTAACGTTAGCTGTGTGCTAGTTGTTTTTGCGTAGCAGTCGCTGGATACAAACCAGTCCCTTTACGTTCGTAAAGGAGTCACATTTAGTCAGCGTTAGTAGAAACGATTAGGTTATATATATACATAGGCTATATTTGACATTACTACCAGCTGGCCTTTGAACTTCCACAATACAGTCAGACAGACTTTTATGTGTGTGGAAACGACAGCCCCCTGTTTACCCCAGGGTGGTCAGATGAGGTGTTCACGTGACATCTCACTTACAAGTGTCCCCCCCCCCAGAAAAAACAAAGAACTTACTCTTCAACGGTGCCAAGGCTGTGATGGGCAAAATGTGGACTGGGAAGGAGAAGTGCACTGACCTGCAGCCCACTGGACAAGCTGAGACACCGACATGCAGCCAGGCACTGCTGAGAGGACAGACACTGATTGGACAGGATGGGAGACTGACCAGAGCAAACACTGCACAAGGTGAGTCCTAGCTGATGGCTGCAGTGCAGATATATTTTGAGTATAATACGTTGACACACCCAGAAATAACAACACTGAAAAACACAGCGTGAAAACTCAGTTCCGAAGTGTCAAACAACAGGTCCTCGCATCGAGAACACCCGTTGCAATGCGATTGACCTCCTCAACTAGAAAGACAATTGCAGCCTGCCAACAAGTCATCCATCTATTTTTAAAACTACTTGTCCTCTATAAGGTATCACAGTACTAAGGCAGGAGCTTACTCTTAACTTAAGTGGGAACGACACAAAAAGAGTAAATAAGTTCAAAATGTGTGAGAACAGTGACACCTACTGATGAAAGCAGAGTAGTGAAGTGGCTGCTCTTAGCAGCCAGGTGAGATGAGCTGGGTCCTCCAAAGCATGCTGACACAGCCAATGAAAGTGGATCCTTTGGAGTGTCCGAAGCGCTTCAGGTTTATCTTGCGAAGCCTGAAGCGCTCACTAAACGTGCTTCTCCCCAAATAAGACTTCACAAAGTCCAAAGCTGTGGGTGCATTCATCAAATAACGGTACACAAGTTTAGAGTACAAGTCATCCTCTAATACTTGATGTAAAACATACTTACATACTTTAGTGTGTTGCTGTGGTTCTTTGATTAAGTCAATGTAATGCAGTCCCTGACTTTGATGCAGCAACAATTTTCAAACAATTTGTGACAGGAGCAAAAAAAAAAGGGAAAATATCTTCAATAAGATAAAAATATTTTAAAAAAATATTTTTTTATTAGCTCTACATAGTATTGCAAATGAGGTATATTGTGTTGCACTATAAAGTGTTGAGATAACATTAGCTCTGGCTATGTGAGACCACGCAAAAAGCAGCGTGAAAAAACAGTTTCCTACCATCTAACCTGCTTCTCTGGTTTTTTAATTGGCTCCAAGTGAAACTTAACGTTCACAGTTTTTCTTGATTACCCTCAATATGAAATCTGCCAACATTGCTGCAGCGTGTGGGTCTACAATAGACGCTACGAGCCACATGAGCATGATAACAACAACTTCAACAGGCTAACCAGCAAAATAAACAGTAAAGCAACATAAAAATGGCAAAACTTGCAGTTTTGAAGCAAATATTTGGTATTATAGCAAGGAAAATAGTAGTTGCTGGACACAACTCTAGTTCGATGAGTATGCCCATAGGTCCCTAGCTGCATGTTATGGCAGCCATGGTGAAGCACATTTTCAACATGCAAAACATTTATCACAGTAATGACTGTGTTGCAAAATTTATGTCCTGGCTTATCCTGACACCGGTGATGGTGATGAAACCGATATACCATCTACACCTACACTGTAATCTTTCTTCCTGTCCATACTGGCCCTGAATCAGTACTTTCCCAAAGCACATGTACTTTCCCCAAAGTTCTTTTTCTGTGTAAAACATTACTTCCAAATTTCAGCTGAAGCTAATATGAAGCTTCAGCACTCTCAGTAGAAAATTCAAGTGGATATCTTTTAGCATTTTTGTACAAAATCCCCACTTTTGTGTTAGTGCCCTCCACTGCAGCTCAGCACAGAAACACTGTCTTGGGAAGCTCAAAGGGGAGGTTTCATACCAAAATGATTGTAATTATGGAAAATAACAACTTGATTTGGATCTACTATACGTGCGGCCAGTATGAACAGGAATAAAGATTACACTAAAAACTGTCTTTGTACATGTGGGTGTGTGAGTACTGTTTCAAGATGGTCTTAGAAAAAAAATATTAATGACCACTCAAACACAAATGCAGGGTGAATGTTGCATGATGACACGGCATTTCCTGAGTTTCCTGGGTAACAAGGATCTGGCACATATTACTGGGTGCTGAGGCCTGCAGAGGACACTTTTTCAAAAAAATACTCAAGCACAATGAGAGGAGCTTTGTTACTGGGATGGACACAGGTCAGAGTCCAACAAGTCACTGAAGTCCCAGGCCTTAATAAAGCAGAGGAGTTGTTCATGCTTTTCACCAGCAGATGTCAGGGTGGTCACAGATTTGGATGCTAAGTTTAGATATTTTTGAACTTAAATGCTTTGCTACGTACTCATCCAGTGTGCTGTGTGGATTTGTGCTTTGTGTGTAGGTGTGGCAGTGGCTTCTACAGGCTGCTGTGTGTGTCAGAAGAGCCAGGGCTCCAGAGCACCATGCTCCCAGTGTGACCGTCTAGCCTGTTCCTCCTGTACCCAGCAGTGCTCCAGCTGCTCCAGCCTCTGCTGCTCTGTCTGCACCATTATAGAGTAAGTCCAAGTTTGATTTCCTTCTCAATCAGTTTCCCAAAATGATCACGAAGATCATTTTTAAAAACTGTCTGCAAAACGTCACTTCTGCACCTGCTTTTCTGTTACATTTTCTTAGAATGCATGGTCCTCATCAGCTAATGTGGGCTGGAAAATAGTGGTCTTATTTGCCTCCCCCCTGTCGTCCCAGCTTCAAATTATCATTAGATTCCTTTAAACTCTGAAACAATGCATGCTAACGTTAATAAGGTGTCTTACTGTGGTATTAAAAATGAGATGCTGAGTGCAAGCTGTATCTCATCTGTTTTGTTACAGGCATTCTTCTTGTGCTGGTACTATTGGTGCACTACTGAACTGCAGTACTGTGGCTTTGTGTGCATCAACATCACTGCACCAAAAAGTCCACTAGATTTATTGTATTTTGTTTCAAGACAATTGGATATTTACATAACTAAGCCAAACTATGACCTCCCACTCACCCTGAATCTTGTTGGCTTCTGGTCAGATTTGGCTGCAGTGCCAGTAAATTGCAAACAGAGCTCTAAAAGTGAATTGGCTATATGTTAAGACGTCAAAAAGCAATGGAAGCAGGAAGTAAGATAGGTGCTTATTCATCTTTTGAGTATGAGGAAGCAAACTACAGACTTTACAGCCACCTCTCAAGCTAAAAAGGGTGAGTGTTGAATGCGTAATAGCAGTCAAAGAACTTGTGGTGAGGGCCTTGGTTCAAGAAACAGTTGAGCAAACACACATTCTGTTGAGGAACAGTTTCTATTCAGTTACTCATGTCAGACTGAGCAGAAACGTTTTCAGTGATCGTTGCTTAAAATGGAAGTGTAAAGACATCTAAAGAATGAATCAATGCATCATGTAATGTAATGTTTTCTTTGTTCCACAGTTACAGCGGGCCATATGATGAAGTACTGTGCTGCAGTTGCTCGACGTAAAGGAAGACCAGAGGAGAGCTCAGGAGTTTATGTTTGAACATATGTAGTTGCCTCACATGAGATATTATTAACACTGCATTTTACACCTGTGATTTTTTTTTTTTTTTTTTTTATGTGATCGAAATGTTTTCTTGTATATATGTATTGCATAAAAGTGAAATAAACTTGAAACACCTTTGTTTACAGTTAAATGTTGTGCAGGTGGACCTGTCATTGATGTGTGTTGGGATTAACTAAAGGGGCACAGGACAGTAATTGTTGAATAATGCAGGAATCAAAATGGCACGTTTGAACAAAAATCTGCCAATTAGCTAAAAGGTGACCCAACTATCAGCCTGTGTTGTAGATGCATCAGTAGATGGCAGCACACTTCAAGGACTCAGCTGAGGGATGAGTTTCAGACCAGACCACGTTCAGGGTAATACACAAACCCTGCGTCCTCACTGGATGAATGCATCTATCTCATCAAGCTAAAAAGCACATTTGCAACCTTTTACTAAAGCATGAAAGTTTTGTCTTGGCTTGGCAATGAAAACAAAATTCCGATCCAGCCTGTCTGGAGTGACCTTGACAATTTACTATCACGTGTTTATTGAAACCAGAGGACCCAGAGGTTGAACAGAACCACGGCTTTGCAGCAGACAATTTGGCTACAATTATCCTTGCTGGACATGACCTTGAGCTGCAGTCATCACTTTCTCTTGGCTGCTGCTCATCACCAATGATGACTGGTTTCAGGGTCAGGTATTGTATAGTGTGAGTAATTGTTCTTGGTGGCAGAAGTCCTCAGCACTGCTTGATAGAAATCTGTCATATGACATGGTCTTATAGATATTAGCTTGGATGAGTGCACATCCTGAAGCTTACTGCGAATGCGCCCATGAGCTGCGTGAGTCACATCCCCTGCTCAGCGGGCCAGTTGTGGCTCCAGTCTTTGGGGAGCTCTGCAGTTGGTGTCCGCAAGCACCGCTTGATTTCTGGCTGAGTGAACAGACAGCTGCTGGCAAGCCAGGCGTCAAGTTGTCTGCACATTTCTTGATAAAGCTTTAAGGAAATCAGAGGTGGACATGAAACACTTGACAGGAAGACAGTCACTTTCTGAGTTGTAAACTTTTCTGTTTTTTTTTTGTCCATAACTCTGAGGCTTGTAGGTGTGTTTTGAGTCAATTAATAGTTACACTTTTATGAATCATGGAGCTGAAATGATAAAGGATGTATTACTTAAAGTAATTTATCGAGAAAAATGCTAAATATTCACCATTACCTGCAAGAAGTGACTAATTATTCTCTGTTTTACATCAGTGTAAAGTGAATATCTTTGGAGTTTGGACTGTTCGTTGAACAAAACATCTGACCTTGGGCTCTTTTTCATTAGTGTGTGTTATTTTTGCAGACCAATTGATTAATGGTAAAAATAGTAATGAAAATATTTGTCAGTTGCATCCCTAAAATAAATGTTCTAAAATTAAATGACATGATTCAATATATTTTCAAAATCATCTCATGTCCCTGACCCTCATTTCATTAGACATTTCTCTCTTACAAACATGTGAAATCAACATGTAACCCACAACACCCCCAACAAAGTGTATTATATTTATTGTAATGAGTTAAAATTACTAGTGAAGGTTTCAAATGTTCTCTCCACCAATGTCCTCTAGATGCGTTTGTCTTCACCATCTGAGTAACACTGCTAGGAATTATGAGTCAGAGAGATCCACAGATATCTGAAGCCCTGTTTCAAAGTCACCTCATTATCCTGTGATCCATCATCGCATCAGACATCCCTTTTGTAAATTCGTATCTAGAAAACAGGGCATAATACCATCATGCATGACAGTGGAGAGAAGCATGTCGTCTGCAAAGAATACAACCTCATGACTCATCCAGCTTCATCAGTTTAATCTCAGCGTTGGTGATACCTGTCTCTCCTGTCTAATCCCTCTCCCAAATGTGAGTAAAAAACAAACACCAGATTCAATTATTCAATCATTTGCCATATTCTTAATTGGCTTAGAAGGAAGGACCCCCCCCCGGCTCTCTGTTAACTCCATAATGATGTGATGCGTTTATGTACTTTCAAAACAAGAGAGTGCAGCTGCCAAGGTTTTCAGCACATCCCCATCCGTGACACCCGAAGGGGAAGAAAAGGGTCATAGTGTGCTAAACACACACACACACACACACACACACACACACACACACACACACACACACACACACACACACACACACACAAATGGTCCTCAACTTCTCCCCAGTAGCCTACATGTATGGCTGGGTGTCTGCAAAGGAGAAGGGGGCCGCATAATCACCCACAGCGCTCCAGACAGGACCAACTGCAGTCGGCCAGCGGGAGCACGTGGCTTTGTCTTTCACCCATTCTTTCGGGGACCAGCTGTGGTCTGAGTGTGGCGAGCGTGGAGCCCAATGATGCTGCTGCTATAAATATGCGTCAACGAGTGCAAGTAAGTGACAGCTGTACAGTGGACCAAGGACACACTGTCTTGGCACTGTCAGGGCGAGCCACTCCAAAAAAGGCAAACCCAGTGTGGGAGCACTAGTTGATATGTATTTATGCACTTGCAGCAGTTGATATGTGGTGCATCCGGGTTCAGACTGTGGCTTTAGACTGTGGTTAAGAACATAAATGCTGCTTCAAATGTAGATGTAGTCTCTCAAGTTGGTTTGTTTTAGACCTGACGATTATATCAACAGTTCACAATTCTTTTTTTTTTATTCTCAGGCACAATGTGATTTGGATTTTCTGAAAGTCAAAAGAATGGCTCCTCCAAAATTAAGTGGATGATAACCATATGCATGTAGAGAGAGAAAAAGAAATCTACCCGTGTGTGTGTGTGTGTGTGTGTGTGTGTGTGTGTGTGTGTGTGTGTGTGTGTGTGTGGGCATTGTCTGTACACAAGCGCATGTGTGACTGTGTTTGTGTGCCCTTTTCAAGTGTGACCACCTGTCTTTTGTTAAGAAATAAATAAATAAACACAGGCCACACCAGCTGTCCCTGGCAGTCCGTCCCTTCAGAGGTCAAGGGCTCCCACCGCTGGCCTTGTTGAGGTGGTGGACACTTACAACTTTCCTCTCAACTTCTCTCAAGTACCTCTAAACACACACACACACAAACACACACACGCAAAACCACTCACAGCCAAGTGAGCCAGGCTTTGAGCCTCGGAGAGGAATGTTTTATTACACCATCGAGTTACACTGCACATATCCCAGCTCGTCACCCTGCAGCTAAGCCCTATCACATGGGCCCTACTTTCCATGCGAAGGTTTTGGTCCATAAGAATGGTGTGCGCACACACCAGGCAGCCTTAAGCCCTGGATCCCGTTAGGCAGATGTGAGATGTTGGTGCCAGTGAACGCTCTGAGGCCCGCCGCTGTGGATGTTTACAGTGCGAGGTGGCCGCAGCATTGCAGAGGGCCCTTATTTACTGTGAGCTGGCTGGGGCTGTTCAGGGTGTTTATGAATGATCTTGGGAGGACATTGTTTTCTTTATGTTGGAGCTGCCTGGCTAGCGCCGCTGTGTCGTCTGTTTGTGCATAAAGTACGTGCTGGGGAGCTGGGCCAGACAATAGCCTGGCTGAGCTACTACCCACGCACACAATAGAGTGGTGGGATGAGGCCGAGGTTTGGGGCCGTGGTTTTGGGGCCTGTGGGGGTGGAGGCAGGGGGCAGGGGCAGTTGGATGCGGCCCTTGTCTATATGGCGTTCCCAGAATTGGTGAGCTGGGATAGGGGGGAGGGTGGTGGGAACCCGAGCACATCCCCATTGGGATCATGGAGCAGAGCAGCTGGATTTCTTTCATGGTGCAGCGGGGAAATAATTAAAAGTTCTCGCCATTGAAAGTGTCCAGTGTATTGGCATGAAGTTCCTCACGTATGTGGTATGTGTTTGTTTACTTACAAATAAATGAATGTGTGTGTTTGCTTTAGTCCGCTGTAGCAGATACAATCAAGCTGAGTTTTAGTAATAATTACACAACAATGTCAATTAGCTCTGTTATCCCAGGTTCATCTCCTTTGGGGAGTATTGGCAACAGGTTGGGAACAATGGGGGCCCATCTTGAAGCTGCTCCGTCCTTGAGCTTAGTTTATGGTTTCACAGGGATCGGGCCTGTAAGACCAGCAGTATTATCACATTCTGTTGTCTCTGTACACATAGCAGTGCTTCCCACACACACCGTCTGGTAGATTGTTGCTGCTGCGTGTCAGACGAGGGCTCCACTAAAATGTTCTTTTGTCGTATCAGAGTCCGTTTTTACTTTCCTCTTTTAATTCAAAGCTCGCATTCTGCTGCTCACCGACAGTGTTTTGTCTGAAAGGTGTGAAAGCCAGTGTGACAGTGCAAGTTGGCGAATGAATCAAATCCACACAAAGGGAGAAAGTTGTTCCATTTAATTCTATGCATAATCTTAAGAAAGACCTAAATCAAGATTGTCACATTTCCACAGCACACACACACAAGCACACTCCAAAAGCGCAAACAAGGAAAATGCACATACAGTTATAGATCAAAGTAAATTGCCTCAGTATCTAATTTCAATGTCAATTCTGCATAAAGATTGTCCTCTAATCTCTACACCACTAACACTGAAGCAATTGATTACTATAAAATATACCTTTCTCATTAAAAAATTATATTAAATTCTAATGGCACTTCTACAAATTCTATTAAAAAGATTTTCGTTTGACATTTAGAAGCTTTTTTCTTTTCCTTTTTTTTTTAAACCAAATTAAAACTGAGACAGTCAAATGTTGCACAAGAAGCGAATGCAATAATAAATATTTCTCATGATTATACACAATTTCACAGTTGTAACCTGCTGAAGACAAAATTCCAGTATCAGTAAAGTCATTTTTTAGACTTAAAGATCATACAGCATGAGTTAGGCAAACATAGCCCTCAATCAAGAGTAGCGCCGTTTCCGTAGAAGTCAACAATCAACATCTCAGTGTTTCACATTCAACAGTGACATTAACTAAGGACTGGACTGTTAGTTCCCAGTAGTATTGGCTACTAACAGCCAAATCACAAAAACGCTTGTCTTCAGTTGAACACGTCCACAACAGATTAATTCACATAAACAACGAAAAAAAAGGTCAAATAAATCTCAAAACATTAATGTAATCTCTCGCAAAGCAGCAAAAATAAATGGACTTTAAACTTTTCGATTTCGATTTAACATTTCTGATATGATAGAAAAACAGGAACAACAGTTGTGAATCACTTCGGCGGGCCTCTGTCGCTGTGATGTGAACGCCACCACCGCAGTCCAGGGCAAAATGTACAGTATAGAAAAAGGGCTTCTCCAGATGCAACACCTATTCGTGTGTCTACAAGGCACATTTGGTGATCATCCTGGAGGTATAAATAAAGACTGCAAACAATAAAAAGAAACAATTCTTCACATATCGTTAGTTTTTCTACCTCTGTACACATGTACATTAGAGAATTAAGCAAATTAATTTGCACCACGTAAGAAATGATCCTTTAAAAAACTGAAACAGTGACCAAATCCACATTCCTGTGTTCTGATTGAAATATACATTATTAACACTACACAACATCTACGCATCTGAGATACATCTACAGTATTGTTCTGACGACTAACCGAAGTGATTCAACCCGAACAACAGGAGTGTTTGCGCAAGTAAACGGAGCCAAACCACATTTCTTGAGGAAAAAAAAATAAATCACACACGAACCTCGTTCACCCGAGACCTGTCGCTGGCTGCAGGTCAGGGAGGGGGGTGGGAACAGGCTGCAGTGATTCTGAGAGAAACGACCAACCCATTGCAAATGCTGAGAAATCACATGAATTCATTTCTGTGTCCTGAAAGAAGTCTCGGTGATAAACGGAAAAGAGCGAAAAAAACAAAACACCTTGGAGTGTGTACGGTGACATGGACAGGTGGTCAGCACCTACGTCTGACCTCTATGGTCACAGCTGTCAGACACACTACTGTCAACTCAACAATCTCCCTAAAATCGAGCATGGAAAACAATACTCGGATTCTACTGATTTTCTTTTGATAGATGTGCAATCAAATCACCGTGGCACCTCCTCCATGTGGAGGAACAATGAAGCATTTATCTATTGCATGCTGGGATTGGGGGGCTGTTCTTTGATGCCTCCAAACAATACACCTGTTTACAGTGTCCTTGGTCTCCCTCTGCTAAATACATTTCTCACATTCCGATGGCTCCATTCAATACAGAAAAGTGCAAAGAGAGACTTGCGCTGCCTTTTTCTCCCCACAGCTAGGAGGGAGATACACAATGATCCCTTGAGGACTACCTGGGACTCGTGTGGGGTGGGGGGGACAATGCCTGTATTGTCTAATTTCTATAGGTAGCCAATGCCGTATCAGTGTGGCTGCGCTTGTGAACAACTGTCTCCTGTGGCAGAGCGGCACTCAGAGAAGTATTAACTGCTCTGATTTGTAGTGAGTCCAATCGGGTCTTGAATATGGAAAAGGAACCAGACTCCCCTGGGAAGACGTGACACTTTAAGAGACTGCGGCCTCAATAGGACACCTGACTCCATCCACCTTACATGTGTTGTAACACGGAGAAAAAAAAAACAGTTTGATAAATAGAATATATATTTACATTAAATATACATAAAGTAAGAAATAGCAGCCTAGACAATAGTGTTGAAACTATATGCATGCTAAAAACAAGTGCTTCTCTATGTTCCATGTGACAAATCTTACCTAGAGATTTCTACTCTGTATATTAAATTACAATTACAGTAACTCGACTCGCACAGAGAAAATGAACAGACAGCCCCAATACCAGTTAATGAGTACCAAGATCGCTAGGCAAGACGAGAGGTCTTTCAAGCTCATAGAAATAAGGACTACACCTACGGTAAACCCTGAACCAAGTCAAACTAATAAATAAAATTCTGATCAAGTCTTCTCAGGACAGATTAGACAAATATCATGAACTTTTAGTGCCAATGCCCCCGTTGAGAATCCGTGTAGCATCAATGTGAACAGATGGAGGAAATCCATTTCTTGCCCACAGATTCCTTCTCAAGGACAGCACCGCTAAAGGCTCCAACTTCATCAGTAGTAACTTACACACAGTAAGAAGGTGTGATAATGTGAAATGGTTAATTCGAAGAAAGAAGAGTCAGTAGATCCGGCTGAATGGCACGTGGAGCACAGCTTCCATGAACAGAGAGCGCCAACAACAGACACCGACAAAGTACTGACTATCCACCTGTCTGCCTGCTGAGGGTTCGCCCTAAACGCCACACCAGGTAATAACAAGATAATTTCCTGTTTCCTTTCAACCCAAGCGAGTCCCTTAACATTTAATTGACAAGAGCTTGATTTACATACTTTTATTACATTCTTGTAAATGATTTAATTAAGGACACTCGTGGATCAATTGGCATTCCAGAGTAGACCATTACCTTTGTTACCACCTGGTATGTGGAGTGTAATCCAGATTTTGTTTGAAAAGGCCTGAAAACTCACTGAATTTGACAAGAAGGCATGGCAATATATCTCATTCTTGCTCAAGTAAGTACACGAGGTGAAGTGTTAAGAATTTCAGTAGGCACCAGTGTTACAGGCATTAGCTTTTAACTACTCTCCAGCTCTCCTCTGATTATACAACTTCTTTTTAAGTAGCAATTAGAAGGCCATTCCATCAATATGTGCTCACTCACATTAGCAACTAAAGAGATTTCCCCAAGGCAAAAAGGAAATATGGTGATATGATGGTCGGCTGCTTGCCTTGTTATAAACAACATAAAACTCTAACCAACTTCATTTCAACCAAACAAAAATTCTACTTCCACAAAAAAAAAAAAAAAAACAGTTACACTTCCAGTAGTCAGACTTCATTAGTTTTGCTGCCTTATGATAGTTTACTTGTTAAGGACTAAACAAATCTCCCCCAAAAAATAAATAACAACAATAATGTAGGAGTTAAAGAGGAAATCATATATTGCTACTTGCGGACGGCTCTGATCTCCCATGTGCACAAATAAAGTCTCAATCACTCTAACGATTGTATTAATGTGTTAATATTAGCAATCACCCATTTGCCCATAGGGAATGAACATGTGATGCTTCCAGCAAATACACTCCTCCAAGAAACTCAACAGATTGACACAAACAAAGAGAAACAATCAAGTGCATCATCTGATTTGTTCGCCTTCATCCACATAGCTCCAGTTTCACAGCACCTATGTTTATCCTAACATCCTCTGACCATCACGTATGCCTATTTTTTTTTTTACATTTTTTTGGGCTTTTTTATTTTCTTGCCTTTATCGACAGGGGAAAGGGGTAAGAGGGGGGGACTGCATGCGGCTGCACCTGGGCCGCTACGGCATTGTGCACACGCTCCGCCAGGTGAGCTACCTGGGCGCCTCCATCATTGTATGCCTATGACACAGTGCTGCACAGAAAACAGCTCCAGTTTTAAAGTTGCTACATCTTTAAATTGAGAAATGCCACATGGGGTAGAATCCAAAAGATATGTCTCCAAACAAACTGCCAACATGTGTATACTAATGAGAAAATCGTTCAGTCCTAGTAGCATTGAGTATATGAAAAGACATTCTGTCTTATGTCATGGCACTGCTGAGAGGTGTTTTATCCAATGGCGAGAGTCTTGACAAGGCCACAGTGAAACTTCCTGATGTGGCGGTAGAGGTCCCCGGACTGGGTGAAGCGCCGCTCGCACCACTTACAAGCATGAGGCTTCTCACGTGTGTGGACGACAGCGTGCCGACTCAAGTTATGGGAGTACTGGAAGCTCTTGCCACACTGGCCACAGGTGTATGGCTTCTCGCCAGAGTGTGTGCGCTCGTGGCGCTTAAGGGTATACATGCAGGAGAAGGTCTTGTTGCACTGCATGCAGGTGGGGACCGAGCCGTCGGGGGACAGCTTGGAGCGAGCGCCGTCCTTCTCGCGGAAGTGTGAGCTGAGGTGCAGTTGCAGCACGTGGGGGCTGGGGAAGACTTTACTGCAGAGGGGGCACACACACACCTGTTGCCCCGGGGGCAGGAGCACCCCGCTGGAGGTGGAGATGTCTGAAGAGGCCAAGTCGTCCTCTTCCTCCTCCTCACTGTCCCCCAGCAGCCTACCCCTCCTCTCCTCTATCTCCCTGCCTGGGGTGCCCTCCCTCCCTCTGCAGGCCTCCCCCTCCTCGTCCATCAGGTCCTCCTCCTGGGAGAGCAGGGCGGCTGTGGAGCCGTTGTTGCCTGGGAAGAGGGCAGCGAACCCTGTCACCACTGAGCTCCTGGCACTATTCCCAAAGCGCTGGCTCTCAGGGCTCATCGGCTCACTGTCCTCCTGCTCTGACAGCAAGTCGTGTTCGTCTTTAACAAGTGGCTCAGTGCCCTGCTGCTGGCTGTCGAGGGCCAGCTGTCCCGAGACGTAGGAGGGGTGTAAGGGATCTCTGCTAGACAGAGGCTTGAAAGACAAATCCAGTGCACAGTCCATGTCATCTGAAGCCCGGGACCTCTGGGACAGCGATACGGTGGAACTACTGACATCAGCTTTTGTTTTTCCAGCTGTTTGGACGCAGGGCTCGGCCTCTGCTGACACATAATTGACACCTACAAGGTCCGGGGACCTGCCAGAGTGACCGTTTGCCTTCTGCCTGCTCTGTGTAGACCTATCACAATCTGTGACAGCCAGCCTGACTTCGCTGTTGTCCATGTCAAACTCTTCTGCCGGGGGGGCCCTGTGCAGCCCCTGAGACTGTGTCTGGGGCTGTCGCCGGATGAGCTGCTTACTGTGCAGCTCGCTGTCTGAGGAATTTTCCCTGTCCAGGCAGCCGAGTCCCAAATCCTCACTCATCTTTTCATCCAGGGAAGAGAGTTCCTTATCTTTAAGCTTGCCTTTACACACTTTCACTATATCATACATGTGGAGGTAACTGGCTGCTGCCAGGACATCCTCCACCGGGAGAGTGCTGAATTCCAACTTCCCCTCATACATAAATTCAAGGAGCAGACTGAAAGCCGGGGCTGTCACAATGTCACTGTTGAGATGCACAACGTCCCTTTTGTCCAGCTGGTCCCTGTAGAAGAGATGGAAGTACATGCTGCAGGAGGCCAGCACGGCTCTGTGCGCTTTGAATCGAGCCTCCCCGACAAGAACAGTGCAGTCACAGAGGAAACCTTGGTGACGCTGCTGACTCAGACACTGCAGCAACTGGCGGCTATGGTCTGGGAACTCCATTCTTCCTTCATAACCTGGTGAAAAACAGGAAAAACAGGATACTGGATAAACGAAATGAAGCCATGTAGAGGGCACAGCGGAGCCGCCGTCGCGTTTCAGAGGCAAACACCAAGCCACCAACAGCACAGAGAGTGTGAGGAACAACTTAAAATGACGCAAATGAATTGAAAGTCTAAGCAAACATACAATATCTCAAGCCCTGTCGCGTTTTAAAACACAAGTTCATAAAAGCATTCCCAATTTCGAAACTTGATCCAGAAAGATCTCAAATGCACCCGAAGGTGTACGTCAATAACTTTATCCAACTTGAAAACACAATTCCTACATTCTTTCCAGTGGTGCAGGACACGCTACGCTGCGCTCACCCACCCATGTATTACGGTGTAAACGGATCCACTGTCCAATTTATCCAGAGTAGTCCGGTTTATAGTAGTCAGCCTACTTCTCGTGCCTCCAAAATTTGCGAAAAGTGATGCACCGGCGCGTTTCCGAACGCACGCCAAGCAGCGGAACACGCGAGCGGCACCGGGGACGATACCCACGGGTCGGCCGGGGCAAGGAGGCTCAACGTGAAAAAATAAGAGCAGCGCAGAGTGAGTAAACTGGTGCTCTGTTTGCTAACTACACTGCAAGCTGTGGAGTCAGCTGCTCTGACATCACCGCAATGGAAACGCTACCTCCAGCTGTGCTCCCCTTTATGCCATATGTTAACTCCGGGCTACGCAGTCCAAACGAGAGGCGCAACTTGGAAAAAAATGATTTCCAAGTGTCACAAGATTATGCGGTATTTTCAACTCTTTCTTTGAATCGGGTCAATTAGCACCAAAGAAAACTGCCGCAGACAACCGCGGACGAGAATAAAACGCTCTGTGGCCCTTTTACAAACTCATGACACACGCGCACCACTGTGAAATATTTGTTTAAAAGGGTTAATTCAAAGCAGAGGAGGCGGATGGTCAGGAAAAAAACCTCCAGTGGATTGCATATTAAAGTTGGATGCCGCCGCGAGCAGTGTGCATAACTATCATTTTGCGCGCATGAGTAACATTTTTTTGAAAGAAAAAGAAAAGTGTAAGTCGGAGCCGGGGAAGCCTGAGGCGCAGTAAAACGAGCCCCATGTCCGTGTTGGGAAACGCATTGCTGGGAGCCTTTTAAACAGCAGAGGAACTCGCAGCAAAGCCAACTGCTCTGAACGACGCGGCGAGGGGGACACTCTTTAACTTTCGCTTTCCCCGCTCCAAAGCACAAAAACACTGCACTCACATTTATTTCCGCCCAGTTCGTCGTGTTGTGTCCTAGAAGCCCCGGTGTCCTTTCATGATGTGCGGCCAGATGTTCGCTTCTCCTTGTCGTTTCTTGAGCTTCAGTCCGACCCTGGCAAGGCAGGCTGCACTCAGCGCTGCTGTGTGTCAAGCAGGTTGATCATGGCTCAAGTCTCGCGATACTGCGCAGCCACAATAAGTTCTGTACTACTCCGTGAATTCACACAGCGGCAGCAAGTAGCAGAGTACACTGGGAACATCAATTGGTTTCTTATTACACATTCTTATTGCACCTTTCCCATGAGCGGCTGGGCTTTGAGAGGGATAAATCCTGAAGTGTGTCAAAGTGAAGTTGTTGATGACTGAGTTTTAGACCAAAAATAAAAGAAATGTAGCTCCCAGTAGGCAGTCTAGTCATTAAAGTTACACGTTTGAATTTAACTGAAGAAACACATCCTGGTTTTTCTCTCATTTTTCACTCAAACCTGTTTTCAAAAGTTCAAATCCAGAATGCTATTTTCATCTGCCTGCTTCTGCTGTGGATGAAAGAAACACTTTCTGTTCACAAAGACGGTATCTGTGAAAGTATCCAAACGGAGAAAAAGAATTATAAATCATGCATTGTGGTTTGGAGGGTCAGTGGACTATTGGGAACTTTTAAGGGCTGTTCTCTCTAATCCTGCTTTGGGTTGTGGAATTCCCTGGCACCACACCACCCAGTGCCTTTGTTTTTCCCCAGACCACACCAGGTCCTGGCTGTGATTTATTTGGCCTAAATTGTCTTAAGACAGGAATTGCACTGATTTATGTGGGCCATACATTGGAGCAAAAAAAAAAGTCACAAATTTGTTCAGGCGCTGAGAAACAGCCGCCGGAGTCTGTTCTGTAATTGTTAAAGCTAGAGATGGTGGCACAGTGGAGGAACAGGGGCTCGGGGTTGCAGCTGCTCATCTCGTGCCCCCTCCTCCTCCTCCTCCTCCTGTCCCTCCCTGTGCTCCCCCAACTGCTTCGGTCACCTTTGCCCTGTGTTCCAGCTGCCGTGTGTTTTGAAAGGGCCATTTGCAGCTCCTCGCAGCCTTCTGACACAGAGGGGAATGAGCAATGTGACGGGAGGCGGCAGCCACTGGTCGAAAGGGGCCACCGGCTAGATTCTTATCCACTTACTGCTTTATTCCATTTTTAGTCTGGCTGTTACTGTTACTGCTGGAGAGGGTGGACATCTGCACTCTGGTCATGTCCAGATGATCATAAGCAAGACAGTGTCATGCCCCCTAAATAAAAACTCTCCTCATTTGGTCTAAGTGCTTAATTGGTATTGAGCAAGAAACAAAATGATGAGCTTCTTACTTTTTTCCACAAAACAGCAGTAGAGTAAATGTTTATACTGAAGCATCAGATGTGTGTGTGCCACATGGAAAACAATTTACCATTCACCACAGACACACACACACCATCCTTGCAGGAGCAGCGATGTGGATAAGAATAGGAGCAGTGGCCCTGTGTTTCCCTGGCCCTGGCAAACGTAGGCGCCCAGTAGAGGAGGGGTGTGTGTTCACAGGGCAAGACAAAGCAGTGGTTGTGCCTGGGGACCGTGGCCTCAGGGAGAGAGGCTCGGCACGGTGAAGGTTCTCACACACAGAAAAAGATAGAGAGACAGAGAGAGAGGGAGAGAGAATGGGAGTGTGAGCGGGGGGAGAGAGAGAGAGAGAACACTTCCTGGAGGTTCTTTCTTCCTCTCTGCAATCATCAATGGCATTCTCCCCCTGACCCACTCCTCTCTCAGACAAACAAAAGACCCTGCATTCCAGTGTAGCCTGACCGGCCAACCAGCCAGCCATCCAGCCACAGTTGAACCTCATCGCTGTCCCCGCTGGACCAAAGTCTCACTTGAGTTGTGTTGTTCTGGGGATACTGTTAAAAATCATCTTAAACCTCCAGACATACAGCGCTCCCATTTTCATTTTCCCTTAAGTACTTTCTATGCATTGCAAATCAGCTTGTTCCAGCTCTTATTTTTCCAAATAGTTCCAATAGTTCATATTCATTTCATATTTCCTTTTTTTTTGCAGCTGTACCATCCCATTAAATGGAAATATTTAACTAACTAAAATAATTCTATACACAGTGCCTCAAAATTCAGCCAGACATAGAGTTTGAAATGAAGTTTTGTGAGTTTGAACAACATTTGGCTGCACAGCATGAAGTTAGACAGTCAGTGGGGTTTACTCTTCAACAAGATTGATTTATCACTACAGCTGCTGTACCGGTTAAATAAAGGAAATATCCCTATGTATTTGTCTTTGGTTTGTGATGAGTGTTTGTCTTTTACACTCTTTTACGCAAATATACTGCACTTTACCGTTCTGTACTCACACTGCAGTCACACACCCCATTAATACTGCCAATTTTAACTGCTTTGCACACTGGACTCTACTGTACAGTCGGTGTACATTTATACTTATTTATTGTAATATTTATCTAAGTACCCCTCTCCTGCTGTTTGTATTCTCCTGTGTATAGTTTCTCTTTTCCTCCCATTAAAGTCTTTTATGGAGTTTTTTTTCCTTATCTTATTCGCGAGTCTAAAGGGATAGAAGATATCAGACTTTTATGATTTGGGGATCTATAAATAAAACTTAATAAATAAACTTATCTTAACCTAAATATGGCAAACTTTGAGGACAGCAAGTTGGGAAATCCTTTATGCAATGCAACAAACTCTGATGTTAAACCCTTGAATCTCTGGTGCTGTAGGCCAAGCTGCCAAACAGGTGGATCACACATCGTGGAAAATAATGTGACAGTTGTAGCAACATTGCACCGCAGTTGCCGGGAGATGCCGTTTTGGTCAGACCCCCCACCACTTCCTCCCTGTTATGGCCCTCCTGCCCTTCTGTGTCTAATTGTTGCTACCACATGTTATCTATTCTCCTTCAACAGCCCATTAACTTCTCCTCTGTTTGCTATATTCCAAACAGATACTACAAGCAGACAAGAAACGAGATCAGATGAGTCCTTGACAGGAAAGGCATTATTAACTCACTTTGACTCTTTGATCTTGTTACTGTTGCTTTGAACCTCTGAAACAACAGGGTATGCATTCCCATCACTGGACCACAGACAGCCGAGGAGAAGGAGGAGGAGGTGGTGGAGGAGGAACTGAATACAACAGCAGAAATATGGGATACCCTCACTCGGCTCTGTTTGTATGACAGGAACAGCTTGGCAAGGCTGACACATAGTAGCAGTGAGGAACACATTACAGTGTAAGTGACAAAGAGGGGAAATGACAACAGAGGAGGCTGAGAGACAGAGGGCAGAGGCCAATAAGTTTTTCATCATGGGGGGGAACACTGGCAGCTCTGCCATCCTGCTATCGAAACATTATTTTTCAGCTATTATGCAACCTTTCAAAATCATTGCCTTGCATTTTGATGGCATACGTGTGTGTAGTTCATTGTACCTGTACCAAAGCTGATAAAGATTAAATGCTGTGCTTACAGATGTAAAGATAAACTCACAAAGATCACAAATATGACTACAAGGTTATTGATGGCATAATAGAAATGTTTGGGAGAAAACATTTAGTGTTTAAAAATGCATGAGGCTCTTCGGCCGAGTAGACCAAGTCATCTGAGCGTTTCATTTGATACAGAGGATCCCTGACTTCTTTTAAGTCTGCCTGAGCTGGCCTGTCTGTACCCGTCCTAAACTGGTTTAACTCCTGCCTCTCCGGCTGGGCGTCCTTTGTGTCTGTCGATGACTGTTTATCTAAAATCATCAGGAATAACAAGCAGGATTATTATTTGGACCTCACAGATAAATCTTAAGGCTTTTACTTTTCCCTTTTGCAGTGTCATCAGGACACACGTGCTGTGTTCTGTCATATCTGCGCTGATGTTATGCAACTTTATGTTGCTGCACCTCCTGTTGACACAGCTGATGCCATTTTTAAATATTAACACATGAGTTCATTCTTGACCCTGCAAACAATGCTTTGACAAAATGACGTCAACTTAATTTCCACTAACTAGTTTTTTTTTTTTGTTTTTTTTTTTTTAGTTTTCAACCGTCATTCAGTCTTCATCAGTGGATGACATTGGCTCCTTGGGAATGATGTTCACTTTTACATGTCTGAAATGCTTTTAAGCAGCAAAGCTGGGTCCTGTTTGAGCAGCTATGTGAGGCAGAAATCGTTGCTTGTGGCTGTCTGAAGCCTTCTTCTTTAAATTTGCCTTGTGTTTGTCTGAAATGATTTACTTTCTATTTTCTTATTTTCATTGTTTTATTATTTACTTTGAGTTTTAATCTTTTTTTGTCATGATTTGTGTTTCACATTTCACATTTTTCTCTTAACAAACAAAAAGTGGTCAGCCACTTGAATATAAAGGTAAAGACTTACTTGAACTGCTTACACAAATAAAGCTTTGAAGGCAGAGACCACATAAGTGACATTATGCAGCCTGCACAGTGACATTTACCAGACTATAGCCACTGCAAACCCTCCTTTCTACACTGTGTTATGGTGCACATATTTTTATTTTAGCATTTTCGAATGAACTCTGTATGTTTTAGTAAAAATTTACCCAATTTTCTTGCTGCCTTGAGTATCCATATTACTATATTTACAAGTAAGTAAATTCCATTTTATATGATTAAATGACTTTTGATGACATTTTGTTAAGAGTATTAAGCAACTGTCTACACCTAGAGCAGAAATTGTTAGTCATATAACTGATAATTCGATTGATTGGAAATTTTGATAATAGCTTAAATATCCAAAATTCACTGATTCCACCTCCTCAAATGTGAAAGTTTGTTAAAGCTGTTATCTTAGTCTTTTTATGACCATAAACTGAATATTTTAGAGTTTGGGGGTTGTAGTAACAACTTGAGCTCAGGGAAATTGTGATGAGCATTTTTCAAATTTTCAACATTTCACATTTTACAGACCAAAAATTAATAAAGAAAGTGATCTGAACTTAATCAACAATGCAAATAATAATCAGTTGCAGCCCCCACTACACACATTACACAGCATGTGGCAAAGTACCAAAATTAAATCATGAACACACATCTATAACAAAAGAAGTCTTATGCATAATCCCATGTGATTGTTTCAGCAAGTGAAAAACAGACATACCCCTCATCGTACAGAGGACCCCCTGGAAAGCTTACAGAGGCCTCTGTAGGTCCCAGGACCTCGCTTTGGAAACCACCGGCGCAGATAATTCAACGCAGAGTTCAACAAGGCCATGCAGCCTCTAATAAGCCCCTATAGCACATTGCAGGATTTTTTCAATGGGGCGGCTGACAGCCTACTACTCCTCCTATGAGTGTGACTCATAACCTGATCGGCTTTAGGACCCGGGAGAGCAAGCTGCCACAGAGGCATTGCAGACAGCGCGTTTGGGAGGTGTAGTGGAAGAAAGGCAAAGAAACGGAGTAAATGAGAGCACTTTTGTCCAGATTGTTGAAGGACTTATCAACTTAATATACCGCCGAAACAGCTCACTATAATGAGACGGACACATTGTTGAATTCCTGTCCAGGTAAATGTCCGCGCTTCCTTCGCATGGTTAACTACAAGAGGTCGACAGCTAGACAGGGTAGGTCCCCATTGTACTTACATGGGATGCGGTTATTCTCACCCGAGCTGCCCTGCTAGGCCCCATATCCTTTCTGTCGCTAAATGCAAACCTGAAATGAGGTACTTTCCTGACTTCACTTCGCCGTAGAAGTTACTTAGCAGCGAAGTCAAGAGCTTACAAACGTCCTGTCGTGGATTATAACGCGTCGTTGTTTTCCCACAAACAACAACGAGTCTCGGCTAAGATGTTAACCATTCATTTTTGACAATGACCACTTTTGAGACAGCCCTCAGGCCAAAATATCTGCAGTCACGTTACTTTAAACGGTTCACCTCCACGAGAAAAGTTGTTTTTGCCTTTACTTTGTGGCCCAGCAGGCAAATGAAAACAAATGAGCTCAACGAGAGAGCAGCTCATTCATTGTTATCAACTTAGCACCGCGTTTGTTTACTTGTTTGAGTGAGAAATGTGTTGCCAGACAATAATTTTACGTTCGGCCGTTAGCTTTGCTAGCTTGTTGCTGGTAGCACTGGTGCGTTCACAGGCAGCGATACAAACTAGTGACGTTTGTACATCTTTGTTGTTGACTTGATGCCACCCAAAATGGTTCTCAAAATGGGACCCAGGCACCTTTAGGTCCAAAGTTTGTACACCAGGGAAGTCATAAAGAAAAGGTAGCGCTATATTCTTATTTTCCTCCCCTGTAATCAGTACAATTGCAAAATGCATGTGTGTAACGTTTTCGTTGATAGGTTTTACTGTCCTCACTCATCCCTCCTACATAAATCACAACTACAGGACTTTTGTCAAGGTTTATTGTTGAAGGGTGATGTGGTGGGAGTCAAAATGAAAAGGTTTGTTGGCTGCGCATCTGAGCAGCACAGGTTTATCGGATATGCAAAGCTTTAAATGTCCAACTTGAGATAATCCTCGCTTTACTGATGTGTCTGTTTGTCTCTGTGTCCCAGGGCTTACACATGCATGTATAGTCTGGAAAGAGAACATTGTCCCTGGGCATGGTGTACCCGTAACGCCTTTAGTGTCAAAATGTTTTTTATCAGTCATGAGACTACTGTCTGTCCAGTGTGTGTGTACGCAGGGAGACTTGCCATGTGACCCAGGGAAGACGCAACAAGCTGGCCCAATGATGCAGCCAGTGACTGCTTGGCTCCCCCTGTTCTATTTAGAAAATACCAGTCACCTCCCACCCAATCCCTTCACAGCCACTTTGACGCAAATGTGCCACCAGTTGCATGCAGAATCTGAGGAATGTTGTTTGAAATTGTTGTCCCTGTACACAGGCAGACTTATTGTGCCCGTCCCCCTGCCCGCGCCACAGGACTTTAGCTGTATCAATCACTGAGGAGAACACACTTCAAATGATGGTAGCCCACCGTCAGCAGCATCACATGACCGCACTCTTTCACGGTCTGTGTCATGAAACGGAGAATGCTGCAGCCTTAAATACTTGTTTCATTCATCTTGTTTACTAGTTGTTCACGGTAGCAGCGAAGTCATTTGATTTGCTACAAATCAAGAGACCAGAGCTTTGAGGTCTTATTGTGTGTTATCCAGATCCTTTTGTAAAGGACAGAATGAGTTGTCATATGATCTGGTACATATTTGGATAAGTCCAGCTTTGTTATCAATCTTTTAGTCCACGGCTTGTCTGAACAGCAAGGAAATGAATACATTAACAGGAGTCATAAAGGGGTTGCTGTACATGTCATCACAGGATTAAAGCAGTGAGTTTACTCGGCTTTGAAGGTTACAGTAGCTGTGGTTTGGTTTTCAGCTACACCTACCCGCAATATTCTTATCATTAGCAATGTGTTTTCAGGGAACTTGAAAGAGGAACTTGGCACGGTGAAGTAGATCACTCTCGTACTGGTTCCATTGTGGCATTTGAGCACAAACCAAGCGTCACTTCAGGGACTGTTTTCCAGCAACAGGTGAGCATGTTTCACGTTCACATTTCATTTTCTTGTTTTAGATATTTGAGTGTAACATTCTGTCTTTGCAACTGCAAAACCAGCTGCTGACTTGTTGTTTATCCGAGCAGCAGCAGAACATAGAGCATAAACAGACTTGTATCTATCGATCTGAGATGAAGGAAGTAGTGTGGTGATGTCGGCCTGATTTTCTGCTTCCTGCCATAAACACATGGGACTGTCCTCCATGTCCCACTGACGGGCTCAGTGTGTGGCATCTCTGCTGCATGACACTGATTTACATTGAATGGGGTGGCCCCCCGAGCTGGAGCCAGAAAGATGAATGATTGAAAGCTAGGCAGGCAGGCAGGCAGGCAGGCAGGCAGGCAGGCAGGCAGGCAGGCAGGCAGGCAGGCAGGCAGGCAGGCAGGCAGGCGGTGGCGGCCCAGAGGCCTGAGGACCATGTGACCGACTGTCAGGGTACTGGGTTCATTCAGTGGCTGCTGGCTGCAGCGCTGGCAGCAGCCCAGCTTTTCCACACAGGCCGCAGTAGCAACAGGTCGCTCCCATTAAAACAGCAGCGCTCTGTTGTGGCTCCAGAGCCGGTCTTGTGCATGTGTTGCTTTCTTGGCTGTGGTGTGTGTGCTTGAGTTTGTTTGTGTGATGTATCCCAATGTGTATATAATGTGTGCGTGTCTCTGTCGCAGAGTACACACTAAGATGCCGAAGGGATCCAACGGTTTGTGTGATCCCTAGTTTGAATAGCACTCAGTGTGCTTTTTTCAAATCCCTCTCCAAGATCCTTCCAACGACTGTGTGACACAAGCACCACAACCCCAGTGCAATAAACAAAAACACTGAGCAAAAATAAGCTGTGCTCACATGAACTCACTTTTGCTCATTGATGTAAGTGAGCAGAATGGCAGTAAAAGGCGTGTTGACCGCTCATTCATTGACAGATGTATTCGAGCCTGGGGCTGTACTGATATGACTCGTAGTCTGTCAATAGTCACATCCACTTCCTGTTGTTGTCCCTGCCAGTAAGCTGGATGAGGCCACTCAAACAGAGCTCTCTTTTGATGGCCTCACTCTGACGGAGCAGCAGCAGTAGCAGCAGCAGCAGCAGCAGGCAAATTGATTTCAGTCGATAGTCACAGATTGCCTGGTGCAGTGTGTGACATTTGTGTGAACAAGCGTGGCAATTGATCATTCTTTTGCTTCTGCCCTGCCTTCAAAGCTGTCTTTATATCATAAAGAAGCACTGAATGAATCAAAAGGTCAAGCCTTTGGTTATGATAGCCTGCAGGTTTTTAGTATGTGCCGTTGTTGAATAACCGATAAGTCTGTGATGGAACTCAGCCCCGTTTGGTCTGTCAGATGACTGTCGGCGTACTTTCATCCTGTCGTCTATCATATGTTTTGACTTAAGTTTGAACAGGTAAGACTATTGCTTTAGCTTGATATCTTTAACCCACCTTATGCTGCACTTCACTCACATCTCTCTGAAGACCCTTTAACACATTTACTGTGTAAATGTGACAGCAGTTCTTTTTCTGTCTCTGTTTCATGTGTGAATAGGTTGTTGTTGTTGAGTTGATCTGTGAACATCATGCTGGCGGTTTGCTGTAATGCTTCCACCACAGGTCAGGTGTGAATAAAAACAGCAACACTCACACAGTGCACAAACGTTAACTGTGTTTGGAAGCATTGTGATCTGTTCATCCTCTCAGTAAACAATGTGCCTTCACCCCACAACGCATTTATTTTGTCAACAGAACAATCTCACCCTGAAGGCCATGTTGTAGCTGTTGCAGAGCTTTCAATCATATCACATGATCTTCACCAGCAGATAGAGTTTGCCTAGTTGTCATGGAAGTGCAGAAAACAGATCATTTTTTTTCAGTAGCTGCTGAATATTTTGATCAGGTGGTGTAAAATCGTCATGATCATTTGACAGTTAGCAAAACAGTCTTGGAGTCCATTTAGTAGAGTAGCTGTTCAGGAACTATTGACCATATCACACCATCGTCATCACAGTCTTCATCATGTGAGAGGATGTTTGAATTTGTATTTATCTACTGTATGATGCACTGTTCCACTTTTTTCAGTTCCGATCCAATTCTGATACCTGAATCTGGATATCTGCTCGCACCAAGTACGGATCCTAGACCAGTGTTTAATTAATACGTTGTACAGTATGTCTCACTGTGTGGAAGAGACAGAGATCTTTCTTCTATGTGTAAGGCAACATCAGGCTTGACGTACACATCGCTTTTCTAAAACAAAATGTAACAAATACATAGATATAAATTAATAATAATAAATCTTTGTGCACTCGTAGCTATGTGAAAAATGTATCAGGAAATAAGGTTCAAGACTAAACCTTTTAAATGGAGCAACTAACATTAAATCACAATTCAGTCACAAATTAGTGCAAATGAACTTGATAAATATATCAAGTAACACAGGTAATTTAAACTTGACTTGGTAAAAACAAAACATTCAAAATGAGTAGGAATCAAAATTCTTTGTAATGTTTAGAGCAAAGAGACACATAGACGTAAACATTGAACTGAATTGAATAGACTGGCCCCATTGTCACGATACACAATCCAGTATCAGTATCAGACCGATATCCCATATCAACGTTGGATTGGTGCATCCTTAGTGTTTATTTTGTTTTAAAACAGAAATGGGTGGATAAAAGGTGCTGTCTATTTTTTTTCTCCTCATGCCTGCCACAGTACACATTTCACTGCAAGACAGCAAATCTATAATGGATTTCACATTGAATTATTTCCTAAGCATAAGGAAAGAAGTTCATTTTCGATTACTTTACTAACAAAATAATGTAAATGAGTAAATTGTAAAAACATTCTCAGAGAATTTTCTCCACAGTGTTTATTGGCTGAGGTTGATTACCTTGAGGTGTCAGGTTGTTGCTGGGTACTGCATGTTTTTTTCTGTAATAAAAATTAAAATTGGTCATAAATGTATGATACAGTGAATTTCATATCAATGTCATTTTTTTTTTCAAAGGAATAGTAATCTTTCATGTTCATGTTGAACCTCAGTGTGGTGTACAGAGGAGCACCCGATGGAAGGCTCTGTTCAGAACAGAGCCATTAGGAAATCATTTTCTTTTCAGGCCCTTAAGTCCATCATCCAGTCCAGTCCAAGTTTCAGCCAAAATGCAAATCTGCAGTTGGGATAATGGTCCCTGCCACCCCCCTGAGAAACTCACATCCTACAGTGTCCTCAGTGCAAACAAACACATCAACTGCTAAACTGCTGAATCTTTTAACTCTGTTGCTGCCTGCAAACAGGACAAAAATACAGCAGAATGGATAGTCACAAAATCATATGTTCATGACATATTGTGACATACATTATAAGATCTAAATAAGATCCAAAGCATATATTTGGCAAAACCATCAGGATGAACAGCCATGCAACTCCAAAATAAGTTTAAAAATCCTCAATATAGGCAGCCTGTTTTATGCCATTATTGTCTTATGCACTGCTTTTCTGGCCATGTGTAGGAAAAACTACCAGAAAATCAGTGGTTGTGCCGTGTGTGAACAGCATGGAATTTTCCAATATGGGGAGACTTCATCGTGAATGCCAAAAACCACGGCCTTACACAGATATTTGAACCTTGCAGTGTTGCAGGTTCCACATGTGAAAGGGACTAAACTGTGGTTTTAGCATATCCTCCACTAACTGGGCCATAAAGCTCAATTCCACTGCCTCTCGTTCGCTATGTTGACCTGAGGGTTAATATTCAGACAAGTGGAAAAAATCTTTCACCTCAATTTTCAACTTTCTCAACTAATAGGTAACCATCATTGAGAAGGAGGCTGTAAACCCCAGGACCCCGTCTCCAGGCTCCTGCACAGGGCTGAGTGAAGGAAACTTGGGCAACAAAGCTGTGTCTCTCCCTGTGGGAAACCTGGATCCTCCACCCTGCCCACCAACATGACCAATGTGGTGATTGTCAAGGAGGGATGGCTGCATAAAAGAGGTAAATGCACAGATAAAGTTTGTACTATTTAGTTTGATTGAATATCAGTTGTAAAGAATTAGATTTTTGATTGCGCTAAGTGCAGCTACAGTAAGCTTGAAACTAAAGTGAATTAAGATAATTATTGTATCCACCTCATTATTTATGTGCTATGATTTCTTTTGTGTATTTTTTTTTTTTTTTTTACAAGTCAATCAAGATGTAATATAGACTTCATCACCTAATGTACTAGAAGCCCCAACTGCGCAAACTTGCGGCTTGACCAAACTGGCCAAGAACACAAATATGCAAAGGCCCTAAAATATGTTTGTCATGCAAATATTTAAAAATCCCTTGTTGATCCCGTATAGGGGAAATGCATTTAAACTGTTTGGTTCCTTAGTTCCTGGTTTCATAGAATATGTGCACATGGCAGTTTTTTTGTACTTCATGTTTCGGAACATGTATTGAGCATATTCTGAAAATTGAAATTTCTACTCTAATGGTTCATATATTTCTCAAATCCGCATTACCGTCATTCCTGTGGTACTTGGATTAGCAAGAATTTACTGTAGTACACTGTTGACTAACTGCTGCAGAAATGCTTGAACCAAATGACACGTGTCAGGTGATTGATTTCCGGCTAACCGTTTTCAAACACACTGTATGCCATATCTAATGTAAAGAGCCAGCCAGCTGCAGAGTCCCCAGTGGGCCCCATTTAGCTGCTCTGACAGCGCTGTGTGGCGTGGCGTGGCTCTGTGTCGGGCGTGAGTCCTGTTGTTTGGACGAAGAGGCATTCCTCACATACCTGCTGGCTTTGAGCAGCTTTATGTGTGCATAATAACTCTGCCTTCAAACTGCGGCTGCTTCACGGAGCCCGCTCCAACACCACCTCCACCACCACCAGGGGCAAAATAGGATAAGGAACTTCTCCAAAACCAATGAAGGCTCCCAGGCCCAGTGCCAAGGAACCAGACTTTTACTGGAAGAGACGAAACCAAGACTTTGACTCAGGGGATAAGGTGATGGGAGCAGGTCAGTAGGAGAGTTCCTGGGACTCTAGGGGGAACAGTGTGCCGCTGTGGTGTGTTGGCCCTCACTCCCCCTCCTCAAGGCCTGGGCTAAGAGCATAACGGGCTGCTGTTTTACGAAAGGGTCAGCCTGGTTTGGCTCAGTTGGTCTCAGGCAGACACACCCTGGTCCTTCCAGTGACTGAAAGGATAAAATGTTGGGTGCTAGTAGTATTTCATTTGCATAATCTCCGGTGTGTATAGACCAGTGCAACCAATTGACAAAAATATGGAGGTTTATCTAATCCACAATCATGGATTTTTATACAACTCGTCATAGAAATCTATAAAGCAGAATTCATGCAGTTAATTGGATTTCTATCATGTGTCAGAGACTTTAGAGGTAAATTGTGTTATATTGTCTCTCTTTAGGGGAAAAAACGAAAACAGGAACGTCCTTTATTTTGGGAGGGAACATTATAAAATTGCATTTGTTAGGCACGACAGTCAAATGTTTGGGCTGATGTGCCATTCATTCTGAGTCTGTATACACTATTTGCATCCTCACAGTTATTTCTGGTGTTTGTTTCTTTCCCTGTGTGTTATTTGTGACACAAAACTGGCGCAGGTCCATTTTTCCACACCTTTGGCAGTGCTGATAAGAATGAAAGATTATGATAGAGAGCCAGTGTAAAATATGACTGTAAGCGTAGTCAAATAGTGACTGGTAGAAAAACAGCCATAGTGTCGCAGTAGTGTACACACGCGCACGCAGAGTTCTTGCAATGACACCCTTCTAGTTGTGACACACACTCATACACACACTAAACAAACAACCCTTCAGGAATAGTGAGTTGGCATGCTGTCGCAGCCCAGCAGCTGTGCCCTGTGAAATGTCACCCAGAGCCTCTCTGTTTTGATTGGAGGGCGTCCACCTGCCGCCTTGACAGGAAGGCTTTTAGTGTCGCGTCACTGTCATGCAGTCTTTGCCCCAGAGCCACTGCACAGAAGGTGAACTTGCAGTAGCCCTGTCTCACTGTCCATCACCTCCGCCAGGTAGCCCACACTCAACCACTATCATCCCATGTTGCACCTTGAGTGGAGCTTTTTTGTGTGGTGGCACCACCCAAGTGACTCACATCTCCATGTGGGCGTAATAATAAATGGCTTATACCGCTTCTAAGTGTGTTCAGCATGCTCATTACTCCCATGTGTACACTCAAAACACCAATTTAAAGTTTTACAAAAGATAGCCCTCCATATTTCCATCAACATTTTGTGTGTGTTCCACAGACACAGTCTGGCACCAAGCTGCATTTGTATGGGACTTAAAAGCAGGTACAGTTAAAATGTGCCTTGTGCTCCACTAATACCCATTTAATGGTGGAACATGATGAATGGATTTCATGGTGAGCCAGTCACAGGCACAGAGCACAGCAGCTCTGGCACATCAGCTGAACACATCCATGACACTCACTCTCGCTCTTTGATTCCTCTTTGATTAGTCATGTTCAGCGTGCACTTGTAAACTGTGTGAAGGCCCCCAGAAGAAAGTAGAGCACGCATTGTGCCTTGGTACCCTGTAAACCCTCCAGTAGAGCTGATCTGTCATTCGAGCTGCAGATTCTCAGCCTTGGAGTGCTCTGTGCATTTGTTCCAGACAGGCTGCGCTCAGTGAAATGATCTCATTCTGAAGGACACACCTTCATACTTTCTCCTTAAGCCTTGTGCTGCAGTAATGTGTCTGGATTGTGGACACTGCCGGGGATGTGTTGTTGTGACTGTTATCTTGGTTGTCTGTTTTGGAAGGACAGTTTTGGAATGCAAGACATAGCAGCCGAGTAGGACAGGGGTAGTGTGTGCGTACGTCTGGACATGCATATGCAAATGTTTGAGTGTATGGACAGTGTGAAGCATATTTATTCAGAAGTTAGACTGCCAGCAGGACATTACCCAGTGCCCTTATGCACCGACCGCATAGCAAGTACAGGCTTGCAAAAGCACTGTAACTTTGTTGTTACTATCATAACCAGTTGTTATGCGTCCCCAAATGATACTTCCCTTTTAGATCCTTCTGAGTGCTCCCACACACTTTGAATGTGCCTACGGCCTCTAGTGGCCACAGAGACCAAGCAGCATGTTATTTCTTTTTGCGAGTGTGTTTTTCCAAAGTTTCCATCAAAGCCAGAGCATCATCAGACATCAAAGAGGCAGATTGTGGGTTCCCTAGTTTCCAGGGAAGTACTGCGGCCAAGAACCCAGTGAAGCTCAACAGAACAGCGCTCGCTTGTCCTCCCCTCTTCCCTGGCCCTTGTTTGTTTGACTCATTTGCTCCCTGACAAGTATAAAGAGCCGGCCCCTTCGTTAGGCTAACGAAGGCCGCAACAACTGTTGTATTTGGGTAGCATGCTCAGCTGGCTCCGACTCATGAGAGGAGGGGTGGGGTGAGAGAGGTAGGGAAAGCAGGGGACACACCAGTAGAGATAGCGAGGGGGAGATGAAGGGACAGGCAGAGAGAGAGAGAGAGACAGAAGTTGAGCAGCGTCT
Organism: Chaetodon trifasciatus; assembly: GCA_037975065.1. Lineage (NCBI taxonomy): Eukaryota > Metazoa > Chordata > Actinopteri > Chaetodontiformes > Chaetodontidae > Chaetodon > Chaetodon trifasciatus. The sequence continues at coordinate 7,544,271 of JBBMOE010000021.1, forward strand.
TTGTGATGTTCCCAGAACATTGCTCAGTGACCCAGTCGGCCTCAGGAGAGCAGATGGATGTTATGTGTGACATGCCACAGAGACCCTCTCGTGGTTTGGTTTGGAGCTTGGCAGCTGATTGGCTCCTTTGCTGGACATGCGGCTGAAGGACACCCATGAGCTGCTCCTCCAAGCAAGACCTTGTTGGTGGTCCAGCAAAGTGCATGAGACACGGAGTGGTAACAAGTGAGGTTTTGTGAAACGCCAGACACAGTAGTCAGTGTAGATGAAACTTTTTGAATATCTGCGTCTTGTGCATCTGGTGAACAGGCCTCAAATAATTCAGCCAGCATTTTCCACATTTGTCTTCGTTTTCTCTCTGTATTAGTGATCTCAGTGAGGGAACGTTGTGTCTCCTGCACAGTTAAATAGTCTCCAAAGGAGCAGGCCCACCTGATTAAAAATGTCTCATGATGCTGCAGTACTGGCCGTTTCAGGACTTCAGGACTTTGACTGGCTGCCAGCTCTGCTGCTGGGCTCATCCAGGCTCCTCCACATCCCCTCATTATGACTGTCATGGGCCACGCTGCTGTAGCACATACACAAACATAAACATTACATACTGCAGAATTGGAGCGACAGCTCTTCCAATTTGCTGATATTTTCACATACATCGTGAGGCTTTTACACATAACAAACTGGTCTCGAGTGCCCATAAAATGACCACATCCTGCTAAGCAGATCCCAAAATGATTCGGTTATCTTGAAATTTTTGGATAATTTGTCTCAGTAATAAAGTTACTTGAATCAGAAATAAATGTATGCAGTGCTTTACTTAATTATCGTAATGTGATTACATTATGTATATAGTTCCAAAGTTAAATACATAATTCAATCTGTTGTGTATTTCATTTAGTTGGAAACTCCAAATTAAAGAGAGATTCTGTCTGCTGCACATGTTTAAATGATAGATGGCCACTAAACATTAAATAACTGATGACGAAGTATTCAAACATAACAGATAATACAACTTATGGCACTTATTCAGCTAATCAGTGCAGTAATTCTCAATTTATAAACACATATACAGACATGCTTATATAGAGTTAAAGTATAACATATTTTAATGTTTCATCTAGTCCAACATGTGACAAATGAAATAATTTAAATGAGTGCATGTTAGGCAGAAATGAATTTTTGTCATTAAAATTAGGAATGTAGAGGTTAAAGCCTGAGTTTTCCTCTAGTATTCATAATGACCAGTGAACAGTCATGACGGGGAGATGAGTGGAAAATAAATCCTGGAAGCAGCTGAGGGATATAATTATTTGATGGTGGATAACTTTGTAGTTTTACTGATGTAGCATTGTAGCATGATAGCATGATCAAGCATCACTTTTTAAAAACTTTTTGCAAATAACTTCACAACAGATAACTGCAACTTTGGTAATTAAATACCCAGACACTACCCAGTTGATCACCAGAAATGAAAGTTGAAGTGCCAGGCCAATCTGGGAATGGAGCCCCTGTAGGCAGGGTCCAGCAGCAGAGGGTGTCACACCGGGAAGCCAGTGCTCTGGCCGGGTGTCTGGCCGTCAGTGCGGACCCCCTGCCCTGGGTAATGGGAAGCAGTCTTCCTGTTAAATGTGGTGGAGAGAAGTAAATTACTGGGGTGCAGCTGTCGGCAGGCAGGCTGGCTGGTATGGTGGGGGGGACCAGGAGGCTGAGGGAGGTGGCACCTCCACCATTCGCCTCCTCTCACGGCAAGCCCGCTGTGTGCTTACTTTGCTGTGCAGAGTCCGCCTGCTCACCACAACTGTGGTGCTCGGCAGCGTTCTCTGCTCCTCTCTTCCCTTTTTGTCTCTGTTGTTTCCTCTTGTTCTCATCCATTCTTACTCCTGCATTCTTTCTTTTCTCCGCGTCTCTGTTGGCTCCCCTCTTTCCTCTCTGCCTCCGCCTGCCCCCCACCGGCTCAACCCCCCTTGGTCCTCCCCCACTTCCAGCGCACACTCCTCACCCACAGCCCCACCATCCTGTTGCTAGGATAATGACCCTGCTGACAACTCAGACCCATGGCGGAAGCGGCTATGGACCAGCGAAAAGCTCCCAGTCTCCAACATCAATCACATCACTGGCACCTCTCTCCCATTTAGGGAGGGTAGGGGAGACAGAGAGATGAAGGGGATGCTCAGATGTCTGCAGACTAAGAGTTGACTGTATGCTCAGATATGTGTTACATCCTCCACATCAGCTTATTCTGTCACCCAGGACATATTTTACAAGTTATTCAGAGCCCCCACAAACACAGTTTTGTCATACTTTCAGAAAGAAGTTAGTCATGACCATTCTCAACAGCTGGAGGCTACCTGTCCCCAGAAAATAATGGATCCTCTGGAGTTTAGTCCTTACTTGTTTGAGGGTGCTAGAGCATACACTGGTCAGTGAGAGTTCATTGGCACTAATGTGCTCTAAATAATGTGTGTTTATTTGTTTGCCATGCAGTAACCCAGTTAACTAATCCATGGACTGCTTGTTTACCCAGGGAGAGGGGGCAAATCTCAGCCCCAGTGTGGCAGGGGGGAACTTCCCACAGTGTCTCTATGGTAATCAGCAGGTGTCACTCACCACGGAGAAGAAGTGAGGGCTTTCTTACAAGCGTGAGAAAGAGGGGCAGCCTCCATTGCACCCCCCACCCCCGTGCTTTTTTTTTCCCTGTTGGGGTAGCAGCAGCAACCGCAGTGACAGAGAGAAAGAGCGAAGGATAAGGGGAAGAGACAGAGAGAGCTACATTGGAGGCCAGGGTGGCCCTTCCCTGCAACCTGTTGATGCTGCTGCCAAAACCCTGGCAATGGAGTCCCCCATCCAGCTGCATGGCAGAGAGAGGGGCCAACAAAAGAGGTTTGGTGAGGAGGGGCATGTCAGGAAGACATAAAGAGGAGGGAAATAAAATGAAGGAGCCCAAATTCCTGGACAGTTCAGGATGGCGTGTGAGCCTGATTCTGCCTTATATGGTCACAGTGACAGGGGCAAATGGGTAGATGGGTGTCCAGGAAGCACGAGCAGCCCGGCTCAGAGCTCTGTGGCTCAGAGCAGGGGATGGTGTGGGGCGGAGTTTGTGGTTGCTGGGGCTCAGTGGTGACCCCTGCATCAGGGAGCCCCCTCTCCTCTGGAGCGGGCGGCCCGTGGCTCATTGAGATGCAGGGCACAGGGTGGCAGGCCACAGCTGCAGCCTACAGGCAGAACCCGGCAGAAAAGGGCCGAAGGGATGGCGGGGGCGGCTGAGGAAAAACCAACAAAAGGCGCAGCCCGCTCCCCCCTCCTCCCTCTCTTTGGAGTTCTAATTCCCTAATCCTCAACCTCCGCCTACCCCCCCACCCCCTTCTCATCCGATTCTCACCACTCAAACACACACACACATCCACAGTTCATGCAGTTACCACTGGCTCCCTTCCTCTCATCCCCAAGCCATGAATGGCTAGACGGGGACAAAACCCAACAGCAGCCCCCTCAGGAAGTCCAACCACTGGGTGTGGGCACTGAGAGGCGCATTTTGTCTGACCCTCTGTTGGTTCCTCTCACTCACTGTGTGTGTATGTGTGTGTGTGTGTGTGCATGTGTGTGTAGCTTATCTACTGGCAGATAACTAAGGTGGGCCTCTCTTTTTAAATTTTTCTTGAAATTGTATTCAAATCTTTCAAAGTACAAAGAGGCAGTTTAGGAGAAGGTAGAGAAAGGGATGACTTGTAACAGGGCTGTTAGTTTGGACACATTGTGGCGTCTTCTTTCTGGGTCCTACGATGAATGCTGTGTGTGATGTGTCTTATTAAAAGCCAACAAGCCACAGCAGCTGGGACCTCAACATTCCTGCCGTTGTCACGTAGAGACGGACAGAACAGGACGCTCCTCGGAAACAGCCACTAACCTCTGTCACTCTCTCTCTCCCCCTTCTGTCTAAAGCCTTCCACATTTTTTCCTTTATTTATTGGCGCCTTAACAAGCCTGCCTGTGCAACCCTTACTGTTAAGGCCTCTTAAGCTGAGTTGACTTGCAAATGGCTTCAGTGTATTTCAATCTTGCAAAGGTGAAACCTTCAGGTTTGTAAGCTTGAACACGCTCTTGTTATCATTTCAGCAGCTGGAATAGAATATCGCACTTTGATTAACTTTAAAACGTTAATGAGATGCCTTTGATAAAGATTTGCTTTTGTTCTATAGCAAACTCTGTTGAGGTACCTTTTCAGATGACAAACTGCAGTATGCAAAGACATACAGTCCTTATGATTTGTTACACATGTGCCTAAGCAAATATAAAGATGCTTCACCATGTACAGCTGTGGCCAAACCTGTTCTCTCCTCCTGTACCTTGTGTGTGTGTGTGTGTGTGTGTGTGTGTGTGTGTGTGTGTGTGTGTGTGTGTGTGTGTGTGTGTGTGTGTGTGTGTGTGTGTGTGTGCGCGCGCGCGCGCGCGCGCGTGTCTGTCTGTGTGTGTGTCTGTGTGTGTGTGTGTGTGTGTGTGTGTGTGTGTGTGTGTGTGTGTATACATGTTTGGGGTATAGAGGGCGTGGTGGTGGCAGGCTGGAGCTGTCCACACACAGAGACGTACAGCAGTTGGCAAATAAAGATGAATTCTGTTGTGTTTGGCAGCGGTTCTCCGTTCATTATTTTCCACTTTGCCCAGCGCGCATCCCAGACCTCAGCAGCTGCTTGTCATGTAAAGACACTCTATCAGGCCCTGACAGCTCCTCCCATGCACACACATGCGCACACACACGGCACGCATGGCTCATACACACTCCACTTGCGCTCACACCCCCCGCTCACCGTCCTACATATGTGGGGAACATATGTAGTGATCTGTCTCACTACCAATCCACTCAGCACAACTCTTTGCACACTGCGTGGCTTTCTCATCCCCTCTAGTTCTCTCATCTCTCATCTGGTGTCAAATCAGTCTTCCTATTCTTCTGTCCTTCCCCTAATTTGGTTGAGTTCAGCCACATGTCTGCTGTCACACTTGACTTTTATTAGAAAAGCTCTGCTTCTGAGACACAGATCGTTCAGTGGATTTCCTCACAGCAAAGTGTGTCTGTGTGTCTCTGCAGTTTCACAGCCAGACCTGACACTTGAATGACGTTTTATCTTATCTAGGTTGTGGTCAGTCTGTCTGTTGGCCAGTTTCCTGTTTTGGAGAACATGTTGACATCAAAAGGGTTTAGTTTACATCAATGATGATCAACTGACTTAAAAGCAGAAGGCTCTCCTGTGTTGTTATGAGGCCCATTGTCCTTTGTCAGCAGTCTGCACTGTGTTTTTTACTGTGCACAGGATGTATTTGGGGCCTACTCTGCAAAGCACTGAAGTCAAGTCTGATAAAATATTGAGAGCAGGGGTAATATTTTGTTAGTGAATAGACTTGATCTTGAATTACTGTGTTGGGCTATGTAACAGCTCCTGTATAATATAATGCTGCTTTCACATTTATTCTCCTAACGTGTTTGAGTTAACAAAAAAAAAAGCACAGCTGTCAGTTTCGCTTTCTCGTCATGTCAGTGTCTAAGAAAGCCCACAGTGTGGAAAGTAGAACTGAATAAAAGTAGAAGAAGGGGAAATGAGTGTAAATAGGAAGCTGACAAGGGTCACCTTTGTTTGTGCTCTGAGCACAGACTGTTTGCGGGGGGTTACGCTGCAGACAAACACACACACACACACACACACAGACAGACAACCGGATATAGCTGCTTCCACTGTTGTCATGTGAACAGGTTTGTGGTCACAGACGAGGAAGTTGCAGTGTCCTCCTGTCTAGAAAGAGCATGCACTGTGTTAAGGATGTGCATTGCAGATGTAGAGTTACTTAATTTCATGGTGCCGCGTCTCTGTGACAGTCATGTGAAAGATGTATGCCAGTGTAGAAAAAGATGACCAAAGCCTCACACAGACTTTTTTTTAAAACATTACTTTAGCTTCCACCTCTGGAAAGAGTAATTTTTCAGTTTTTGTAACATCATAGTGGCTGTTTCTCTCATCTCAGGAGGGTTTTAGACCTCTAGTGTCACATTCCTTCATGAGCCTGTTTACCACTTGTCTGGCCTCACCCCAGTGACCACACAGACTTGTCATAATGTCCTTAATATCACAGTTTCATAATTCAAGCAGGTGGCAGTCGCTTAGAGAGTTAAGTGACTGACAATGGTGAGCTGGCACTCTCATCCTCTCCACCCCCATGTGACCGAGGCCACCTCAGTGTGGGAGAATGTCTAGCTGATACACGCCATGCCATGCACTGCTGCGTCACGTATGACCACCCATGCTACTTCTGGTGGGTGCTGTGCGTCAGCGGAGCTGGCAGGAAAAGCCCAGAGCCTTCCAAACTGGATGTTGTTGTAATCTGCGACACACAAATACCTGTCACTACCCACAAGGCAGTGTACACACACAAATGTATTTACACACAAGCACACACGCATACACATAAACACCTGTCTCTGCCCATCAGAGAACCTGAATGCTATAATGTACTAAAGGTCTTTTGCTCAGTCTGGAAGTGATTTGCTGCATTCCTGCTGTTCAACCAAAACTTCTGAACTGAAAGTTTAGTCTCCACCGATGAGACACACATGTGTGTTGAGCCTTCGTCTGGTGTCATGGTGTCAGGTAGGGGGCTCATTATGCTGTCTCTGCATTGTGCACATACTGTCCTCACTGCCGGCTGGCATGAACTATAGCTGGGGGATATGGGTCAGCCAAAACCTGACCACAGAGCGAGGCACCAGCTGGGGCCCAGCTGAGGAAAACAAGGCTTGGTATGGAGGGCTCAGGAGACTTTCTGGCTGCAGTGTGAAAGATTTAGGCAACTTATGTTTGTGTTGAACAGGCTCTTGGTTTAACTCCCAGCTGATACTTGCATGACTACATGTACTCTTAAATAGCACCTCGTCTATGCTTAGATTTTATGCTGAAGTAAGGACGTCGGGTTCTCTTGAAGGCCTGTGATAAATAACACTGTGCATGTGGAATCTCTGGAGACCAGTGTGCACGTGTGGGTGACTGATGTGGAGGTAGATTGGTGAGACTTGTAGTTTTAAACAGACAAACGACTCATCACGGTAATTGTGTTACATTGAAACAGGCATGAGGGAAATCCACCAAACGGTTTCCTGCCGGTGTGTGTTTCAATTAGGACGGCACATGTCTGACGGCTGACAAAGTTGAGCTAATTTCTAAATGAGCTGTGTTTGGCGTGAAAACACTTACTCTGCAGAAAACATGATGAAAAATCTCCTCCTGCGCCTTGATGAAAAATGTAGTAACATATTGGACATCTGCTATGGTTTGAAGACTTAAGTATATTGTGCTCTGGGACAGATGTTTCCTCTAGTGTGGTGATTGGTGCCACCACCTTGCCAGTTGCAGTAAATCAGGTGCTTTTGCATTTGAGTGTTTGCTTTGATAATAATGGCTTGATGCTCCGCTGGAAGGACAGACAGCCTTCACCCTGCTGTATGTGGTCAACTGGAATGTTTGTCATTTGTCTTCACAGAGATAATAGAGTTTGATGCTCATGTTGTTACTTTCTCAAAAATAAATGTAGAAATGAAGCAGGAAGAGGAAGTTAATAATTTTGAGGTGTCACATCTTGAAAAGGGAGCCAGTGTTGTAAATTCTTATCCTCTCCTTAAATAAGGACATACACTGAGCAGAGGAGACGTTAGTGGCTGCTGTTTGGTTTGTGTCAGACATGATCTGTTATCATTTTCATCAGTCAAAATGGTGTGTGTTTGAAGGAGGGTAACAGAAGCTCATATTGACAGATCTCCTCCCTCTCCCCCGCAAACACACACACACACACACACACACGCACACACACACACACACACACACACACACACACACAACCGCCACACTTCTGTGTTGGAGGAAATGGGGCAATTAAGGACAGCTTGCTACAGCTCTGCATGGGGTTAATATGCAACTCCGTAATTAAAAATAAATTACACTTTTCCTGTATAAATATTCAGATCCCTCTCCACTGTGTGCCACTGCCTTGTTATGGTATGTAAGCTATTTTTTCCCCCCGTCTGCACAACATCTGGCGCAACATTTCCTGAAGCATCACCGGAATAAATTGAGTTTTGTCTGCCTATGAGAGATTCATTTGTGTGATGCTAGTGTGTCTAAGTGAATGGGATGGACATGCTTGGCTTGAGGTTATGGGTGTTGTCTAGAAAATGGGAATTGTGCAAAGTTTTATTTGAAAATCAAGTTGAGGCTTTGGCAAACGTGATGTTGGTGTTACAAAATGATTGATAGGAAAAAAAACTGAAAAGTGGTTATGATAAACTACAGTTATAACATCTATATTTTAAAGGGGAACTTTTACACATCAAAGCCATTTTACAGGTCTGAGAGAGTGCTGCTGCATATGTGATGTGAGGCAGTGATGTCATGTGAGGCAGTGAAGCCATGTGAGGCACTGTCTTGTCCAACAGTGATTTAGGAGTGCAGTACTAAATCTTTGAATATCAACTGTATGTAAATTATTTTCTCAAGTAGACAGAGCTCTCTCGAACTGAGCTTTTTTCCCTTCTGGTAGTCATTCATTAACTTAGATCCTAAGTTTTCACTCGCAAGTTCACGGAAACGATCGGAGAATAGAAACGTTTCCGGACAGTTTGAATGTTCCCTGAGAGTCTACATTGCAAGTGACTGCTGGAAAAAGGACAGACGGGTCGGGGGAAAGGGTCCTGACTCCTACTAAAACCACCATTTGTCCTGCAGCTGACCTACACTTAAGAAAAGACCATGACAAGATGGTCATTTTATCAGAGCACTAGTGAACAGCATAGTAATTAGATTGCAGGAAATGTGTTGCACCGCTGGGAATTAAAACAGAAAGGACAACAGTGTTTTGTCATTAATCATGAAACCACGTTGTAAACAAAATGCTTGTGCATTGGTCAGCGTTTTAGAGAATGTGAAAACACGCAAAGTTTCTCAATTAAGGCTTGTCCGTGAGCAGAAAATCTCTATTAGTTTGTCACAAGTTGTTTTTATTTTCTCTCCTCTAACTGAGCAGTCTTTTTTTTTTCAATCTCTTTCTCATATCAGGAGAATACATCAAGACCTGGAGGCCAAGGTATTTTCTCCTGAAGAGTGATGGTACATTCATCGGCTACAAAGAGCGACCGCAAGATGTTGACCAGCTGGAAACCCCCTTAAATAACTTCTCCGTCGCACGTGAGTATCTGCTTCAGAGAAACCACTGCATTTTTTCCCCTCTGTTTCTTGGCAGCTTGTTTTAGCGTTTTTACTGTTTGCTGCCTTTTTGTTTTTACTTGCATTGTTGTTACAAATATGTTCGCATACTTTTTACATGTATCTCGCCTCTCTGTCCACCCTCAAAAGTAACTGTCAACAGGAGGAAAGTGTATATAGAATCGTTCATATGAGCTAACCGTATGAAAGTCAGTCATCTCTAGTATTATGACCACTTTATCATTGTATGTCACTTTAAGTGATTATGAACAGAACGGTAGGAAATTGGCTGTAGTATCATCTCATCCGCACCACTGCAAGTTCCTTTCGGTAGGGACACTGCTCCCAGGCAAAGCTCTGCCACTGAATGTGCTCGCAAGATGTCTGGCTCCCGACATTAATACATTGGATGTCGTTCCTCATCTCTGTATGTGTCTTCCCCAGATTCTCTGTATTTATACTGTGACAGAAAATAACAACAACAACCAAAAAAAATGCCCAAAGCAGCTTAGCCCGCTCCATCTTCACATCAGAGGAAAGTTACTGTGATAAGCTGTGCAGATGACTGAACACAGCAATTAGACAGCATACTGTTTGTTTAACAAAATGTTTCCTCTCCGACACTCTTGAGTTATCGTGGCTATTAGCCGCCTGATTTCAAGTATTTATCTGGGCTCCGCTCTGAGGCTCTGCTTCCATCAGTAGCGGCTTTGGCTTTTGTCACCACTGCGACCCCACCGCAGAGGACACATGGTGCGTCGCTGCTGACGGGGCTGCTGCAGCTGGATTACATATTCACCCTGATGGAGCCATGTTGGATCTCAGTGGTGGTCCACTCCCCCGTTCTCCATCTATCAGACAGAGGCCATTTTGTGTCACGTTCTGACATATTTGCTGACATGTTTCATTTGGGAACAGATGTTAATGTGAAGGAGGTGCAGATGGAAATCACTGCTTTCTAGAGTCAGTTATTAGACTGTTGTGAATAATTGTTTTGTGAAGTGCTTACAAGACAATTATTTGCTGCAAAAGTGTGAGAAGTGTGGAGGGAACGGATGTGATGATTTGGTTTTTAAAACAACAGTATGTAACTATGTACCTTAAAATAACATCTTCAAATTCATTTTGATAGTACATATAGTTGTAATAGGAAGAATGGTGCCTCTTTCCTTCTCACTCTGCACCCAAACGCCTGTTCTTGCACTCTGTAACTTGGATGGGCAGGTCCGATCTCCCCTTTATTGCACTATATCATCCTCCACCTCCACCACCAACACCAACAACAACAAATGTTTTGTGGTTTTCTGATGTCCTCTGGCTACTCTGCCTCAACTCTGATGGACAGAAAGCTTTATTTATTTCTAAAGTAACTGCAAACAGCTGCTAACTGTAGCTGTCATTAGCTAGTTAGCTCAGTTAGCCATGTAGCTATTTGATTGCTAGCACAGGAGCTTTGGACCGCTGGGAAAAAGAGATTTTCAGGCCTGGCACAGTGGAGGCACTAGAATGGGCGCTGGAGGCAGATACTTGGGTAACAGAACCATGCTTAGTAGCCTCTACAGACATCAGGACAGAAGGGACAAAGGAGACAGAAGAGGACGTTGACAGAGGAAGCTATGAAGGGAAAAGAGAAAATGACTGCAAGAGACAATCGTGGGCTGGCTTTTAGTCATTGGCGAGACCTTCATTAAATCAAAGGCTGCAAGACAGACTCCAAGCCGGCCTTCTTGCTGTAGGGCTAAATTAGTAAATAATATTAGCCGGCTTGCTACGTTCTGTCTTGTGTTCTTGCAACTGCTTGAAGTTTGACTATGTTAGCAAATTTAAAGGCCTGCCAGTTTTTGATCATAAGTAGTGTAATCATAACAATGTGTGCTGCTGTCCATATTTACAAGTAGTGCATAAGTGAAATGCACTAACAAACTGTAGGGGCACCAAATAGCAAGAAAAAGCAGTTCTTGCATAATATCTCCTTCATGAATCCTTGATAAACCATTTTTATGTTGGCATGGGAATGTTGCCTATATGGGCATGTTGCCTGGGAAATTATGCAGGGCAGTTTTCGCTATTTTGTGTCTATCAATTAATGGCTGCAGCCCAGACAGTGAAAACAAAGCATATTTGGATAAAAACAACTGTTCAATTGCAGAGTTGCAGACTGGACTGTATGAAATATTAAAATTTGTGTAAATTGATATGTTCATTCGTTTGAGTTCTGTTTTTTATGTAACACCACACAGATTCTAAATTATTATCAACACCTATGTTCGCAAATGTTAAGTTTTAACGGGGCTGACCAGATCTGAATTGTTTTCTTCCACTAAAGTGCACCTGTTCTTTTCCAAATTGGCCGACAGTGTCTGTTAAGGTGGCAATAAAGATAAATGGCTATAACTGTTGGTCTGTCTCCCCCGCCCCCCCACACACACATCGGCCCTTCTCGCCGTCTCCCTTCCTTTTCTCCCTGGCTGTGGTCAGAGTGCCAGCTGATGAAGACAGAACGGCCCAAGCCCAACACATTTATCATCCGCTGCCTGCAGTGGACCACTGTCATCGAGCGTACCTTCCACGTGGAGACCCCCGAGGAGAGGCAAGCGAGAAGCACACACCTCTTGGCTCGCCGGGCAGTAAAACGCAAATCATTCACATGCAGAGAAATTGCCTGTTACTAGAAAGCAGTTTAACAGTTTAAGAGCTCTTTTTCTAACCTGTAGAATCACACATACATATTTAATCATTGTTCTGCCTTCGCACAAGGTCCACTAGCTGTTGGCAGAGCTCACACTTGAAATTGCCTTCCTGTTGATAAGAAGACAATTACGTGATTGGGCTGCTGGGCTTGCATGATTGTAAATGGGCTGATGTAATCTTTCTGCTGCCTGTGCCTCCCTCAGGGAAGAATGGACTAAAGCCATCCAAGCAGTGGCTGAAGGCCTGCAGAAACAAGAGGAGGAGATGATGGACTCCTCTCCGGACCCCATGGACATGGAGGTCTACCTGACCAAAATCAGACACAAAGTGGTACAGCCCATTTTCGCCCTGCTGTGTATCTTCTCTCTCCTTTCGCTCCACCGCCTTTATTCCCCCCCACACTGAGGATATCCTGGTTTTCCAAGTTGACTGTTACTCTTCTTCTATACACCGCTGTGCCTTATTTGCACTTACACCCCTTCAGCCCACCTTTCTTCGCCTCTCCCCAGCCACTCTCTATTTTCCCAACATCAGCCATAGGTGGCTTAGCACCAGATAACATGTCCACCAGGTTTCACAACCCCCACATGTGTCATGACATAAAGGTCCAAGGCCACCGGATTGGATGTCCGCCACACAACCATTTTCAACATTCTGTTTAGCACTGGGGTCAGAGGTTAACTGAGACACAACCACATATAGGCTAAACCATTACAGGAGTGGAAATTGCATGGTGGGTGAAATAGTTCTTTAAATGCTTGGGTGTTGTTGTCAGTGGGATTGTGTGTCCTGGCTAGTTAGAGCATGAGTTTGTTAATGCTTCCGTTTGTAACCAGATGCCGCCTTTCTGTCCTCTGGCTCTCCAGACTATGCACGACTTTGAATACCTCAAACTCCTGGGAAAAGGCACTTTTGGCAAAGTTATCCTGGTAAAGGAGAAGGCCACAGGACGCTACTATGCCATGAAGATCCTAAAGAAGGAGGTGATCGTAGCAAAAGTGAGTGGATGCCAGTGAGGGGGAGAAAAGATGCTGGGGGGGGGGCAGCAGTGGAGCACATGACTGATACCTAAATGGTTAGCCATTGTGAAAGCACTCTTTATATTTTTTTTGTTTTTTTTTTTTTCCTCAGGATGAAGTGGCGCACACACTTACAGAGAACAGAGTCCTCCAGAATTCAAAGCATCCGTTCTTGACAGTAAGGAGCCCTTTCATATACCTAAACTAAACCTTATTTTAACTCCCAGAGATCCTTGGGAGCCTCTTCAGTCCAGCTCAGCAGCATCCATTCATAAAAAAAAGAGGCAGTTTTAGGAGGAATGTTTTGAAGAGCTGTTTTAACAAAGGCTGCAGTCGGACTGGGCCTTTTATGGCAACACCGTTCGTTTTTTTTCTATGTATACATACATATATATGTTAACTCTTCCTCTTTAAGTCTGCTCTGGGCTGTAGTGAAAAGCTCCTCCAAAATGTTAAGTCTAAGTGGTGGGTGGAGGCAACACATAATGCGATGTGCTCACTGCGATGAATGGGACCAATGTTTGCCTCACAACAGCAGTTAAAAAGCCTCAGCACACTGGATACATTATGCTGTTGTTTCCTTTAAATTCTCATCTCATTAGACATTTAGAAATGTAACTAAAGGGTCAAAGCTGCCATGTGTATTGTGATGTTTCATGTTACCGTCCGCCAGCTTCCTCTTGACTTAGCTGGAAAACATCAAGTTCTGCTTTGAGCGTTGTGTTTCTCTGTTTGCAGGGACTAAAATACTCCTTCCAGACACATGACCGCTTGTGCTTTGTCATGGAGTATGCAAACGGCGGTGAGGTAAACCATTTTTAACCATCACTAAACCTGCACCTGTAGGTCTCAGACTATCAGAGTACTTTGCAACTTCAGCAGTGTTACTGTTCCTGTTTTCTCTGGACTAACCAGCTGTCTCTTTCATCTGTCCTCTGCCTTCTCACCGCCAATCTCCCCCGTTTCCCCTCAGCTTTTCTTCCATCTGTCAAGGGACCGCGTGTTCTCGGAGGAGCGGGCACGGTTCTACGGTGCAGAGATAGTGTCAGCGCTGGACTACCTGCATGCTGAAAGAAATGTGGTCTATCGAGATCTAAAGGTAGGTGGGGAGGTGTCCTCACTTTCTGTCATCCTTGCCTGTCAGCCTCTCTTCTGTCTTTATCTCCACCCCTCCCTCCCCTCCCCCCTTTTCCTGCATTTCTCCCCTGGCAGGATATAAATAGGGTTTGCCTCCATCCAGATCAGTGGCAGTGGCCAGGGCCTATTGATCTGCCTCTCCCAGATCAGTCTCCAGACCTCACTGCAGCTGGAGGGAGGCTTGGTCCATACGCTTATTGCTGCTAGACAGAAATAACCACCAGTCCTCTTTGAATACATATCCCCCGCCCCCCGTTATAGTATGCATACAGTGCTCTCAGTGGGTGACATTTGTGCATGATTGATATCATTTTACTTGCTGGCAGTACAGCACCTACAGTTAACAAAGAGAACATGTCCATCATTGTCATGAAGTAAAGAAGCTGCTCGGTTTCAGCTCTTTGTTTCTTTAAATATTTGTTAAACATAACTCAAATATCCTAAAGAGGGGCTCGGAGATGGATACTTCAGGCTGATAAGGATGTGAGGGCTGTGGGGGGTTATCAGTGTTGCAGTGGGCATCTGTAGCCCTACTACTTCCAGCTGATAAAACCAGTCAGGTCAGCACAGCACTTTCTCTCTTTCGTTCCCTCCCTCCTTCCCTCCCTCTCTCCCTTGGGTTTATGAGGCAGGCTCCCAGCCTGCTAGGGTTCTCCTGAAAATGCCAGGGTAGCAGGATTGGAGGATGTGCTGACTCTGGCCGGGCGCTGCTGGCCACGTGTGAGCTACAGCTGCCAGGTGACTTTAACTGAGAGGGAGAGACAGAGACAGGGAGAGGGGGAGGACACGCTGATATTAAAAGGCCATGCAACCTCGAGCCATGACCCTGCATCATGCACATCCATAAGGCCTTTAGGTCAGTTTACATGTATATATAATCACTGGGTACGTTTCCATCCACCCGTGTTTCAGGGTATTTTCATTTTTCAACTTTTGCAAAAAAGTTTTTATACTGCGGTGGAAAAGTGCGCATGTTGAGCAAGAGAGTATGTGTTAAGACATATAGGAAGAGATTTTTCAAAAAGACCTTTGTCATAGTATTTGCATCAGTTTATTCTACTATAGAAAAGGAAGGCATTCTCACCATGCTACCATTGATCATTACGTGCCTCCAGTCAACTAGGAAGCTGTAAAATTCAGAATAAAAGCAGCAGAGGTGTGCAGAGTTACAATGATGTTCCTGGTTTAATTCAAGATGAGCGAGCAGATAAATACACTACAGTATACATGTGGATTAAGTGACCATTCATTTAAACAAAAAGAAAAAAAAAGAAATGACACCTTAAATGTCACCAGAGTCACTGGTGCTTACTTGATTATGTTACCTTATCACATCCTCTCCAATTTGCATAAAGACAGTTCACATGGATGGATCCAGATTTTATTCCTGCCAGAATTTCAGAAATTCACTTAATACCTGCCCAGTAATTTGATGGAAACATAACTAACTCTGGTGCCTGTATTTTTGTACAGTTATGAATTAACATTCCCATCACCTCCCAGAATTATTTGCTTGTTAACATCCAGAAACATTGAGCAATTTTTGATGGTACTAACATCTGTCTTTTTTCTGTTCCCCCTCAGCTGGAAAACCTCATGCTGGACAAAGATGGACACATAAAGATCACAGATTTTGGCCTTTGCAAGGAGGGAATCAAAGATGGCGCCACCATGAAAACGTTCTGTGGGACACCAGAGTACCTAGCACCTGAGGTAACCACTACAGTGTCAGTCAGCTTCATGTAGGACTGTCCAGATGGGTGACAAATGATAGGAGAGAGTTCAGAGCTTTCATTGCTATAATGTCACTTAATAAGCAAAAACAGAGGGAGATCATTTTGATTTGATAAAGAAAAACACCATGTCAAGCCCAAAAATGAATGCTAGTCTTATCACGTGTGACATGAGTAGATTCCATCAAAAATGCAGCGAGTGTTGTTGGACATCAGTGGATGAGAATCATGTGGAAGAAAGGGCAGCTGTCCCAAAATGCCTTTCTAATCTCCAGCTGAAGTCTGTGAGTTAATGAGTGCGCCGTGTGCTCAGGGCAGGGCAGCCTGCTCTCATATTTGCTGTATGGGAGGGGGTGTGGCTACTCCCTATTGCGTGCAGGTATGACAAGTGTGTGGGCCGTGTAACCCGATACAGCATTGTGATTGCCGGCAGTGTGTGCGTATGTGAGTAAGCACATGAGTGTTTGCGCTTGCCCCTTGCCTGTTGCCGTAAAAATGTTTTCCGGGAGAAGGGTGTCCATGTTGACACAGTTGCTGTATCGTTGTTTTTAGCCTCCATTTGGAATTTTCTGGTTGGGGCAGGAGGAGGGGTGATTGGCTGGCAGCGCCTCAGGAAACGTGAGCTTCCGCCACTGGGGGGAAAAAAAAAAGAAAGACCACATTGGCTACAGCTGTTGTGCGGCACCAGGGGAGCCATAGCCCCACTGCTACCCTGGATGCCTCGCCTGACCTGGGCAGAGCCAGAGCCATCATGAGCATGCTAACTAACAGTGCTGCCTCAAAAGAACACATACCTGTTTTTTTCAGTCAGACTTAACCTGCCTCTAACCATCAGCATCAGGCCATAAAGGCAAAGAGCTGGGCTGTGCTAGCATGTGAATCTTTATCCCCTCACACCTGGACAAACATGAAAAAACTGCATTTCCTTTGCTTCCATCAACCTTTTTTTAAACATTCCTCAGAGTTCCCCACCTGTCCATCCTAAACTCTGTCTGGCCCACTTCACTCGTCCACAGAGTAGCACAGTGTATGACAGCTCCAGCCTCAGCAGCGGAGAGCAGGGAGACATCAGGGGGCGTTACCATGGCAACAGGGTCGCTGGCGAGCGTCTCTATGGAGTGCAGGCCAGGCAGTGTTACAGGTTGTTCTGCAGTAAACAATGACCTTGTTGTGTGTGCTGCACAGGAATGCTGTAACGTCTGGGAATATTCCACCCAGAGCAAGGGGGAGGGAGGGAGGGAGGGAGAGGGAGGAGAGACCCGAGACCCAATCTGCAAAAGCCTGACTAGATTGTCTCTGGAGTAAGGAGTGGGACAAATTCACTTTGTCACTTTTATCTAGCAGTTAGACGAAGACAACCGTCGTTGGCTGAGGGAATGAGCTTTTAGGGAACATCCACAAAGAAAACTGTGGACAGGTTTAATCCAGCTGTTGAAACTGATCAGGATTCACGAGTTCAGAAGATTAATGGCTGTCAGTGCTGAATTTTGTGAGGGAAAAAAGTATACAGAGTAGGGCTCCAGAGCAGCAGCAAGTGTTTGTGCTTTTATCCACGCTCTCCTCCCCCTCTCCTCCCCCTGTCTCTGCTCCTTTGGGGCAGTGTAACAGTATTAGTTTGGGGCTGAGGCCCAAGCAGCCAGGCAGGCAAGCAGGCAGGCAGTCCTGGTTACGTATATGAGGGATGAGCTTGGCTCCTGCGCTCCTGGCAGCTTCACAGCTGTGGCGCTCTTCTACATATATGGGGCAGCTGCGGGCCCAGCTGTCGCACGGTGTGAATCACACGACAGCAGCGCTGGAAATAGAGACGGCCCAGTAATCCTAGCCCCACACCGGCTTCACGTTACTCCCCCTGCCCTCCCAGTCCTTCTCCTCGATGCTCACCACTCACCGCAACGCCAGGCAGAGTGCCCACAGACACATGCGCGGCTGCGTGCACGTGCATACACACGCATTAGTTTTGTTCCTTTTACGGACACATTTGTCCATCTGTTTTCTAGGCCCCTCTCTCAGCCTGTGCACCGTTGTGTCCATATCTAATTCTATTAATCCGCCCAAGTCTTTTTACCTAAGTGTCTATTCTTAGGTCTGAATTGCCTAGCATCACGCTACTTGAGGTTTAAGAGAACAGACTGTTCTCATTGTCTTCATTTCACCTTCAACATCCGCCTGGCGAGGTAGAATCCAGTACATGTCCCCAGAGACCTTGGAACAACTCTGCTCAGCAGCACATTAGTCATGCAACAGGTTGCACTGTTTTGTAAGCACAGCACTGGAGGAGTTTGTCTCATTAAGAGAAGTCATCCTATGGAAATAATAAACCGAAATATTTCCTCCTCTGTGACTGGTTGAGTTCATTGAGCGGTTTGTTTGTGAGACTGGTCTGTGTTTGTTGCCACACATTTGCTTATTTAAGCGACCCACACCTCTGCTGCTTGTTGATCTGTGTGTGTGTTTGTGTATGTGTGGAAGGTTCTGTGCTGATTAAATATGCAGGGCTCCAGGGGAAACTCTATCCTTGCTCCTAATGTGAGATGTGAGTCAGTGTTGGCTGGGGCGGCCTCAAAAGTCCGGACCAGGGGGGAGAGCAGGTGATTTAGATGGGGGTGGGGTGATGGGGGCAATCCAGTTGCTTTAGGGTTTGTATATTCAGCCTAAAGAGCTGCTGTCTTCACAGCCCTCTGGTGTCCAAACACAATCTTATTGGTTGAACCCTAAACTGTAGCTACAAAACAGTAGCACCTAAACTTGTTCCTTAGTCGTACAGATATTCTGTGAAAGAGTTTGTTTAGATATATTTTTTTACTATACGACCACAGACCACATACCAACAGCTGCATTAAATAAACCTTTAATCCCCAAGGTGCTAGAAGACAACGACTACGGCCGTGCTGTGGACTGGTGGGGTCTGGGTGTGGTGATGTACGAGATGATGTGCGGCAGACTGCCTTTTTACAACCAGGACCACGAGAAGCTGTTTGAGCTCATCCTCATGGAAGACATCCGCTTTCCTCGCACACTCGGCCCCGAGGCTCGCTCGTTGCTCTCAGGCCTTCTCAAGAAAGACCCGATGCAGAGGTGAGGAGCCTTTGCTGTATCCTCCGCAGCAGTGCATCTCAAAGTTGAAGCCATCAAATTGTTTATGGCTTTAAAAATCTTTTTCTGATGTCCTTTTCTACTTGTCTTCCAGGTTAGGTGGAGGGCCTGACGATGCCAAGGAAATCATGCAACACAAGTTCTTCGCAGGAATTGAATGGCAAGATGTTTATGAGAAGAAGGTCTGTTTCTAAAATGTTCCCATTGCCTTGTTTCCTCCTCATTTTCTTGTGATTGTCGCCACTGAAAGGACACCAAGCTCAGATAGACATCACTTGTTCCATCAGTGATCAGTATGGTTACATCACTTGAAACAGAACCATCTAGAAACAGTTTTAGTGTCATCAGGAGGACAAGTGTTATCAAAAGGATCGACGGTGCTGACGTGCGGATATGTTTGTGTGTCTCCAATAGCTGGTCCCGCCATTTAAGCCCCAAGTTACATCGGAGACAGACACACGATATTTCGACGAGGAGTTCACAGCACAGACCATCACTATTACGCCACCCGGACAAGGTAGCACCAAACCAAACACACCCACACATACAGTACGCTTTGATTATGTGGTGTAACACAAGTTCGCATCACCAGACTCCTTTTTCTGAAGCTATATGGAGTTTGAATGTGGGTAACTTTGAAACTGAACAAAACCATTTAGTCAGTCTATCTTGAGTATTTACCTCTACACAGTGTTCTTGGTGTGAGGCTTGAGTTCGTTGGGGGAGTTCATAAATGTGAGTAAAGAAGCAGTTCTGAAGGCGTGCAGCACTCTCTTGAGAGGAGTCTCCGCTCTCCTGGAGAGCAGTGTCATAGACTCATACCTCACAAAGTCATCAGCCAGGGTGTAAATGCAGAGATGACACAGCTTAAGTAAAATAGTGAAATAATAGATTGGCAGTGACACTGACAAAATAAAATGATGTTTTTGAAAGAATATGTTGACATCATGATGTGAAAAGCTTTCAAAGGATTCAGATAAGATCTACTCTCATATCACAGTGTATCATTGTGTCTCCCAGCTATTGAAATAATCAGAATTACATTTACTTCTACAAGGAGTAGATGATATAGATAAAATCCTCTGTTACACTGATGTGTATGTAACTTAATATCCAATAGCCCAGTGTAATGCACATCAATACATCCTGGAATATGTTTTTTTTTGTTGTAACCCAGTAAAATAAATACCAGACAAATCAAGAAATTCCATGACATTGATGCAAAAATCAAACTAAAATCTAATTTAGCTGTAAAAGAATCCTGGTCAGTGGTCTAATAATGCTATGGTGAAGTCTGATAGTAAACAAATGCATATATTGTCATATCACTCACTCCATAATTACATCTTTGCCCTCCATTCCCAGATGACAGTATGGAGTCATTCGACAGCGAGCGGAGACCCCACTTCCCCCAGTTCTCCTACTCTGCCAGTGGGACGGCCTAAACGACTCTCATA
Organism: Chaetodon trifasciatus; assembly: GCA_037975065.1. Classification (NCBI taxonomy): domain Eukaryota; kingdom Metazoa; phylum Chordata; class Actinopteri; order Chaetodontiformes; family Chaetodontidae; genus Chaetodon; species Chaetodon trifasciatus. Next base: position 7,564,634 of record JBBMOE010000021.1, read on the forward strand.
CATTCCCCTGGTCCCACCATCTCCCCCCACCCCACCCGACTGCACTCTCAAACGGGCAGGGGCTGCAGCCCCTGTCCTCCCAGCTTTGTCTGCAGATGCCGTTGGTGGATGTAACATTTACAGTCTGCAAGTTGTGTTTTCCAGGAAGGAGGAAGTTCAAGACGAAAGAAAGATAACTGTGGTTGTTATGTGAGGCCTTTTGAAGACTGACCACGGAGAGAGAGTTAACACTACCCTGCATTTCCTGGTTGTTATGTTGTATACTGAGCAGGCATCCATACACCATAATGAATGCGGAAATGTAGTTATGTTATGCACAAATTAGGCCACTGGTGAATTTTGAAAAGGGCCATTTTGTATTGAAAATATACAACTGAATATCAATCAATCATTTAAAATAGAAATAGGCATACTGTGGACCAAAAACATCATGTGAGCAGAGAGTGTGTTGTCTGTTGAGTGGGTAATAAATCCATGTTTTCCTCTCTAAGACTTCTGAACAATACAAAATTCAGACTTCAAGACATTTTTGGCTTCAAACGTGAATGTACCGTATCAAATAAAGTTGATCTTTCTGCATACTTCCGTGTTGTAACACATGGCTGATTCGCCTAAGACTGAAATACCATCCTCCGGAGAGGATTTTATCACTTTTCTAAGACCCTGATGCAAAACTGACACCCATCGCTCATGCTACGCCGCGATGAGTCTGATGAATCAGTTGTGCAGTACAGTCTGATGTGAGGAATGCCAGACATGCAAAGAATGCAGAGTGATTAATCATTAAGGTAGAAGCTGGCCCGCAATGAATTCCTCTTAACTGTTTGCACATCAGAGTCACTGAGAGACCCCCGGTTTCCTGTTCAAGATAATAAATGGCTCCTCCAGGTAACCCCCCCTGAAGTAAGTGCTTCTAGTTCCCGATGCCTTCCTATCTTGATGCTGTGCTGCAGACATCTCCTGGTTTCCCTCTGATCAGGGTCAGTCAGTGCTGACCCATCAGAAACTCTTCTCTCCTCTGGGTTTTTCCTCCATGTACAGTACAGTATTGGGTGTTTTCCACCCAGTGCATTCACTGCAGCCTCAATGAGGTCACTTTAACATAATACACTTCTTTAGGAATACTTTGCAAACTGGGCTTCAGGGGAAAAACACACAAAGTCATCTTTGATTTGCTACTTGAGGGCACTTCTGTCCCTTCACGAGCTTCAGAGTTATTTATGAGACCAGCATTGACTAAAATGAGTTTTACTGTGCCAATGATATGCACTTTGCTGCCCCAAAATGATTGTATTTGGACTCTTATTTGTACTTTATGGTTGGTAAAGACTAAATTAGCTTCTTTTATAATGTAAATTCAAATGTTGTGGATACAAATAAAACAAGAATTGCTTGTTTGAATGATTACTCCCCTTTTACAGACGGCTGAGGCTAAACTGAGACTCTTGGGAACTGAAACTCTTATTTCACAGTTTACTAAGAAGTTTCCAAAAACAAAAAAGCGCTTCAGAATTTTTAAGATGACAGATAATCATTTTTCAAGAGTGCATCATACGTTATTGAATGTAATGGTTTTTATGATATTGTTTTCACTTCAATCGTTTGCAAACCTTTGTTCAGTTTTTGAATCTGATTGTTACCTATTCCTATGCACGCTCACCCTTTGCTGTCACCTTCTGAAAATAGGGAAATTCATTTTATACTTTTTATTTTTTATTTCAACTTTTTTTGTACCTGCCCTCCCATATTCCTGAGACTGAGGACACCAGCTTTAGTAAACAAATAATATAAACTTTGTACACTGTTTTTACTTGTTTCTTTCAAATTGATGAAATAAAAGGTCTTAACAATAAGCTGTCAGACTCTTCTTTTATTGTGAAATTTTGAAACGCTGGCCTTGAAGGCAAACAAATGAACTGGAGAGCCCAGAACTCAAGAAATAATTAATCTCATATTTGGCCCAATAATCGATATAGTGAAATATTAATTACTGTGTCCAGACATTCCTGCTGTTAAGTCACAGGAATAACACTGATGAAGGAAGTTTTGAAGAAGGAAAAAAAAAGTTTGTATCTTGATCATATTCTTCATCTTTCTTCTTGTTTGGTCTCCTTAGAATTCTTTAATGTGCACTTGTCACACAAGCTCCCTTCGGTTCAATGAAAATTCGCCACTTCAATGTGGATTCTATAAGGATATATGATCTTTGAGTTCTATTAAGTAGCAGTTGCTACATCAGGCTGTGCCTCTCTCTCCACTAAATAGTAGAAGATTAGTCAATAGGAGCAAGAGTTTGTTTATGTGAACCTCACCGTGATCGCACCCTGCAGATAAAACATGGCTAAGTGTGCGAGACAAATGTCCCAGTGCTCAGCAGCGCTGACTGTGTCTTGGCCGCGTTCTCTGCCTCTGCAGGGCCGCTCAGGTCCACGTCTGGGGCTCTGCAGCTGGTCTGAGACGTTCGGGATGCTCCCCCCCAGGCCTCGGGCAGATGGTACAGTCTCTGGAGCAGATGTTGACAGCCAGGGCTCACAGTCTGTCTTTTGGCCAGCTGCAATACACAGCGCCACACTGTGAGACCGAGCCTTGGCCCAGTGTGGCGCTCACCTGACAACCATCCCTCACCTGACTCCAGCTGCACTGCCCAAAACACGCCGCAGAGCCAGCGCTGCAGCTCTGCCACAGACCTCCCCTGGGTGATGTCGTGTTGTGCTGTATGGGGAATGTGTCACTCACACAGCCTGCAAGCCAGAGCTCCCCTCTTCTTTGTACTACAGACAAAAATGTTCCCTGTCACCCAGTCAGTGGAGGCTGGTATTGATATATATATATGTGTATGTATATGAGGATTTTGAGGCTTTTAGAAATAAGAGATAATATCATGTTTTCTACTTATGCAGATTATTTATTTGATAAAACTACTACAAAAAGTCTACTTCACTGTAACTTATTTTATCATTTAACACTGAAAATATAACAAAATGAATAAATCTTTTTAATTGTCCCTTAATGTCTCCGTGACGCAAGATCAGCTGCACAGACAGGCCCGGAGCCCGCTTGGTGTCTTGTTCATGGACGCTTCAGCAGGACAGGATGCTGCCTCACACAGTGCTTGCACTAGCACTCTCCTTACTGACTGCGCTACCCTGCTGCTACTGCAGCAAAAGCATACAACCATAACAAAACACAATAAAAAAAACAGTAGGAGATAGTGGAAGCAAGAGGAGCACACAGGACAAGATAAAACATGAGCCGCTACCTGATCACAAAATCAAAAGTGTGGTGTCTTGCAGGTGCACATGTCAAAGTGTCACTGGTGGAAAACGTCATGACTTGGGGGGGGTTCTTAGAAACAGGTTCAACCTGTTGAGTCCCTTCATAACAGTAAGGGCAGGGGTGAAGTGCTTAGTACTTCACTTAGTACACGGAAAGTCTTACAATGGTTCAGAATGCTGCAGCTCCAATCTTTACTAAAACTACAAGATCTGACTATATCACATAAATAGTACCTTCCTACCAGGGCCTCCCCATCCAGGTCAGCTCTGATTTAAAAGCGTTTTTGATGACTTACAAAATTGTAAATGAGCACGTCCCTTCGTACCTGTCTGATCTCACTCTACCTTGTGTTCTACCCTGTTCTCTCAGAACACAGAGCTCTCTGTCTGTCCCCAGACTTTAACAGAAGTCAGCGGGCTGCAGGGTCTTTTTCCATTGTAACCTCAAAGCTTATATCAGACCTTCTTACTCTGTTGGGGCCTTTGAATACAAACTTAAACCTCATCTTTTCACCTTCACTTCCAGTGAGTTGCTTATTCCTTGATTACTTGGGGCCTTGTACCTGTTACCATTATCCTTCTGTTAGCTCAGGGTCCGACTCAATGACTCAATAAGACGACTACTACAGTCCATGGTTGCCCTGCCAAAGAGAATACAGTAAACTTTCTGAAAAACACTGCATCTCTTCATCCCTCTGTCTGTGTTCCATAGGCACAGCTGTGTCTTTCTCTCCCTCCCTCTCTCTCTTCTCTCTCTTTCTCCCTCATTTGCGCCTCCTTGTCCTCTCTGTTCACTCAGGCTTCTCTGTGCTGGACCATCGGCTGTACTGGGACTGCTCTTTCTCTCCCCTAACTAACGGTGCCTCATTCCAGATGTTTGTTTGGATCCAGATCTCCGTCCTCCAAGAGACTGAGCCTCTCCTCTTGTCTCTCTCTCTCCCTCTGTCCCATGTAAGCGTGCTGTCCTTCTCTCTCTTTCCCTCTGTGTCTGTTTCTTTTCTCCTATCTGCGTGAATGGTCTGTTTGAATCCATGTTCTTCATGTACATTAAAGCGCCACCGATAATTTTATCATCCTGAGTGTCAATATTCTGTACACACCACATCTGTTGCATGGCTGTCAATTCCTGGAAAAACGTGACTTACTTTTTCCTTTTTATATTTAGAATAAACTGCAATCACTTTTTTTCAGGGTGGTGTAGTGATATATTCATCATTTACATTCTTGTCTGCATCATGATAAATGTAGAATACATGTAATATGTGGGAAGATCATTTTAGCACATTGTAGAGATGCTGATCCTGCAGTCAATTCACTCAAGTACTAGTCTGAAGTACAATTTTAAGGTACTTCTACTTCACTTGAGTATTACCATTTTATGCTACTTTATACTTCTACAGTTCCCAGGGGATAGTTGTATTTTTAAAAAAATATAATAAGCAAATAAAATATCATGTAATATTATACATTAAGATAAAACTTTATTGATTATTGGTGAAATATATGTAGTAAAAAAAAAAAAAAGCCATACCATTACCAGCAGCAACATTCCAGTGATGTACATGTTAATGCATCAATAATTATAATCGAACAGTACAATACACATTCTGAAATGGGTCATTCAGCATGATGACTACTTCTACTTTTTGTACTTTCTGTATATTTTAATGCTGACTCTTTTGTACTTTTACTTTAGTCAGATTTTGAATGCAGGACTTTCATTTGTAATTGAGTATTTTTACAGTGGTGCCCCTACTTTTACTTAAGTAAAACATGTGAGCGCTTCTTCCACCACTGCTTACTACCAACTCATTGAGAATGTACAAATTGTTCTCAGTGTGTTGTCATAAGCAGAGGTATATGACTGTAACCCTACATCAGTGTGTGTTCACTGGGATAAATGAATGCTTTGACTGACTTTGTACCTAACATGAACACACATAGTCGTCGGTGACTTTCTGGCTTCATTGAAATTGCCCTCAACATTCTGAATTAATCCTGAGGCACAAACCCAAGTGTTAAAAATCAATGTGGTAAATTGGAACTAGAGCGCCATCTAGCGGGTATTACTCATATGTAAAAAGTATATACGATGGATTAATATTCCACATCCACGCATCATCACCTCGGGTTTTGCTTGATTAGAATTGAGAGCGGATGATTAGATGAACTTAGATGCAAAATACCGCAAGTTGAATTCAGCTTGTGCTGTGGTATTTTCATGCAGAACAATTACTGATGTGCCCCACGCGTGTTTCAGCAACATTATTCTCTTCGCCGGCAGTTTCAACTACTATTTACCAAAGAAAACCAATCATTTTATTCCACTTTAACATATCAATTTCCTTGCTATTGTCCCACTCGACCGAGCGAGCTTGAAGCACAGGATCAACGAAGTCCTATGGAGCTGCGATAATAGCCGAAGATCGTCTATAAAAAGATAATGATTTACCAGCTGATTAAAACTCTAGTCCGGTCTGCACAAAAGGTCTCCAATCCGGACGCACGTGTACTACGTCTGCATTTTTTTCCCCCAAGCAACGACACAAATTCCTACTGGGGCCCATACAAACTAGCTTTCTGTGCACGGATTTCAAAATATTACATAATACATTTTAAAACCCATCTCCTTATTGACAGTGTTTCATTGTCACACAGTTCATAACACACGAAGATATGACTCTGATTAAAATGCGCTAAATGAAATATGATAACTCACACTCATATTATATACTGATGTTTAACTTGCTATATATTGAAGTTTTTGCCACGTGCCTATGTTTTTTCCCCCGCCGTGACTTTTCCAGCTCCAGGAAACAAACAGAGTGAGAGCTCTCCACCTCTCTCCACCTCTCAGCTCAAAGTAAAGCGTTTGATGGGACTTGTCAGGCTACGTCACCGTGTCGGCACAAGAGGCGTTGGAGGAGAGTTTCGCCCGCTTGTCATTCCCAGAGGAAGGAGAGGGTGTGATCGAAATTTACCTGTCCAGTGTTACCTGGCGCTCTTGTCGTACATGTCGGTCGTCGAATTTCATTTGCTGTAGGACGTGAAACCCTGGCTTCACTCAGGAGTAAAACGGAGAAGGCGTTAAAGGTAACGTTACGTCCTTGTTGGGTGTAAATCGTTGGAAAAAGCCTGTTTCGGTGTTGCCGGAGACTCACTAACGTTAGCTAAACAACCTCGCTGTCACCGACGGGCTCAAACAAAACGCGGTGTAGTATAAAACAATGTTAGCGCTGACATTACGAGTCAAATGATAGCTTGTAATTTTAGATGTAAAGCCTTTTTTCTAGCTAGTGTTTCTTTGGCAGTCACGTTTAGGTAGCCGAGGTTAATACAGGAAGTAAACACCTGAGCGATGGAAGTTCAACTTGTTAGCTAACTTAGCTTAATTTACGTTACTCGCACGCGTCACTTTGCAACAGGTTTCCCAGCATGTCTCCCCAGTTAAACAGACGCTGTTTGAAAGGGGTTTTATCTGCTTTATCTTTTATTCAATTAGGTAATCTGCATTTGTGAGTTATAACTCAATATCCTCTGTTGACATGGAAACCTGTCTGTCCCTAGCAGTCGTCCTCTGTTGACACATGCAAGTGTGTCCCCAACCTGTCTGACTCACTAACACACTAAACGCCGCGTGTTCAGAGTGGATAACCTTACTTAATTACATTATATCAGTAGTAACACAGACAGACCAGAATTGTTTGGAAAAACAGGTCTGACTTAGGCGAGGTGATAGCTTCCCTTCATTAATCTCTACGCTTAAGCATGCTTTCACAACAGCAGACACCTAGCATTGTACAGAAACACAGCTATTGAATTTTGACAATTGTTCAGTCTTGGGTGTCTTTCACTGAAATGCCCTCCTGGTCATTTTGTCTCGTCTTGTTGTTGTTGTCTTTCCCCAGGATGCTAAGAAGATCCTGACTCGTGGCCCCAACATGAGTGTGACGTCATGGTTCCTGGTCAGCAGCTCTGGCACACGCCACCGCTTGCCACGCGAGATGATCTTTGTTGGCCGGGATGATTGCGAGCTAATGCTGCAGGTGTGTGACAGACAAGAGAATGTGTGTGTGTGCTTGCTCATGTTTCATATGAATCCGAACTGGTTCCTGGTGCCAGTTTGGTCTTCATATGAAGACTTAACTGGTCTTTACTGTAATCTGTGTGTCAAAAATGCTCTTTAGCTTTAATACTGACACAGCAGCTCATCACACAAATATGTGAAACACCAGCGGGAGGCTCGTTACAGGCTTTGTGTGTGTGTGTCACCTGGTGACATTGTCTTCACACAAAGTTGCCCCTGACAGCCTTTCAAACAATGACTTAAAACACAGCTAAAGCATTTCATTGCGTTGTTTTTCCAGTTTCTTTGTGGTATAATACTCTCCCTCCCATTTTCTCCTCACTCTGTATTTAGAGCAGTGAAAGAGGAATGCTGCCTCAGAAGCAGTTGTTTATACTTTCCTCAGTCACTGCGTAATGCTCAGAAAAGCCAGTGCCAACCACAGAGGTCTGTTAGATTGAAAAGTTGCTCATGTCCACATTTAGGCGTTGCCTGATCAAGGAAAAAAACCTCAGCTTCTCCCAGCCTGAAATGATGCATGCTTTTCTATTGGCTCTGCTTAAATGCTCAAGACTGCATCCTGTCTTGGCACGCAGTTGTTTTCTTATCCAAATTGTCTTTAACCCTTTAATCATTTGTTTTTCTGTTTGTGGCTCAATGCATTTTTCCCATTCAAAGCGCAGTTCAATGTCTGTAACATGAGAATCCTGTTTGGCGTGAAAAGCAGAGATTGAGGGGAAGTGAAGTCGGATCAAGTATCATAGCCGAGGGCCTCAACTTGAACGTTTGGACTTTCCATAGCAACTGATCAATGTCTGTATCTCCATGCCTCCTACAATAATAGTGACTGCATGTTGTCTAGTTCACTGTTATAGTTATTGTTTCCTAGTGCCAGAGCTAACATTTTCACTTTGATACATGGTGGCAGTGAAGCTAAGGCTCATCAAATTAGGAACGTGGTATTCTTAGTGCTGCTGCACAGTTAACCTAATCATGTGGGCATGTGCTGTTCAGTATTTTTGCAAGAAGTTATATGGAAGTCCTCTGAATGAATAGGCCCGCACAGACGTACACAGAGCCTCTGAGCGTTGTTTATCCCAGTTAGTAGGTGATGTGGAAGAGTGTATGTCAGCTCTGTAAATGGACCATTGGAAGACCGGGTAATTTTGCAAATGAGTTTGGCAGTCACCTTCGATCTCTGTGAGGTTTGTGACGAGGAGGCCCAGAGTGCCTAATGAGCAGGGAAGAGCGAGGGAGTCAGTCTGAATCACTTGTACAATTTGCACTTAATTGATGAGTGCATATTTAGAAGTAAGCACATTTTTCCTTTGGTGAATGAAAGGTAGACCACATGCACAAGGACTTGAGCTTTGCATGCGGAGTTTGGTGGATGAGGACCAGCTATTTAAGACTGAATTGTGTGGGGGCAAGGGCTATCTGACTCTGGTCAAATGTTAAGTTTTTATCCACAAGTCCTAATTTAGAGTAGGAGTGTAGGAATGATAATGACTTTGAGGGCTGCAAATAACAGTTCTCTTCTTTATAGATTGTTTGGCCTATTAATCGTTAAGTCCATGGCTTCTAATGTCTTATTTTGTCTGATTAACAATACAAAAACAAAAAGTATTCAGTTTGAAATGATATAAAACAGAGAAAAGTAGACAAAATTGGTAAAATCCTGCATTTGAGAAACACAGTGCTTGGTGTTCTTGCTCGAATGAATTAAATGATTCATCAGTTATCAAAATATTGGCCAATTAACTTTCTGTCGCTCAACTTTTGCTTTGTTTTCGTTGCAGTCTCGCAGTGTGGACAAACAGCACGCTGTGATCAACTACGACAAAAACACAGACGAGCACATGGTGAAGGACCTGGGCAGCTTGAATGGGGTGAGTGAGTCCACCCCTCGTATCAGACTACCTGCCTCAGCCCAGGGTGATAAAGGAGCCGGCCACTGGGCTCCCACAACAACTCTCAGAGCACAAAATACCCCTCTGTGTGTGCCAGAGACGGGGACGGTTGGTAGAACAGTGGTCATCAGGAGACTGGAGACTTTTCCTGCTGGCCTGGACCCTGTTTTTTTCCTTCCCATTCTTTCTATCTCACCCTGTAGCCCCCCTTCCCCTTCACCGCTCTGTTGCCACTTCATTGCACCATTATCCCAAAGAAATCCAGAGTTGAGCAGTGGGCGATACCGTTGATTGTTCTCAGGGAGTGTTTCTCTTGGCCTTGGTGACTGCAGCCAAACTAATCAGAGCAGAACGGTAACTGAAATCCAACATGGCTCCGCTTTTCCCCACTTATGTTCATTTATTTTGTAAAGAGTAAAATTTGCTGCCTCATTCTCTCCTCTGCACACCTCCAGCATTATCTTGATGATAAACCCAGCTGTTGGTTTGGACAGAAGTCTAATTGATCCACAAACTAAGCAGTGTTGCATGTATTTACTTCCACCTGGCCATTAAGCATTCCACAAAAGCAGAGACGCTCATTGCATAACAACATAATCTCATCAGAGTTTTAATGTGCTTGTGGATTAACTTTCAGTTGGAAAAGGGCCAATTGCAAAGCACCTTACAGCATTTGAGTGCGTGCTGCAAGGAATTAGAGAGCCTGTCACCTGTGAGTCAACACGTTTGCTTCATTAATTATCTGAACTTGATGTAATTTTTCTCTGTTTTGCAGACATTTGTGAATGACCTGAGAATCCCAGACCAAACATACATCACCCTCAAGCTCTCTGATGTCATTCGCTTTGGCTATGATATCCTTTTTTTATGTTACTCACTTAGTCACATGTTTGGCTCAGCTGTGTGTGATTCATGTAATACATACTTTCTGTTCTTCAGCCGGCACAGTTGAAGTTGGTGATTGGCTGCCCTCACTGACACAAATTTTTAACATTTTTTTTCCCCTCTGTGGTCTTTTTCTCCATCGGAATGTTAATCCCCTCTAGTTTTTCAGTCAGGGGTTTTAGATTATGGTCAACTGTGGAGAGAAAATCTCCTGCACCCTTTGACCCCCCGAGCAGAAAACTCCTGAATGGTGAAACTCAAGATAACAGAGAGAAAAGCTGTTTAGAGCACAGAGACATTTGGGAATGTTTGTGGCCAGCATGTGCCATGTGATTTCTGCATGTTTCAAGGAGTGGGTCTCTGAAGATATGAGCTTGTTTGAATTGCAACAGGTCTCTGCTGCTTATCTGTTTCTCTTGCAAGCGGCAGAAAAAGGTACTTCTGAACTTCTTTGGAGATGAGGTGAAACCTAGGCTAAAGAGTACTAACTGCACATGTACCAGACTTCAGGTAGCAGATCTGTATTCTGAGTTTGTATGTTGTCCTTCTAGTCCCTGTGCCAACAAACATCTTGCATGAGATGTTTGATGTCCCTAAGCATTCACTAAACTGTGATTACAAAAAGATGAAAATGAAGGTATGTGTGTGTGTACCTTAACTCCTCCTGCACATGCTCATGTGTATATCCTGGAGAAGAGTCAACACAAGGTCCCAGAGGAAGCTCTTAAAGTAAGTAATACTGACAGTGTGTGCCATAGGTCCCTGTTGATAAAGTTAAATGGCAGTGCTCGTCTGTTCTTTTCATTATTGATTAATCAGTTTTTTCTGATTATCACTATAAAATATCAGAAATTATTGCAAATGCTCATTGCAAGCTGAAGCTGAAGCTCATTAAAACTGCTAACTTCCTGTGAAATATTTCCTTCTTTCTCTAAAAAGTCACAAAAAACAAGCTTTAAATTTACGAGGAACAAACGGAAAAGCAAGCACGATAACCACAAAATGTTTGTAATTTCACTGACAGCAGCTAAAATATTCCAGGTTAATTTCCTGTATAAACTAATTGATTGATGGACTGGATTAAATGATGTGACATTTTTCAATTTGAGGTGTGAAATATGATGTAATGTGCGTGACCTTAGTTGGTCAGGTTCCCTTTGCCAACTGTTGTCACTCCTCATGATGAGCTCTGTGCTTTGAGACAAATTGGATAACTGGTGATTTAGTGTTGGAAGAGATCTTGTTTACTGCCCATGTACGGTGTCTTTGCTTATCGTGGATATTTTAATGCGCTGCTTTACTGCCCTTGGTGAACTGTCACCTGTAAAACTCTTCCATCCTCATTGTAATAACCACAACCCAGCTAAGTGAGGGCAGCAGCTGGTCCAAATGATACACACCCTAAATGCAGCATCGAGTTGAAAGGCCCATTCCATACAAACAAAGGGCTTTAGTCATCTACACTCAGGGTCACAAAAATTATGGACTTAAAATGTACAATTACCTAAAAAAAGAAGAAATGTTTCACTTTGAAGTGTAGACACTCATTTCAATCAATTGAAACATGCTATTTTCTGTGCAGAAGTCCCTGGTTAATGAAGAACTACATTACACTGTTTTTTTCTGAGGACAGCTTCATCTGTACTGATTGTTGGCTGAGTGGTTCTTACATCCTACTTCCCTCCTGTCTTGTGCAGCATGAGAAGTACACCAGCCAGCTGCAGCTTAGTATAAAAGCCCTGGAGGCCAAGGTGAAGGAAAAGCAGCAGCTCCAAAGCTCAGAGAAGAGCAAAGGCTCCACTTCCAATGTCAAACTACAGGACAGGGCTGAGCGAAGAGCCCAGTCTCTCACAGGTAAACAACTGTGTCCACACGTAATCCATCATAGCACATATCAGCAGGAAGGCGGCAGGTTTTATGATAACAGCAGCAGGTCAATTGTTCTTATTGCCTGAGAGGAACTGTTCCAGCTGAAGAGGATTTGAATACCGTGTTCACACACACACACACACGAGGAAGAGGAAGTCTTTCTGACTCCATGTGCTGCATGACTTTGGCTGTAGATCAGTGGATGAAGCAGTTGTGGCTTCTTTTATTAAGAGCCTCCCTGGTGTGAGATTAGGCTCCCATGTGAGCTGAGAGGCTGAGGCTACAATCCTGTGGTGTCAGTTAAGAAGTAGATCTTGACATTCCGCAGTTGGCAGTATGAGTATACATGAGTAAGAGCTTGCCAGGCAGGCCGAGGGGTGAAGAGTAGAGGACAAGCAGTCTTATCTCTGTCAGCCACGCCTGACTGCGGACAAGGTGGGGTGCTGCCAAACACGCCGATGGTGGTTCAACACGTGTTGTACAAGAATTAGAAAGGTGTCAGACTTTTTGGTGCCAAGGCAACTTCTGTCTGTGTCGCCGGTGGTGGATTTGCTGCTGCTTATATTTCCAGTCGCTGTCATGCCCTCCTGACCCTGACCTGTACTGAATGAATCCTGCTGTATGTTACCGGCAGCGGTGGAACAGTCAGAGAATTGTGAGTTCAAGAGAAAGCACTTTGTGAATGAAGATCATTCAAATCGACAAAACCTATTCCAGCTGTTGTTGATTTAGCAGGTCTTGCGCTTTCTGCTCCAAAATCGCCCCCTGTGAGCTTAGAGAGAAAACTATGAGTTGTGCTTAAAATAGGACTTTTCCAGCTTTAGGCTCATGGACCTCATAGTGCCTTACAAACACGTCTTTGAGCTGCAGCACTTTGGAAAACACTTAGCGAGCCTTGTGTCTTTCTTCGATGGGAGTGTAGTTGTATCTCCTGCGGCAATAAGCTAACCATGGTGAATCTGTGACTGCAAACTCTTTGTTCAACATGCTCACTGAAGCCATATTTACTAGGGGCCATGCAGTTACCACCTACAGTGTGACAGCAGTCTCGCCCTGTGTTGTTGTGACACAGTGAGATAACTAAACTAGCCTCCGCTGTCTTGCTGAATATACAGTCGCAAGAAGATAAGGATAGCATTTCATGGTATGTTACAGGAAATAGTTGCACTTGTGTTACACGCTTAAACATACATGTGCAGAGAAGTCTACAGCTATTTTAATCATGAGGAGAAATGAGAAGTCCTGCACATAGTTGCACAACCAAACTGAGCCTGCATAGCTCTGTTGACGACATGCAAATTCATTTTCTTTGGCTGAATTAGTTTGACCGGAGGCCTCGATACACTCTAGTTATATTGTGTTTACTCAGGATTGGGTACTTCATATTGGTTTTGGTGGGTTTTTAATCACACAAATCATGAACAATTCTGTCACTTATCGAGTGCTGAGAGAGCTGTGTATGTCTTTTTTTTTCTTTTTTTTTTTTTTTTACTGTGTGCTCTTGCTTGTTTTCCCCTGCAGCTGCACAGGATGTGGAGTGTGTCCAATGCTCCAGCTGTCTGTCAGGGCAGGACACTTCACTTGTACAGTGTGTGAGTCAGTCAGGCCTACTTTACTCTCCCAGGACCTGGGGCTATTTAGTTTTTTCTTAAGGGGCATGAAATGAATCGTTCACATGTTCCCTGATACAGTATATATGCGCACTATATGATATGCCCTAATGCTTAATCTCTTTTTAACACATTGCTGATGTAGTGTGATACTATGCTGTCAAAATGGCTGACCAAAAAAATTAACTAACTGAGACAAATACTCCCAACTCCTGTGACAGATAATGGAAAATACTTGAATTTGGCTCAATCTAGTCGTAGTCTAGGAATTTAAACTTTTCATGAGGCCACATATTCAGGACTGTGCTCAGTCTACTTAAGTTGGGACACTCAGCCATGTTTTCTTTAGCTAAAAGGAGAGGATTGGATAAGGGGAGAGGAATTAGTAACATGCCCCTCTGTTTCTCCCGTCACTGTGTTGATGTCTTATTGTGTGTGTCCAAGGCAACAGTCGTGAAGTGCTGTTGATGCTTAGGATTGTGAAGCCACCACATTAAAATCCAGAGAGCTTTTTTAGTCCATGTATCAGGCCGACAAGCTGCATGCAGATGATCTGATTAGTGCCTATAGGCTGGCTGGTATGTGTGGACGGCCAAGTCAGCGGCTAAACACCAGTTCAGAAACGGCATCATCAGAATAACCCCCATTTCCCAGGCTGCACCTGTATAGGGACAACATAGAGAGGTCAGTGTGCAAACAGTGAGTGTCACTGTCTACAAGAAGCTTCACTTCAGATGCACATGTTATCCTATATTCTGTATTATATTTTTTTTTCTTTGAAGATTAGGATTAATTTTGTCCTGATTCACAGGATTATGTTTTGGTGGCTTGTGCGACCCTCACTGCTCTCTCTCTGTCATGGGAATTGTCATGTAGGAATTGTTAAAAACCCAAAGGCTATGGTATTAGAGTTAGGGTTACTCTGTCTTTCTGAGCTCCAATATCACGCAGCATTATTATTGTTGCTAAACCCAGACACAACATTGTGCTATCATGTGACAAACAGAAATGTATTGCCTAGTGAATACAAGAGACTGTATAAATTCAGTTCTTTGTTTGGCTCTTTCTTCTCCGCTCCCATCCCTCCCTGTGCCTGAGCGTAACCATGTGCCTAATGGTGTGTGTTTGTGCTTGTGTTTGCATGTCTGTTAGCTGCCACAGATTCTCCGATATCCAAGCCTACTCCTCTCTATGGCCAACCGTCCTGGTGGGGGGAGGATGAGGATCCAGCCAATAAAACACAGAACAGAGGTGGAAAATCGCCAGAGTCTCCAGGTCAGAGAATGTGTCTTATATTTTACTAACATTTCTACAAACCTTCTCAATTATGATGTTTATACTGAAACGTTCAAGCAAAATGTATTTTGGTGCCCTAATTATTTTCTGTTTTCCCACATCTGTGAATTAGACCCTAATTTGTAATGACATGCTTTTCTATGCCACTGCTATCTAATGCCCTTTGTGGGTCAGTGAGAGATGGATGGTATTGAGCCCAAGGCAGGTCTCTGGCCACCAGTTGTTGACTGTTAGCCAGGCCATACCATGCCAAGCCAGTGGGCAGTGCCTGTCTGCCTCGTGATGGATTATGACCCTCAAAGCTGCTGGAATGGGGGAGGAAGGGTGATTGTTTGCCTCATGTTGCCCAGGCTGAAAGAGATTATTCCTGCTCAGCTACCCTCCGCTGGACACTGAGCTCCTAAAGTGATATTTGGCCATATCCAACTGGCCCCCAAAGAGCAACTGGCGGATTTGTTGTCTGTCTAACAGCTGGAACTTCGTGTGATTTGTATCTCCCAGTTTCAGTGATTGTGTGAGAGTGACATCCCAATCATCAGAGTTATAGTTAGATGAACATATATAGGTTTCTATTATTAATGCCAACAAGGTTTTCTTTCTATAGTCATTCAATCACTGAGTAGATTACACTATGTAGAACCATCACTAATGCTTGCTGTGTATCTGTGTGTGTCACAACACTCTTCATTGCTAACAGATTGCGCTAAAGACGTGTCCAGATATGAAATCAACGGTTCTCTGTCTGACAGTCAGACCAAGTCTACCTTCTCCTACCGCCGGGAGCCCAGCTACTTCGAGATCCCAACAAAGGAATCCCAGCTGCGACCTGCCAAGAAACCTGAGTCGCAGGTTCATGAGGTTCCAACAAAGGACACTCCAGATCCCACCCAGTGTGTCTCCTCCACCCCAACACCTCCCGTGGTCCAAAGCCATGCCTCCTTTACCATCGAATTTGATGAATGCTCACCAGGTAAAATGAAGATCAAGGACCACGTGACCAAGTTTTCTTTCCGCCAGCAGCGCAAGCAGCCTTCCACAGACACTGTCACTGCACCCACTGAGGTGATGTCAGCAGAAAGCAAAGTTGCTGATTGGCTGGTCCAAAGCAATGCTAGCATGTTGAGGAGGAGGTCACACGCTGAAGACTTGTATAGCACAAACAGTGACCCCTCACTGCTGAAGATCACCAAGGGTGAGTCACTTATACAAAGTGTGGCTTTTATGGCAAAAATGTGCTAACTCTCAAGCTAACCTGTCTTTCTGTTATCAGTAAACCACCGTGAAGATGGCACTCACAGTGACTCAGGCGATCCTGTGATCAGTGGAAATGATTTCCTCCAATCAGAACCTCAGTTTGGGTCCCAGGGGTGTCCACAATCCCTGAGAGGCTCCCCACCACAGCGCTTCACCTCCGCTGACTCTGAGGAGCCTTTGTCCTACTCTCCACCGGAGTCTCAGTCCCTAACCGGTGTTGGCAAGGCTGAGCCTCACCAGGCCTTTGTCATTGAATTTTTTGATGATAACTCCAGAAAGAAGCGCTCCCAGTCCTTCACCAATAACACATCCCCACCTGAGCCCTCAGGCCTCAGGGTCCAGCAGGAGAAGGTGAGGAAGAGCTCAAGCCCTACTGGGGAGAGACAAGTCCCGTCTCCAGCCTCCATCACTCCCCCAACCCAACGATACACCATCCCCCTGAAGGGCCCTGCTTCCACAGGCCCCCAAAGAGCTGGCTCACTACGAAGGGAAAAGACAGAGGACCGGATCAGCACCGGATTTTCCTCCCGCTCTTCATCATCTGTGTCTGCAAGGCCCTTTAGCAGTGTGGGCCGGAGATCCAAACTTGCCCAGGAATTTACTGCTGAATTCCTCAAACAAGCAAAGCAGTCCTCTTCTGCCAGCTGGGAAAAGAATAAAGCTAGTCCTCCTTCAGCAGCTAAAACAGAGACAGTGGTAGTATCCAAGACTAGTCCCCCTCCATCTAACACTACATACCAGCCACAGACTTCCTCTCCTATCCATCAGCCTGTTCCCCTACAGGCCCCTTTAGTGCCCCTGGCGTCTCAGAACGTGGAAGTCCAGAGCCCCCATGTTGTCCCCAGAAATGAAGAGGAGGACAGTCTGAGCGATGCAGGAACCTACACCATTGAAACAGATATTCCCGATAGAGAGCTTGAAGAGGCACGGAACCAGATTGACCAGGTCAGCTTCTTTCTCCATTTAATTCATGTAACTACTGTATGCTATAAGGCTAATATCACAACATGTTACTTTAAGGAAATGCGATGGATTTTCAATTCACCAGTGTCCTCTCTCTTGGGAGAAACTCAGATTGAGCTACAGACATTGGCTGTCCCACTTATCCACTTGCACTGCTTTGTTCCTGACAGGTGTTTGGTGTTTTCGAGAGCCCAGAGCGAACCAACAAGAGCGAAGCAGAAACATCATCAGCATTTAAGCCTGTTATTGTTCAGAGCAGGGAGCAGCATAGGCAGAGTAGCTGTGGGGAGGTGAGGCCAGCTCCAGAACAGGGACAGAGTCTGGTAAAGGTAAACCTTCCTGCTCTGGGATCAGTGATTGGATGGAATAATCAGTACAATTAACGCCAATTCTAAAGTCAGTTAAATCATGTATTGGATCGGTAAACCGTGAATATTAAAACGCATCAATCAGTATGGATGCTGCGCTGTCTTGATCTGCCTTCTTGGGCTTTCTTTTCTTTGTTGGTGTATCTCTCTCCTGATTTCTTGATTTGCCATATTTTCCTCACAGATTCGGGGTTCTTGATTGTTTTGGTTTTTCTTTCTAACCAAATACAAGAAAAAAAATCTGCGTTTTATAACATTACTCATGAAACTGGTTGATGTACAGTATCTTCTTTGTTTGTCATATTAACAGTGTTTCGCACTAAGGAAATCATATAATAAAAACGACCTTCTTCAAAATTGCTTTTTTGAAAATATTGAACAAGTTGTATGTTTTCTCATGCAGGTTCAGCCAGCAGGTGCAGTGTTACAGGGTGCTCCTAAGTGGATGTCTTGCTGGGCCAGCTTGGCAGACAGCTACATAGAATCTGGCCCTTCGTCTGGCCTCTTTGACATTCCTTCCCAGATGGAGCTGGCGGGAGGGGGTAAGCCACCTGACGAGACATGAGTCTATTTGAAATGATAATGAGACACCCTGATGAATATGAATGATATTCCGTTTCAGCGTGTGTGGTTAATATGCATTAAAACTGTTTCACTTCAGCACGAGGCACAATCATCCACAAGAACACGCTCCTCCGAAATCACGACAGTGCAGACTCCGATGGCTCAAGAGCTCGGCGTGTTCTGCCCCAGGTACCACTGGAGGAGAAGAGTGACATTCAGACTCCCAGCATTCATGTTCATTATGACCTGCGTACAACATTTGATGCAGAAGAGAACAGTGTGGTGGGCCCCAGCTCTCAGGATGGTCTTCACAGGTTATCAGTGCAGGATGACGTAGAGCCTGACAGCTTGAGTGACGCTAGCAAGTCAGATGATGGTTCCATCGTAGAGCAAAGGAGGAGACCGCTGTCAGACACAGAGGAGAAGAAGAAAAATGAGGACAAACTCAGACTCTCAGCCAAGGCTACATCATTCTACATAGGCTCAGAGGGGGCTGGGTCCAAACCTGGACATGGTGGCTCAAAACCCAGCACTCCTATAACAGAAAGAAAACACACAACCAAAACTTTCTCAACAGCTACCCTGACCAAACCGAGAAGTAACCAGGACTCTGGAAAAGTCAAGCCCAGTATGTCTGCTCCTGTCCTGGGCCAGGGGACACGGAGTCCAGAGTCCAGAGAAGGCACAGTATCCATATTAATCAGACAAGAGAGCTTCACCAAGGAGCGGCCTAGCAATGCCAGATTGCCCAACATCTCGAGCCAGCCTGTTCAGAGACACCCAGACCCTGAGTCATTCCAGGGAGCCTGCAGTCAGGACACTCACTCTTACCTAAAACAGACAGAGGATGTTCTGGCTGTTCTGGAGGCCAAACTCCAAGCAGTGCAATCTGAAACAACACCACCTCCAACAGTGGACTCTCTTTCTGCGGAGTCTGATGTGGACACCTCCAGCACAGTCAGCCAGCATAGCAGTAAGACCAGGTCAAACACACTGACTAAAAAACCTTCTGTCAGTGGCCTCCATAGAGAGAGGTCTTCAGCCAGTATAGCTAGTCAGGACTCAGTTCACATGTCCAGCACATCAGAAAAGTGGCGCGCTCAGGGAGCAGACATCCACAATAAGACTGAATCTATCAGAAGGCCGGTTGGACTAAGACGTAGTGTTGGGAAATGTGGCTCCACAGACCTGAGTGACGACCCTCAGAGCTTACCTTACTCTGATCAGGAGTCAAACAACCACCAAACACGCAGAAAATACACCGTGCCCCTTCAGAAGGAGGACGGCAAGACCTCCAGAGTGTCCCAGGCCTTGAGTCGTACCAATAGCTTGTCAGCCCCTAGACCCACCAGAGCGTCCATGCTCCGCCGGGCTCGCCTGGGAGAAGCTTCAGACAACGAGGGCACGGAGACAGACAGGCTGTCCCAGGAGGCAGCCAGCGCTCCACCTAAGCAACCTCAGGAAACCAAGAAACTCTCCAGGCTGGATATGCTGGCGATGCCTCGTAAGCGGACAAGCTCCTTCAACACACCCAGCGACACTGAGGCCTCCTTCACCCCACAGTGGACGGGCAGGAGCACAGGCTTCTCCAACCGCAGCACCGAGTCTGGCAGCAGCTCAGTTCGAAGGGCCTCTGCTCCAGGGCCAAAGCCCGTAGAAAGACCGCAGAAAGCAGCACTGAACAAGGCACCAGTCACTCGTGCACGTTCAGGCAGTGCCAAATATGCCAGCAGCACGGCAAGTGAGTATAATACAGACACCCATACATACTGGTATAACAGTCCACTCCTGCATTGTTAAAAAATAATCTTGTGCCTGGATTGGAACCAATACAAGGTCTGTTAATCAACCACAGTGGTGAATTGGTTTGATGCCCTGATAGTCCTCAGTTTATACATTGTATGTTTCAGGAAATAACACCTGGATTCTGTACTTCTATGAGTGTCATTTGGGAAGGGAATTGCCTCTGGACTTTCACTTTGATCAATAACACTAACATTAGGGCCTTACTTTCGTAACAGTACAACAACCAGTGCAAACAGCACTCTGACAGTTTGATATTTTCCTGACCTTTGAATGAGCCTTACTCCTCTGTTTTGTATTTCGGTGCCCAGCGCAGACCACATGGTAGGCAGGTGGGAGGAGATAAGCAAACAGGAAGGAGGTTCATTCAAATGAGGCACTGCAATACAAGTTGTATTTTCTTCCTTAGAAAAAGGTTGCACTAAGAATAGACATCTCAGAACCATAAAGACTTGGAGCGGATAAGAAGAGATGAGGTAGTAACACTTAAAATGTATATTAGCTATTTTAATTAAACAGTCAGGAGATGTGTTTAAATCAGCATCAAAAACACTGTTGAGTGTGGTAAAACAGGAAAGCCAGTAAATCAGTGAGCATTTATCTCTGAGCAGATCTGAATGATTTAACAATATCTGCTGTTTTATACTGCATGGAAAGCATCTCCCTCATTAAATCCATCCAGACATCTGAGGGCAGCGGGACACATACTGTATGTTGATAAACCTGCAGCCTCTGATTAGACATGTGCCAGAGTGCAGTGGCATCAGCACGGCCCTCCACTGTGTTTGCTTTCATTAAATCACATTCATATGACACCAGGCTGCTACACAGTAACCACTCCGCCTCTGCACACGTAGGACAGTCAGTATTCTGCCTGTTTGTGTGAGACACAGCCTCCTTTCCAACATTTTTTAAAAAGCTTTTAAGCAAACACTGCTGTGTCACATTACAGGATAAGATGTAGCCATTTGCAACGTGAAATAAAGTACAGTAGAATTCTGACTTCTGTCATCATCGTACTAATCAGTCATGCCACACATGCTGTAGCTGAACCAAGATATCAAGTGTGCTCCCAAGATCGGCTGCCTTGGTTTTGTCATGGCAGGATTAAAAAAGGGCCCATATGCTACAATACTGATGGTAATTTCTAAGAATTCTGTGACCATGATAACAATAACAATACTAACCGTGTACAAAATGCTACACAACACAATCTTCACTTCGTGGTATTTGTCTGATACTCACCTGCTGTACTGTGGAAGTCAAGCACTCATTTCAGATGACAATGAGTCTGAAACAGAAAAATAAGAACTAAAAGCCTGAGCTCTCTGATAGAGTTCAGTTGTAGAAATGAGGTCTTCCACAGCAACTTTTCTGTCTCTTGTTCCGGGGAGGATTTTGGTGATCTAAAATACTCTGTGGTGTTTTTTCTTTGATGGCATCTATCTCTTTCTCTCCTGTTTTCCCGTCTTCTCTTTGCTCATCCTCCATAACTCAAACCAATTCACGACGCCAAGGCTCCAGGAGACGACAGAAAGGCTCTGACTATACCTCTACCTCAGACGAGGAGTACGACTCAAACCAGAGTACTCCTAAACACAAACGCTCCCAACCTCCCTCAGCTTCCCACAGCCCACGTAATCGGCCTCACTCTCAGCCGGTGGTCGCCATGCGTCCGAAACCCCGCAGCAGAGATTCTGAGGAGGAGAGCCACGAAGGAGAAACCCTCCACAGCTGGTCCAACCACAGTGCTGAGATTGCACGGTAAGGAATATTACGAACTAGTTTTTTTTTCTGGTGTAGATGCTAATATGATTCCCAAAGGTTAAATTGAGGCTAATGACCAAGGAGCCAACACCAGATCAAATTGGTGATTAGTGGTAATTTGACTGCTCAATCTTGATTTAGTTAAATTACTGCGATGGCACACAGAGCACCAAGATACTCTGATATCTACATAGTTTCTAGTTTCCTAAACAAAGCACTTCAGCCATCTTTCTAACAAGTGTTTCCTCCCTGTTAGGCTGAGTCAGGACCTGGCTAAAGACCTAGCTATCTTGGCCAGAGAGATCCATGACGTGGCAGGTGATGGTGATCCACAAAACCCAGGAGGGGAGGGCAGTGCACCTGTTTCCACGGTGACTGCTCACGAACAGGTACGTCAGATGTTACCGTAAGGGTTGTTGCTGCTTAATCTAACACACAAATGCATGAAATCTTTATTGGATCAGCCGACTAAAACCGAAGATGGCGATTCTCCTTTGTCGTCCTTTTGCATCCCTCTCTCTGTCTGTTTTATACCATAATGCTAATTTCTGGTGTGATTGTTTTGCAGCTGGTTCATCATATTCCAGAGGCTGGATTAAACTACCAGAGAGTCCCACCAAGTTCCACTACAAGGGAACCTGACCAGAGCGCAAGTGACCACGAGCAGACCTCCAGGCAGCGCGATCAGAGCAGAGAAGAGGTCTGACGTTGCTTCATTTTTAAAGCCTCTGTGATGTTGGCGCTGGGGGATCATTAAAAGGTGTTTGATTTATTTATTTTTTTTGTCTCCAGGTTAATTTGGACAATCTGATGCTGAATCCCGTGTCTCAGGTCATCATGGCCATCAGAGAAAACACTGAGCAACTTGCTGAGAAAATTAAGTACGATGTGGAGAAAACACATCACACACACTTGAATAAACAGCCTCCATTCTCATGCTTAATCTGGGTTTGATGAAAAACTTTATTGATCCTGTCTGACGACCAGACTGCACTGAGCCTGTAATCCTATTAAACAGTGAGTCAGCACACAGACGTATAGTCGAACCGACAGTATGGGCTGAGATGTAATCTTCTGAATAGATTAGATGCAGATAGAATTGTTGGTGTTTAAAAGTTTCCATTGTGGGATGCAGCTACACTTTGTTCTTTATTCAAGCTTTTATATAATTAAAAAAAACAACAAAACAAAGAAGAAAAAAACAGGTTTTTGTTTACTTTGATTGGATTTAGTTCTGCTAAGCCAGCACAATTAAAAAGCTCCAAAGGGTCTTTGTTACAGAGAAAATCAGCCATGTTTTGGACACAGAAATGTGGATTGTCCCCTTTAAAGAACAAGAAGCTCACTTTCTAACCCGCTGTGGTGTCACACACAGGGTGCTGTTCCAGGACAGGATGGATATCTGGCAAGAAATCGAAGTGAATTCTGACAATGATATTCCAGTTGTCAACAACAATAACAAGGTTGGTGACTTCTGTTTGTTAATTTTCAAGTGAAATGCACACCAAGTAATGTTTGTTTGAGCTGATCTGAATGTCTGTATTTCAGGAAATCACGTCTATCTTGAAAGAACTCAGGAGAGTTCAGCGACAGCTTGAGGGTGAGTTATAATACAGATACAAATCTTTTAATGTTACTTTTGTATTGTGAATCCAAACAAACAGAAAAAAAAATCAATTTTCTTTACTCCCTGCAGTCATTAACACAGTCATGGAGCCCAGCGGACAGCATGAAGCGTTCAAGTCCTCAGCCTCTGTGGTCTCCTCTTCATCTGGAGCTCGCTCCTCCAGACCTCCCGCCTCCCGAGACTTTAGAACAGTCCACTCTGCCTCCAAGCGCGGCGGCGGCCCGAGGCCCAGCGAGAGTATCAGGAGAGCAGCTGTGACGCCAGACGATCTCAGAGAGGGATATTTGGTCTGACACACCGGTTCTACCGGTGCTGCTGTAACCCCACAAACCCAGATGTGACACCACTGTGCGCACGATGTAACCAAGAAAGGAGGAAGTGATACACAGAACTGGAGTTTCCTATACATCCAAACATAAACACTACTGCACTATGAGCACTACACACCTACACAGTGGTGTAATACAGAGTGAAGTCTGCACTACAAGCCCTTAAAGTCCGCTCAGAGGGAGGCCTACGTGTCAGGTGATGATTTAGGGAAGTACCAAAATACTAAATATGTTTCCTGTTCACCTCTGACAGGCCTCAGAGCTGAACTTCATTCCGTGTGTGAAGAGGTGGACTTCTTCATTTGCCAATGATATGACCAACATTGCTGATTGTAAAAGCTCGTTGTAATTACTTGGTTTCTTTGAAAACCAGCCTGAGCAGAAGCATCTCAGGGAAATCTGCTAATAAATAAGATTTCTATGTTTAGTGACAGATTACATGTTTCATAAAATATCCATTCATTGCTTTTTGTTTTGGGTAGAAAGAAGTGCAGTAACACCTTGTTTTGTGGGCCAGAATTATTGAAGAATGTAAAAAGTATTTATTAGTGGTCTTCTGTTGAGACACTGTAACCGAGACAGCATGACTTTGGGAGACTTGGTAGACTCTAGTGCCAGACCAATTACCGTTTTATTACACAACCAGCCAGTTTCTTTTGTATTTATTCTGCTGACATTTCCCAGTGGAGCGGCTCTGTCCAGGCCCTCCTCTGTGGATGGACACTATATTTTGTCCTAGAGGAGATGAAAATCCTTCAGGAATGTGTGGTCCAAACAGTAGGAGGGAGCCAGTCCATAGTTCAGTCACCTGGCAACCACATACTCAAGTGGCAGTAAAACAAGAGGTTTCAAGCGTCCCTGTCCTCCCTACGTTCTGAAAAGTGTTTTCATTCATTACAGCTGGAGGCTTGAAACCTTTCGTTTTGTATGTCTGAAGAGCACAGTGAGCTCCGAGGTTTTGGCCAAAGACAATCATAAAATGATGACAGCCATCTAATCCTCCATACGCTAAAGAGCGATCAGAGCACTGTGTAAGAGTTGATGTTTTCTCAATCTCTAGAGTCACAAGGTCACTTCTGCTCAGGAGAAGTGATATCGTTTTAGCGTTTAAGCTGACGAAGTCAAAGTGTGAAACTGTAAGTTTGATTATTAGTTTGTCACATGGTGTAAATGTAGATATCTGTGTCCTACAAATTACCTCTTGATCTTGTCTTTTGCACTATTGTAGTACAACATCATCCCCTCGTCCTGATATGCTGCAGACTAAAAGCTTTCACTCTCCTGCTAAAGACTGTAAACATTTGGTGCTGCTGTTGGTTGAAGCAGGAAAGAAGGCGAGCCAGTACACCAGCGAGTTTCCCTCTTCCCAGTGCAGATTGTACATGTGATTGTAATTGGGAAGTGTCTGTAAGTGCCACAGAGCTGCGTGGGATGATGATTCAGTGGTTGTTTACAAAGTCAAGCAAAAATTGAATGTCCTTTTTGACTCCTCTCGCTCAAAGTGTTGCTGCTGTTCTTCTAAGGGATAGTTTTCCCCGTGGCTTTACTCCATCTAAGTCCAAGTTTCAGCATGTTGGAGAGCTGAAATGTAATTATTGGTTGTCAAATGTCCCTTTTTTTCATATTCAGTTCATGTTTCCTTTCATGCAGAATGATTGTGGTGTAATCTTGCTAGCTGGTATTTATGTTCAGTCATTTGTGTAATTTGTTAGCTGATGATTTCAGGTTTTTCAAATAAATTGGATTAGCAGAGTTGTTGTGTTTCATGACTTCTATTCACTCAGTGCCCTTTTTTTGTATTCCTGAGCAGATTCATATGTCAAAACCAGAAATGAAAGTAAAAACAGGAACTGTACTGTGCTATATTCAATAGCAGAGATATCACTTCAGCTCTGTCTGGAGTGAAAGCTGAAGGGGAAGGAGCAAGTTCACTGTGAGCTCAAAGAAACTGCATCTGCTTTGTGTAAGTTGCTTTTGCTTTCCATTCTTTAGAAACCAATCTGATTCTAAACTGGTTTAAAGGAAAGGTTATGATTTCTGCTGCTTTTGAACTTTAATAGACGAGGAGCGCTTGAGAGGAAAAAATGACCTCTACTTATAGAAGTCTTCACGACAGTGACGTTTCAAATAAAACGGTAGGACCACATCACACGTTCACTGAGTTATTCGCTCTGTTTTGTGCCACACATTGTTCTTATTCTTGGACTTGTTTTTCAACCAAATGTCATGCTGTTAGCGGTCCACCAGCTGTGTGACATTAGCTGTGGTTTTGGCCTGTCTGACGGTCCTGGGGATCGTGCTTGCCATCGCTGTGCTCAAGAGACCAGACCCCCCCAAAGATCATGAGACGCTTCCTCGTAGTGAGGGCAATGTCTCCATGGACCAGTGCAGGTAATAATCCCAGTGAAGCGGCTCACTGTCTGGAGACACTGGTGGGCCTTTAAAGTCCACTGGGGACGGACAGGCTGAAGAGATTTATCAGCTGTTAATGATAAAACTACTATAATAAAACAGTAAAAGTGTTGAACATTAAAGAGTAACACACTGTTATGAAGAAGGTGTGTGCTCTCTGTCATGGCTGCCAGTGTTTTTTTGGGGCATTTAAAATCTTGATGAATTAGCCTTAAGGTATTTTTTTATATTATATATCCGTCCGTCCGTTTTCTCCCGCTTCATCCGGGGCCGGGTCGCGGGGGGAGCAGCCTGAGCAGGGATGCCCAAACTTCCCTCTCCCTGGACACTTCCCCCAGCTCTTCCGGGGGGGATCCCGAGGCGTTCCCAGGCCAGCTGAGCAACATAGTTGCACCAGCGTGTCCTGGGTCATATATATTATGGGTTATATATTTGTATTGGAATTCATTCTTGTTGTGTCTTAATGCACCATTTGGGCTGTTAATAGGGTTAAATCTTTTTTTATCATGTAAGTGTTCATGTTTTTCTGTTAAATTCAGATGTTGTGGCATATCTTGTGTTATCTGACTAGCTCATGTTGTTTGAACTCATCGTTGCTGCAGGGTGTTTTTGAAAAAGAGACATGGTGAAAAAAACATTCCTGAAGTTGTCAATACTTTAATATACTTTAAAAGCATCACTTAGATGTGTAGTTAACCAATAAATAACAGTTTTTCAGGAAAGAATTTGAACGTGAAACCACAAAACACTCAGTATCTCCATCTGTTGACCTTGACATTAGTGATTCTCTAAACTGTTTGGCTCCGTTGTAACTTTCTCCAGCTCAGTTTGCGTAGATTTCCCACAGTGGATGTCTGTTTATCTCTTAGTATGGTCCTGGTGGAGAGCATCCCTCAGCATGTGACATATAAACCCAATGCAACGTTTGGGATCCCTCTGGAAGAAGCCTGGAAAGATCTCATCTCCATGGCAACAGAGCACATGGATGTGGCTTCTTTCTACTGGACTTTAACTGGGGAAGACATCACCGTGAACTCTTCCTCTGACATACCTGTGAGTTGTCAGCTAAAACACAGAGAAAAGTGGAAACACACTGTTGAATATCTTGTGAAAAAGGTCTGTAATGCTCTGCATGTCCTCGGCAGGGAAGGGAGATCCTCAAGGAGCTTGAAGAGCTGCCCTCCAGGAATGTGTCTGTCCGAGTGGTGACCAGCGTTCCCAGCGTTAGAACAAACTCCACAGATTTAGAGATCTTAAAACAGAAAGGTTTGGAAGTGACTCCCCTCTGTTCTTGTTCTCCACATTCACTGCAGTCTGTTTGATTTGCGGTGTGATATTCCAGCCTCCTTCCTTTAGCTGGACTCCTTCTTTCTACAGGAGTTCAGGTGAGGAAGGTGAACTTCGGCCGTTTGACCGGGGGTGTCCTCCACAGCAAGTTCTGGATCGTTGATAGAAAGCATGTGTTTGTTGGAAGTGCCAACATGGACTGGAGGGCTCTCACACAGGTGACACAGCAATTACAGATGCTTATTTGAAACCTGAAGACACGGCCTGACAGTTTCATGACTCACTTTTGCCTGTAGGTCAAGGAACTGGGAGTAGTCATCTACAACTGCTCCAGTCTGGCAAAGGATCTGCGTAAGATTTTCCAGTCCTACTGGGTGATGGGACAGTCCAACAGCTCCCTGCCACAGCCCTGGCCTGCAGAGTATGACACTGCCATCAACAAACATTCCCCCCTGCTGGTGAAAACTGGTAATGTCTCCAGCAGGATTTACCTCACAGTGAGTTCCTCAGGTTTCAGTTCATCTTTACTGGATGGCTGTTGTCCCCGTATACAAGGAAGTGACTGACAAAATCAAATGCTTTTGGTGTTATTATTAATCCATATTTGTCTGTCACCCCAGGGTTCTCCACCATCATTCTGCCCTCCATCGAGGACTCAGGACCTTGAGGCTATTCTCTCCATCATCTCAGAGGCCAAACACTATGTTGATGTAGCTGTCATGGAGTACTTCCCCACTACACGCTTTGAAAAGCCTCAAAGGTGAACCTGATCCACAAAAATAAATTGTTTACATCAAACTATTTGCCTCTTTTTGCTTCATGCCCTCTCTTTGTATTCTCTCATTGATCAGATACTGGCCCTTCATTGATGATGCCATCAAGATCGCTGCATTTGAGAGGCGTGTGAAGGTCCGGATGTTGATCAGCTGTGGGCAGGACTCTGATCCGGCCATGCTGCCCTTCCTTCAGTCTCTAGCCTCACTTGACAGCCCTCACCAGGGTATCAACATCCAAATAGTAAGGCACAACATGAGATAAAGTCATCTACTGTAAACACATGTCCTCACCACTGAGTTTTCTTTTTTGTTGTTTCATTCTCTCTTCAGAAATTGTACATCTTACCTTTGGGAAACCAGTCTGATATTCCATACTCCAGAGTCAACCACAATAAATACATGGTGACTGATAAAGTAGCCTACATTGGTGGGTCACAGATTATCTTCAGGATTATTATCTCCCTCAACTTTCTCTCATGTGTTGAGGTGACAGTTTGCTGCATGTGAACTGGTTAATAACTAACCAGTCGTGTTGTTTTTCAGGTACCTCCAACTGGTCGGGGGACTACTTTATGACCACAGCTGGAGTGGGTCTGGTCATTTCCCAGCATGCTCCCCACTCTGTATGGAAGACCGAGGCCCTGAAGAGCCAGCTCAGGGCAGTCTTTGACAGAGACTGGCACTCTGAGTTTGCTGTGCACCTCAGTGACCTGGGTCACCACCCAAACTGTGCATTAGCAAGAAAAAGTTGCACATAATTCTATTTTATTATCAAGGCCATAATCAAACCATGGCTGTGATCTGCGTCACTGTTTTCATGTTGTCTGTGTCCAAATGAGGAGTTTTGGTAGATTTTTCCATTTCATAAATGCTAAAAACAACATGAATTATATTCTTTAGAGTGACTGTGTGCTGAAGAGGATAAAGTGGACATTTTTTGGAATGAAACTGACATCAAATCAAGTTCAAAGAACACGAGCTGTGTCATCCTCAGTTGTGACTTTATAATGCAATGCACCTGTTCTTATAAATAAGCTTTATTGAGTTATTGCCAGTGTTTTTCTAAGATGTAGTGATTTTTTTTGCTGATCTGATTGCTGAATACATGTTTAATTATTATATATATGTCAACATCCTTGAGATTTTGTTAACAAGCAAAACAATATATGAGTTGAGAGTCAGTCACTTGGTGTGAGTGCGGAGGCCCTTTGCTGTGGCTGGCTATGTGTTAGATTGTGAAATGCTACTTGTGACTATTACACAGCAATGACATCTTTATAGACTGCAGTGTTTTAAGTGTCACCCAGAAAGTGTTACATTGACAATGTTCATGACATAAGTTTCAATTTAAAAAATGTGTGTGTGTGTGTGTGTGTTTGCAATTTTCATGAAAATTTTCATGAAATGAAAATCATCAAAATAAAATGTCACCTCATCAAACAGTAAGGAAGCTGTTAAAATAACTGATAAGTGCACCTTTTAATGCAGTAAAGACATTCCCCTTTTTAATAACATATGGCTTATTTTTCTAAATAAAGTAGAAATTCGAAGAAATCCCAGCTGCAGTCATATTCATAATTACCGCAGCAGTGACAGCCTGGCATAGCATTATCTGGTTAGATGATTCATTTTAAAGTGCTTTCTAGTAGTTAGATGGTGTTAATTATATTCTTTATTGTTGAGTTAAGTGTCCAAATCACTGGGAAAAATCAATGCACAAGTATTTCCTTCCTTCCTTCCTTCCTTCCTCCACAGTTCTATTTGTGTTGCTTACTGAGTGGATGTTTGTATGTTAGTTCCCTCCCTGACGGTAGAGGGCGCTGTGACTAAACCGCTGTCCTCACAGTGAGCGCACGGGGAGGAGCTCCGGCTTGTGTAGTACGTGTGCTTCACAGCAGTTAGCTTGCGGTGAGTAAGCTAGCTCCACAGCTGAACTGAAGTCACAATCATGGTGCTGCTTGAAAATGATTCGGTAAGAACAAAACGCACATCGTAAATAATTACATCTGTTGACTTTATTGATTCTAAATTAGAAATTGACACTGTCTGCTTTAACTGTCTACCAGCTAGCTAGCTAATACCCTCAACAGGAGACAAGCTTGTCGTCAGACTGATTAGCTAGCCTGCTAAGTTGAAGCTAACACCGGCGTTGCGTTTTTTTGCAAATATGTAAGTTCATTAATTGTACTTTCTAGCAAATTAGGAGCTACACACTGCCGTTGGAAAGTTAATCCTCGTTGAACTGGTCTAGTGTCTTTCTTATCACTAAAGCTACAAGTACGTACATGGACACCAATATAACATTAACGTTAGTGAAATTTGCACCTCAAGTTAGCACCTAAGCTAGTAACGTATTATTTGAAGTCAGCGCTAACCCAGTTAACTATATAGTGACCCAACTAAACAGCATGTTGTTCTCGAATATGTTTATTTTGTACTGTTTGTAGGTCACCAGCTCCTATATTCACTTTGTTAGGAAGTGGTGAATCACCCTTGCTAATGCTAAGACACTCTAATGTTAGAGGCTGAAGTGTTTCTTATATTTTGCTCTCCCTGTTTATATTTATGAGGGCAGAACATAAAAATGAAGGCAGTATGAGGTAATACAATTAAACCCCACCACAAACATCCAAAATAACCTTAAAGATCAGAAAACGCCTCTCTTTAACAGGTTTAACAAAACTGAACATGTTTTACAGGGCTTTGCGTAAGACTTCATTAGTTCAGGCTAAAAATCTGGAAACTGAGTGTATAATCAGTTTGTGGCAAGTTTATTTTGATATGGCTAATCTTTGTGCTGTGATCAGCTGCAGCCCCACACATTATTGATCCTTCTGAGAGGACTGTTAAACTGTAATTCCTGGGGCATTAATATTTCTTTTTGTTCTGTCCAGTTCCTCACAGAGCTCACTCGGCTCTTCCAGAAGTGCAGAACATCTGGCAGTGTTGTCATCACGCTAAAGAAGTGTAAGTAGCTCCCTCCAGACCTCTGACAATTATCACTCAATGGGGATTTAAAACTTTGAGTCCCCCCTCTCAAGGTCTTAACAGCTAGACTGTGATGTGTTTCATCTTTCCAGATGATGGGAGGACCAAGCCGGTGCCCCGAAAGGGCCACTCAGAGTCATTTGAACCAGCAGACAACAAATGTCTCATCAGGGCGTCTGATGGCAAGAAGAAGATCAGCACAGTGGTGAGTTCACTGTGTTTCCTCTGGTTTTTATGTTTGATGTGACTGATTGTTTCCTCTTAATGCTGAATTCTCTTTTCTTACCTTTACAGGTTAGCACCAAAGAAGTAATCAAGTTTCAGATGGTAGGTTGAGCTAATCTTTTCTTTTGTAATAGTCTGTCTTTGATGAATGAGCTGTTAGAACTTAATCATGAATCTAAACTCGTCTTTACAGGCATACTCCAACCTCCTTAGAGCTCACATGGATGGACTTAAGAAGAAAGATAAGAAAAGCAAAAGCAAGAAAACCAAAGCCACCCAATGAGCAACAGACTCTTTAGCATAATCACGGGTACCTAAACTGGCCTGTACTATCTGAGGGTATGGGAAAGGCCTCCACTTGGCTTTCCTTCCATTCACCTGAGGCCTCAGACTCACTGTTCGTCCACCCGGTGACTGCTGCGATATTATGCCATTGTTTGCATGGTAATGTCTCATCCCTGGCTGGTCAGTGCCATCGGTGATCTGGAACAGCAAACCTGAGGATTTCTCACAACTCATGCAGGACGAAGCAAGTCAACATCATTGAATCTCCACCACGGCTGCTTCGGAACCAGGTCATCAGCATCTGTGTCACCTCTGGAGCCAAATCCATGGAACCCAATGATTAGATGCCTTTCATACTATTTAATTGTTAGAGTCCCTATTTATGTTATATTACTGCTAACCTGTGAGCTGTGCTGCCATGTTTCAATTTGACTGCATCTCGAGAACAATATTAAATATTCCAGTCACTGGAAGTTTTTTTTTTTTAAATCACTATTACTGTTAAGTTGCTCGGAAATACAGAATTAAATCAGATCAGATTTGATTTGTTTTTAACCAGTTTCACTATATATTTTTTTTATTTACTTTGTGTTTTTAGTTGACATTTTCTAAGTACAATGGATATTATTTCCACTCCCTTTTGAACCACAGTTGCATACCAAGCTGATAACCTTGTTTTAAATTGCTGAGCACCATAAAATATACCTTATGGCTCCAGTTAATGTGGTTAATTGAAATATGAAGAAGGTCTCCTGAATGATAGCCCAGAAAAAGCATTAAAAGTTATCAGTTTACTGAAAGGCATTGAGTTTGAGTTATGAATACAGAGACAAAGTATTGGCTGTAATTCCAATAAACATCATTCCTGTTGATCACAATTACAAGGCAGGTTTAAGTACAGCCAGAAGCTTTTGTCAGCCGTTTGTATCGTCTCGTCATGCTCCTGAGACCTGCAGCAGAATTTAAGTTCAGAAATAAAGTGCTTTGTTAAAAGTCACTGCTGCCTTTTTTTCCTTTTTTATGACAAATTGGCAACATAAGTGATGTAGAAAAGGAGACAGTAAATACACTATGTACATAAACACATCTCTGTGCTGAACTTCAGGAAACAGTCTGAGCTGTGGTCAAGAGAAGAAGCGTCTCATAACGCTGTGTTCCTCTTGTCCGGTCGCTCCTTGTGTGCGAGGTGGTGCTGTCGGTTGCTCTCTTCCTGGTATCCCTGCTTCATGAGGCTGGTCAGGTACTGGAACATAGTCTGGATCACAAACACAACACACATTGAACTGTGTCAGGGTCCCCAAAGGTGAAGGACATTCATTCTTTAAGCTGTGCTTTGAGGGAAATGAGGATTATTATTTTGTTTGCAGACAGCTATTTTTTACTGTTACCATCTCTGGGAAAGGTTCCATGTTGTTTCACATCATCCTTTTAACTCACCACCACCAGGAGGCAGTAGAGGCCACTCATTTAAGCAGACATAGAATTACAACTTTGATTTCAATTTTTTTTCTTCTCAGGGTATTTACACTGAATCACTGAAATACAACATGAGGATACAAACATGCTGTTTGTATATATCTGATCTTAGATGTGTGTTTTAATGTCTTCCACCCCTTACAGTCTGTGGCCTCTATGTTGTCCATTGCCAGAAAGCTCTGCACTGAATCTAAACTCATTGGAGAAAAGAGACGTTGTGCAGCAATTACTCGAGCGTCTCTGCATTAATAACACGAGGCATCTTCAAGTGACATAACATGATGTGACAGAGCCGTGTTCCATTTTCTCAATATGCTCATGCAGGGGTCAGAGAGATGCACCATTCACATCAGTCAAGCTTGTGTTGCACTGGCTTCCATCCTGACATGTTACACTGCACATTAAAAGAGACGTGCAACACGAGGCGTTTACCCACAATGAGCCACTGCGAGGGTCTGTGATTAACAACCACAGGAGGAGACACCCCGGGTCACGCAGTGGCGCTCCTTACCTTCCATGCCTCCTCCAGCTCGGCCGTCCACCTCTCCTTCAGGATGGGCTGCACGGCACAGATGAATTCTGCTCCGACGTACTGGAAAATAATTATGTGAGATCCTTACTGACGGGCTTTGTGCTGTGATGTCTAGGCTAGTATCCAGTTGGTGTATCACTCCATTGTTATTATTTGCACGGGTAGGTGTGTGTGTGTGTGTGTGTGTGTGTGTGTGTGTGTGTGTGTGTGTGTGTGTGTGTGTGTGCTTCATTTAGCAGCTTTGGGAGTGCGTCAATTCTTTCAGCTGCTGTGATTTCAGGGGTCTCAGTTTAATGGTGAGTCTGATAAAGAGCTACAGTTTCAGTTGAAATTAGCACGTGTACTCTTCTACAAACAAAGCAGCGTCACATAAACAGAGTGAACACAGCAGCGTTGGGATCATCGGGGTCTTACACTGTAGTACTTTGGTGGGGCGTTGTAATGATAATGGCTTTTTCCCAGCTCCAGAGCCAGAGCTTCCAGCCTCTCCTGCTGCTCCAGTCTAGCCACACTTTTCTCGATAAAAGACATCACCCTGAAACAGACGGAAATAAAAGACTGAGGATGAGCCACCCAGCCTGATTGATCCACCAGTTAATCGTGATTTAGCAGCAGGCGACCATCAGCTGATAGTGTGACACTCGTCTGCGCTGAAAGGCTGCATGGTGACATTTCACAAACTCAAATGCCAAGAAAAATAAACGCAACTGATTGTGTATCTATCAATCTGACTAACACTTGAGGCAAAAACAGCTGATTGCACAATACTCAATCCCCCTGAAATACCTCCTCCCCCTGCACAAGACGCCACAGGATCAATTTCCTTTGTTGCTTCGCAGGTGTGTCTGCCATCGCTGCAGAGTGTGTGCGTGACAGTTTTGAAGATGAATATGGAACAAAGGGCTCAAGTTGGTTTAGGTCTGTCTTCTCGGTGTCTCGCTGCCACCGTGGACATTGGTACTAATGTTCCAGAGTGTGCGGCTGATGGGCCATTTGGCCTTATCAGTGAATTTGAAGAGTTCAGGCTGGGAAGACTAACACATTTTGTCCGTGCGTTGCTGCTGCGGTGCCACGCTAGCATCTGTACCTTCAGGTCCTCAGGCTGTAATTGGCTGCCTGATGCACCCTGGGAAACAACAGACAAGTGGCTGTGATAGATGCTACAAGCTCTGTCTGTGGTTAGCATGTTATAACGAGTACCTGAGGTGTTTTGCTCTGCCACTTATCTCATGATTCGTGTCTTCCACTGTACTGCGTGCAACATGGTTTTATCATGTGTTGTTGAAGCCTAAATGAAAGGCAGAGGCTGGAGGAAAATACATGACCTTATGTTTTTGTTAAAAAACATGGATCCATATATCTGTCTTTGGGAGGAAAATACAATTACAGATAGGAAGAAAACAGCTCAAACTGTAGCATGAAGAACTCCAGGATCAGTGTTTTGTATTGTAACATGATGCACTTTTATGTAATTAATACTGACAGCTAAGATCCAGTTTAAGCTGAATTTCACACTTGGAAAGATCTCTGCATTGTTGTTGCAAAACATACAACAATGCCAGTCTTGCCCTTTTTAGCGTAGGGACTGGGATGGTTATCATGACAAAAGCCGACGAATGACTTTGACCTTTTAGTGTAAGCAAGACTAAATGTTGCTGGACATCAATCTGTTCTGCTGTACTTTCACTGGAAGATGCTGACGTGTTGGTGACTGACCGAAGGCCGTGCGCCCTGAGCTCCCGGCTGCTCCGCAACCTCTCCAGGTCCTCCACGTCTCGGAACAGGAAGAAGACGTCCTTGCATTCGGGATGGGTCTCAAACAACCTGACAAGACAACAACAGCACACACAGCCATCTGTGAGCCTCAGAGAGCCGCTCACGAGGAGCAGTCAGTCATAGTTTGAGGGTGGACGGATCTGATCTTACTCTGCTTCTTCTTATCATCACCGCCTTCCTCTCTGGTTTTTACACCCAAGAGCGACACATAGTAGCATGCCGAGGTGGATCTGTGAGTTTGTTAGCCATCCAGAGCTGTGATGGGTCCTGCCCTGTCACGAGCCGGGCCGGAGTCTCATGGAGCCCCTGTGTCGCTCCACTATTCCCCTTTCTAATTTCACCTCAATCACTTTCCTTAAGCAGAGAGTTTAAGCATCCAATCAGAGAGCCTTCCAGTCTCCAGCTGAGGTACCTGTGATTAGTCATGCTACCAGAATACACAGTTGCCTCCTCTGGATGTGAGTTGTATTGTGCTCACAATGAAATGCAAGGCGTATTGTGATTCTGCTTTTTCAGCATGAAGTCACTGTCAGAAGGAGAGCGAGAGAAGGAAAATGGGGGGATGACAGGCAGCAGAGGTTGTGAGGTGGACTTGGTGAACGTTATAATTTAGCTTGATAATTTAAGATTTGAGCTGAGAGTTGCTGTATTTGTCCAGCATCACTGAGCTGGACATTAGTAATGAAGTAGAGTATAAAATCCTCACAGGTGTGGCAGGTCAGACAGAAGCTTGTTCTGTTTTCTGTGTATTGTTTTTGTTGTTTCACTCTGCTCATGAGAGGGGAGGGGGCATGTGTTTTTACACCAGAAACACAGCAAACAGAGCGGAGTCCTCATGAATAAATGCATCCGATGTCTATATCATGTGCCCCCCTTGATAGATAGATGAATAGAGGTGATGGGAGAGGTGTTAGAGAAGTGATGGTCCCTCTAATGGCTGCTGTGCAAAAACATGAGCGGCTCTGCATCCTTTGACAAGCGGATGATAATAGAGACGTCTATTGAAATGCAATGTGTTGAGCTCTGATTAAAGACAAAATGTTCTGTATTTACAAAATATTGGAAAGGCAGACATGACAATGAAAGGCTGCATAATAGAATTTCATTCTCACGTCTGCTTTCGTGATGCTGTGTGGCTTTCTCACTATATTCATTCCTCCTGCTCACCAGCTTTATTGATGAGAGAAAAGGGGAAACTGGCCGCTCTCCCCTTCTCCATCTCCACCACTGTCAAACCAGCAACAACGTGCGGAGAGCTGGTTATTTTGCTCCATTGTGTGTGCTTCTTGTGGACATGGGCGTACATGAAATCGTGTGATACATATCAGACAATGCAGCGCTATATAGCTCCTGGAATTTTAATTGCCACCATTCAAAGGTTGTATTCATAACTATCTTTGGCACTCATGGCTTGATCCCACAAGCGTCTTATTTATACAGATTTGATAGAGGAACATCCTCTTGCCATGGGAAACATTCTGTTAAATTCATAGCCGATGATGAATAACAGGTGATTCTCACTTTGCTGTTTTATTGTAACAATTATTGTTCAGTCTTGAAATGCCAGCCCTGACAGCCTGGGAGCCCTGATCCACATGAGGCCCGTGTGTTTCCAGGCTGACATGTTAAGGTCAATCTCTCCAACTGCTGAGGTCACCCAGGGGACGCATGCCCTTAATTGGGCTGCTAGCCATGTGCCCATTAGTCTCTTTACTCTAGATCCATAAGCTGCAGCCTGAATGTCCGCCACTCTTCATCACCATATTCTTTTATTTGTTTTATTTCCCTGCCAAAGGCCAACGATGTTTTCCCGGATACTGGCCATCATCATAACTGATAAAATGCATTTTCCTGATGGCTGATGCCTTTAATTGTATGTATTGCATGGCAGACCTGGAGCTGTGTGTTATTATGTAATGTTGTCAAGATGTGATATGAAGTGATAAGAGGGGAGGAGGGGTATTCTGCTCCAAGCTCACAGCGAAAAGCTGTGGGTCTGAAGGCAGAGCAGAGGGATGGTGGAGGTGGAGGGATGCTGGATGTTCAGTTTCTGGCTCGTATGTAAAGGTCAGGCACTGTGCCATCATCACAGTGGATCAGTGGGCCCTCTGCAGACCTCTTTGTCGTGGGCCAGCAGGTCAGAACGCAGTGCAGAGGTTTTACTAAGCTGTCTGATTAGGCTAAAGATTTGCTCCTGTGAGTGTGGACCATTTAAACACACGATATGGAAAATGCCATTGAGAAAAAAGTTGGATTTATTTTGTGCTCTGGGTTTCTTTCGGTTGCAACATTTAGGCTACATTAAGCAAATTACTGTCACAATGCATGTTTTATGAGAATCATGTCTGAAACCTAAAAATTCTGCAGGGAATCGCAGCGTTCATAAAGGTTACTCAGTATGACCTCGTGATAATTATAATATTCCTGATCCTACAGCTTCACAGCATCTTCTGCCCTTCTGATCAGCAAACCAGACAATGATCTCTTTAACTGTGAGTTTTCTGACATGCAACCAACGCTGGAAAGGAACAGGACAGACTTGAGCATCTTACCTGACGAACATAATAATCCCAACTTTAGCTATGTCGTCCCGGATAACTTTCCACGACTCCTTGATCATCTGGACCTGATCCTCTCTGGGATACGCAGCAGCCGCAGCATCCTCCGTGCTCCTCTCTGCAAACTCTGCTTTTGCTGCCAGACCTGATATTGCGCAACCCATTCTTCATAAAAAAAAATATAGACGATGTTGTTTTTGCGCCAATCCGGGAGAGAAAAAAACGAGTTAATTGATTTTGAGCCAGAGGAAATCTGATGTTTCTGGCATGTGATGGAAGTGAGAGGCTCCAGTCGCGTCTTGAACTCAACTCCTTTGGTTGGTGTCACGAATCGGTGTCAAGTCAGTGAACAGACGGACAGGATGCAAGTTCTGGTCATTGGTTCAAAATGAGAACACTCGTTGATGAGCGCGTATTGAGCGGAAATTACGCTTTTATGTTGAAGGATGGCCCCACTGACTTCCGGTGAGTATTCTGGCTACTTGATGCAGCTTTTGAAGGCAAAGGTGGTTCAATGAAGACGGCGACAGGGCGCTTAATAACCTGAGGCACAGACGATGGGCTGTGCAGTCATTTTAAATAAAAGATAGCGAATACATTTTAACTAAAACACACACACACACACACACACACACACACACACAGACACACACACACACACACACACACACACACACACATCAGTGAGGAAATACCTCATGTACTAATGCTAATGTGTTATTACTTGTTCCAGACTTCTGAAACACTTAAAAATCACCATAAAATTAGGAAAAGTCATAAAATATCAAACTAATAAAAACAATCTTAAGTGTGTTTTTGAGGGCCCAGGATCTCCAGACCCCAAACATAATGTTTTTAATTTTTTTTATCCCATTGATTTAATAAATCTTTTAAGTCACAGGTGCAGTAACAACTTCATAGCCAGAGCATGTCATTGCATCATTAGTTTAGTGAGGCTGCTGGTTCCCTTTGTCTCTTCAGTATACAGACTCATGTCAACATGACACGTCTCTCCTAAGTGTTATATGCAAACACTGTAATAACATAGTGACTCACCTTTAATCCTGTATTGTATCCTCTAAAAACAGAAAAAAATATGGAAGCCCATAGAAGACTATATTAAAACAATACAAACTTGAAAATGAACATGTAAAACCTCAATTGCATTAAAAGTTTCCATTTATGTGTGTTATTTGGTTAAAAATTAAAATTAAAATGCAACAATCCTGGCATGTAAATATGAATTAACTGTGGCTGAAATAATGTTTGCACAATTTGAAAGTTAGGCTACTTGTTTAGACCGCATTTTTTGCAGTATTATTTATTTCATTTAACCAGCTAAGCATGGACGTTGTAGATACACTCAGTCCAGCCACAGAACAGATGGATATACTGTATTTGAGATGCATGGCAGGGCGGGGAAAGAGAGGGGAACAATGTGGACACTTACCATTTCTGTTTTTATTGAAAATATGGGAAACTTCAAGTATGAAACAATATATTTTCTGGAATGGAAAAGTAAAAAGCGTTGCTACTGGTCAGTATTTACACGAGGCCAATCTCTCCCAAATATACAGCTTCATAAATAATATTAAAGAAAATATACAACTTATTGAGAAAAATAAAGCTCCAGTGGTACAGTATGTGAAAACAGTTTTAGAAGCAGCTACAGTAGACGTGGAAGCAAATTACTGCTGTGACCACACGTACTAAAAGTCAACACGTTATAAAAAAACCCTCTTTGGTGTACGCTCAGAGACTTCTGCTTTCCCCTGAAACTCCAGCTGACAGTTTACATGGTTAAACGGCAACACTGTGATTACAGCAAGATTCACCAACAGTGGGAGGGAACCAAATAAATGCATATAATAATAACGTAGAACCTAATCTTCAACTGATACAGGGACTCTACACAGACTTTTACATAAACGTGTATTGTACAGTGCAGACAAATACCCAATGTACAAATATTGCAACGCATCTTTTTAAAGGCAATATGCTTTCCCCTCGTGACCCTCATCAAAAACCAATGATCTCCCTTCTGTGTTTCACTGGTGCAAACATCACCACCCATACTGAAAACAATGTGCAGACAACAAGTTGCATTCGTTTGGGAGGAGAACAGGAAAAAGGGACGTTGAGAGGCATCAGGTTTCCATGTGACAGTCCCTGATAGTAAAAATGTACATAATTCATGAGCTTGTGCTTAAGCTCTGGAACTTCTCCCGCAAGTTTTTCACTAAATTACTTTCTGTCATCTTCCCTGAACTCAGGACAGCAGACTTCATGGCACAGTCTGAGCCCTCCTGGAGAACTCTGTCCTCGTCTCGTAGTTTACCGGTGTCTCTTATGATCAGAGACGCCTGACTGGCTGTGTAGCAGGTCCTCACTTGTTCCTGAAGGTTCTGTACTTCATGGAGGGGAAGAGACCCAAGCATGTGGTCCAAGGAGCTCCACCTGCACAGCAGGGGCTGGAGCTGGGGTTGGCGGCAGTCCTCCACCACAGGACAACGTTCCTCGTGTACGGTTTCAGACTGTGTCCTAGAGCAGTCTGTCAGAGCTCTGTATAGATCAGAGGAGCTATTGTACTTGTGTGAGCAGCCATTACACTTCTTCATACAACCATCCAGCATCCCGTTTGGGACTGTGCAGCTACGGGTAACTTTTGAAGAATGGGGGCTCTTTGCGTATTTGGTGCGCAGCTCCTGCACGTCAGGCCAGTGGAAGGTGTCTGCCTGTGTGCTTTGTGGGCAGGTAAGTGTGCTCTGGGAGCTGGCTCCAGAGCTGGGGGTCTGGATCGGGCTTGGAGGACGCTCTTCATGGATAACCGTCTGATCACAAGTGTTCAAGGGCACTCTTAGGTTGGATTTACCTGCATACATACACAAAAAAACAGACAAATATACAGAAACTGCTTTTCAGTTTTCTCCATACACGAGCTAAAGAAAGCAATCATTTGCATCCTATTTACCCTTTTTCCTCAGTTGCATCTTCTCCTCCTGGACAACAGGCATATTCTTGAAGCCCTGTTGACTCGCTGTTTCTCGGTTCCTCTGCCAGACTATTGGTCTGTTATTTTTGATGCGCTGACTGTACTGTCGTGCCAGCTGGAACACCTTGTTTTTCATCTTTCCCATGTCTTGCAGGATCTGGTCCTCGTCTATACTTGTTCGGAAGTTAATGATCTTGGGGAGGTGGCTGTGGTTGAAATGGCCCTTCTCTGGAGACGCGGGGGTCTTACATGACTTACAGTCCTGATAGGATCCTCCCTCCACGGCTGGAAAGGTTGTGGAGGGTGATGAGATGGAGGAGCCATCTGAGGCAGTGCTTGTTTCAGACTCCTCTAAAATCCAAAGCGGTCGCTTACTGATTTTAACATCCGAAATGTCTGAGCTGATTTCCTGCGTCGCTTCTAACTCATTAAGGTTCTTCTCTGCAGTCTGCTGGACTTCCTGGCTCTCCTCCTCCATTTCCATGTCTTGCCAAACCTTGAGCATGTCTGTTGAGGGTGTGAACTCTTCTTCTGTGGTAGGGGCATCTGTGATGCTCTGACATCTAGCCTTGGCTTCCGCTGGTCTATGTGGTTGTGTTTTTTGAAGAGCGTCAATGTTTCGACTCTTTTCTAAGCCAGGAAGGTCAAACACAGACCAAGAAGTGGGGCGGTTCCGAGAGAGGCCTTTTCTGTGGACTGGGACGGCCTGCTCCTGATGACCATTGTTGAGCTGTTTGCTCAGATGCCGGACCAGACCTGCTGGGATATAGGACAGACTTTCCCTGCGCTTGATGCTAAAGTTAGCATCTTGATGCTCAGCGTGCTCATAGTATCTTCTGATCTTGTGGATGAGGAGGCGATCCTGTTTAGAGAGAGTGGACCTGCGCTCCCCTTCAATGAGGGCGTCCAGAGCAGGGTCATGAGCAGGCGTTGACAGATTTGCTGAGGTCACCTGTGGCTCTGGGGAAGGGCTGGACAACATTTGGGTCGGTTTTTCTACATCCAGGCAAGCTGAGGGGCTTTTGAAGGCCTCATTCTCTATTGAGGGTGAGGGGCAGGTGAGGGAACTCAAGTCCTCTGAAACAAGAC
The DNA here is from genome assembly GCA_037975065.1 of Chaetodon trifasciatus. Taxonomy (NCBI): domain Eukaryota; kingdom Metazoa; phylum Chordata; class Actinopteri; order Chaetodontiformes; family Chaetodontidae; genus Chaetodon; species Chaetodon trifasciatus. The sequence goes on from JBBMOE010000021.1 coordinate 7,606,616, forward strand.
TGCTCCGCCTGGACAAGCTGCTGATGAAGTGCTCAGCTATCACACTTGCCTGGTCCAATACAGAGGATGGTAGGATGCTTTTGTTGTCTGATAGCACCTCCTCATCTTCCTCTGAGAGCTCCCCATTTGTCAGTACACTTGTTTCTTCCACTTGGAGACCAGAGGAATCACTCTGGCCTTCTTCTTCCTCTCCAGTTTCTCTTGAGTTATCCTGAGGTTCTGCTGTGTCTTCTTCTTGTTGCAAAGGGGAGACCGGAGGCTCAGGCCACTGGGACTCACACACCTCCAGCGGATCACTCTTCGTCTTTGCTAGAGGGACACAGTCTAGAGGGCACAGCTGCTCCACAATGACCTGAAACATGATTGCAGTGTTTGCAAAGTGGGATGTAATGAGTAAAAGAGACATTATGATGGCAAGCAGTCTCCATTCCCCATTAACTTAATGGACCTTTTCAAAGTCAACTAGGCAGTTTAATCTAAAGCAGCCACAATTTATGATGCATGTATTTTATCTTATGAGGCCTGCTTGAGCTTTATTACACTGACCTATTTCTATGTGAAATATCAAAGTGTGGTAAAAGCCAAGGAGACACTGTGACTGTTTTTGCAGCATGGTTTCTAGGGACTTATTGGACAATTTTTGCTACCCTTTGCAAATTAAATGTTGAGCATTGCCTTGTCTGTGGCTCGGACCCTAGTTGGCCATTGATTTAAACGTATTTCCAGGTGGTGCCGGCTCTTTTGGAGTGCCTGCTGCAGAAAGTGCAGCTTGGAGCTGTGTGGTGGAGATAAGGTTAGCGAGAATAACAGCCAACACTCTCACAGCAGTTGTTTGGCAAAGTTACCAAAAGAATCAGCTAAGAACCGCACCTGGCTCTGAACTACAATTTTGCCTCTCTCAGTGGGAGTGCTAGCCACAGAACAGCAGATCGTGTGTGTGTGTGTGTGTGTGTGTGTGTGTGTGTGTGTGTGTGTGTGTGTCTGTGTGGCATTCTAATGTGACCTCAGAGAAATTCTATGCTCATATGAAAGGACACCTACTAGATAAGAAGCTAACCTGAAAAGTCTAATGTAGTATTGAATCAGCTTGCTCTCATTCAAAGGCTATAATGGCAGCAAATGCACAGAAAGTGTGTCATTCAAACTATACAATGATTAGAAAATAGGCTGAGCAACAAACTAAGCCATACTGAGGGCATGAGGATTGATGGGCATTCTTTGACACAGTGAAAAAATGTCATATGTGGCCTTACTGACGTGTGGAAATGAATGGATGTGTGTATAAATGAATTCAAGGCTCTATTGAGTACCTGTGTGGTAAGACTTTCTTTCACAGCCACATCCACATGTTTCTCCTCCTGTCCCGAAGTTTCTTCCTCCTCTCTCTCTGGCGTTTTCAGTTCAGCCAGATCTTTGTTCTGATCATCCTGAAAGAGCAAAACTAAAAGTTTGTATTCTAAATCATCCTACAGATCACACTGTGAGGCAGCATGAGGCAGAAGAACATGCACAAACATTTCCACTTAATGTGTTTTAAGGTCAGCCACTACAATGGTCAGAATAAAAGTCTGCTAATAACAAGTATCAATTCATATTCAGAGACAATACTGGCATAACAATTAACCTCTTGACAAAGACTTTCTAGTAATGAAAATTCAGAGGGGAAATATGATTAGGAAATATGGTTATCAAAGAGCAAAGCCCTTGCTATTATAATGATAATTTCATTAGATGGCTACATTAACCTTTGAAGTCAAACAACATTTAACAGGGCACATTAAGCCACTGACTGTAATGCAAATGCAGGCATGGTCTCAACATCATAAGCTTCAACATCAATCACGTCCCAAAAAACACAATTGTGAAACACAGCACACTGGAACTACACAGATGAGGAAAACATACAGTGAGAGGAGAACATGCATACAGTGGGATGACCTTCAGCTCCCAAAACAAAACAATGCAAGCAAACACATGCACCAAGTCTGACTTTTAAGTTTCACCAATGCAGCATGTTTTACAGCTGACTGTTAGCCATTTGGGAGAAGTTCAGTACATGCACTTCAATAGCATGAATTTAACCAGAGGCAGTCAATGTGCACAGTGCAAATGGTAGCAGATGTTAGTTGGTTCTGTTTATGAAAGAAAAAAAAAAATAGGGAGAGAGAGAGCCAGCGTGGGAGAGACAGTAGCAGAAAGTACTGGTAAGCCAGTGGAATGGAGCAGGAAATGGGAAACCCGTGGGTGGCAGAAACCCTCACCGTTGTGAAGTGAGTAGAAAGCAAAGCCCTGGCTTTATAGTGCCAGCAGGAGATGGCTGCCAGCACTGAGCTGGCAAAGTCGGCTACCTGGTCGTCTCCCATCAGTTTATCTTCCTTGTAACTCTCCCCCTCCTCCTCATCCTCCTCCTTTGCCTCCTCCAGCTCCAGCCCCCCCTCACTGGGTGAAGCGCCCAGTTTCGGGTCACTGTCAGTAGGACTTAGCTGCTCCAGAGAGTCCCCTCTGGGAATTAGATCCTCCACACATGGCCTCTCAGCCTGGGGCTCGCCTAGACTGGAGGTCAGCGTACTGACACTACTGGCTGGCTGAAGGGAGCACCTCTCCCCCAGCAGTGCACCCTCACTGTCTGCATGCTGTAGCGTGAAGTCATAGACATGTGGTTTGTTATTGCAAGGCCAGTGCTAGAGTCATGTTGTGATTGCAAGGCTTTAAATGGGATGGAATAATCATAAAGCTGCTTTAGCTTTGGGTGAGATATGATTTTGGTAATCCAGGGCAAGTCCAAGTGTGCTCTGTGAAGATTAGGTTTGCACTTTCTCATTTTTTTTTGCTTTGAGTCATTTTGCAATTAGAATAGAGAGTTTGGACTGCTGAGTCAAATCTGGGTAAACCATATCTCACCACTGCACTCTGACCTAAAAAAACCCGACAGAATGAAAAAGCTTATCAAGGTTTAATAAAAGAGTACATTTGGATTTCAGGTGCTTACCTTCAAAACAGCTGCATGGACAATAAAGATAAAGGGGAGGGGGAGAGATGAACAAATGAGTCAATAAGTCCGAAAAAAAAGCATGTTCAAGTGGAATATTACATGACCAAATAACATGAATATCACATGCATCTTGTACAATTATGGTCAGGACACAATCTCTGCCTGCAGAAGCAGAGACTGAGTCAGGCAGTAGTTAGTCTGGGCCAGACTTAAGGGAGGCCTTGTGATTAGATAAATACCAATTAGAAACATCTTCCTCTCAGATGCTCAAACTGGACATGATGCAATTAGCCAGGAAGTGATGACCTACTCCCTCACAGAGATGGGAAGGTCGACATGAAAATTGCTTCTTCATTACATTGGTTTGAAAAATTGATCTGGACTGTGAGCAAAGGAGAACTGGGGACAAGAACACAGAGATTTTCTCTTTCATAATGGCCAATTTGAATAGATGACAGCCGGAAGACATGCAGATCGGAAGGCAAGGCTGAATTTGACTATTGAAAAGAGGTTGTGTAGGACAAAGCCTACGGCTGATGTGGCATTTTAATAAACTTCATTATGGGTGAGGCCAGTGGAGTGGGAGTTAAGTGTCTTTTGATCTGCTTTCCAGGTGTCTTTGAGGGAAAAACAAAGCACAAGGAGATGTGCAACAGATTTTATTGGGCAAACATAAAATAACCTTGGTAGGGGGGGCAAACTTCCCTTTTGGCTGCCAAACATGAACTGAACATACAACCCAGATTAAAAAAAATGGGATGCCTTGCAAACATAAACAGAATGCAATCATTTGCAAATGAACGGTGTTTACCAACACCAGTTTTACAAAGTGTTCCTGAGCCTATGCAGTAACATACTTTGTACAGTCATGTGTTCACAAAGTAGTTAACCTCGCTCCATCCTCGCTTGTGAACGACTGAGCCTTTCCAGGATGCCCCTTTCATAACCAACCATGATACTGTCACCTGTTACCAATGAACCTGTTTACCTGTGGAATGATCCAAACAGGTGTTTTTGGAGCATTCCACAACTTTCAGACTCAGAAAAAGTATATATTTAGAAAAATCAAGTTGATGAGGTAAAACATTATATATACTGCCTTCGTACTGTTTATATGGTGTATCAAAAAGGTTTAGCAAATGATCACATTCTGTTTTATTCATGTTTTACACAGCATCCCAGACTTTTGTCATTGGTGTTGCCCAGTGACGTCAATAAAAGCCCACAATGTACCAACCTTTTGTGGTCCTTATGCTTTGTTTTGCAGGCTCTAAGAAGGCAGAAATAAAAGAAAGATAACTCACTCATGGTGTAGGCAACAATTAACCATCAGCAATACTATTCTTTTGATATTACAAATACTAATACATAACAAGTAGGTCGAGTAGGGGTCTTTAACCTGATCTTCTTCTCCCATTTCGCCCTCCAAGATGGAAGTCATCAGCTTGGTAGGACTCTGCTTTCTTCAGCCTCTCAGGACTATAGTGGTACTTCCCTGGATCTGAGCAGCAGAGGGGTCTGTCATTACACTCAGAGCAGCCGTTAGAAAAACAATTTTCTCCACATAGACAGATGGGTTACAGACTATGCCTTACTGGCAAATTAAACAGCAATCCATATTTTCCACTGAAAATTTACCACCCTCCTCTTTTGTGAGCGGCATCATTGGTTGCCATAGAAACAGTTGAACTGGTCCTAGCAACAAACGTTGCTCTATTAGTAACACTTACAGTTAGAATTGTCCAGGATGGCTTCTTTTGCCTTCAAAGAGAAAGAAAGACAGCATGTTTTATACGATTCTGCAGCAGCTGAGAAGGAAGAGGTGAGGGAGGGTGCTGTTCACCTTCTGAGGGAGGATGGTGTTGTGGTTCTCAAGAATGAGCCTCTTTATGTGATGGGCCCACAGACGCTTCTCCTCCACTGACTTGGCCTGGAACAACAAGCACTTGTCATTTCGAAAGAGTCATTGAAGTTAATGAAGACATACCAGATACACACGCAAACAGAGTAGAGACAAACTGCAGTGCAGAACCACTGGCTCTTAAGGAAAAAAAATAGAATAGAAAAATTGCAGTTAAAAAAAAAACCAATTTATTTTCTTCATTAATCTAAATAATTATAATACAACTACAACCCTGATTCCAAAAAAGCTGGAATAAATAAAACAGAATGTGATAATTTGCTAATTCCTTTTTGACATACAGTCAACTGAAAACTGCACTATATTTAATGTTTGACCTCATCAACTTCATTGATTTTTGTCAAAATGTGCTTATTCTGAATTTGATGCAGCAACATGTTTAAAACAAGTTGGGACAGGAGCAACTAAAGACTGAGAAGGATGTGGAACACTTCAAAAACACCTGTTTGGATCATTCCACAGGTAAACAGGTTCATTGGTAACAGGTGATAGTATCATGATTGGGTATGAAAGGAGCATCCTGGAAAGGCTCAGTCGTTCACAAGCGAGGATGGAGAGAGGTTCACCACTTTGTGAACACATGACTGTATGAAGGATATTAATACATGGACTCAGGAAAACATCAAAAAACTGTTGTTGGTTCGTTTGCAAATGATTACGTTCTGTTTTTAATAACATTTTACACAGTGTCTCATCTTCGTTGGAATCAGGATTTAAAATAAGACGAACATAAAGAGAACAAAATAAGCCTCATTAAAACACAGTGTTTTGCAATTGAAGTGAAGTACTATGTGTCACTGGTGTTCATATTTACCTGCACTGTGTGGGGTTGCTTGGGATGCTTGAAATGGATGACACTGAAGAGCAGGGGATCCTTGGCGCTGTCAAGTAGCATTAGGGTGGAGCACTGCAACCACAATGAAAGTAGTGATGTAGCTGGGGTTCACCCAACTGAGTTTGTTGCCTGTCCTGATTTGCTACCTTATCAAAAATGTCTTGTGTAATTTACATTTTCTAAACTATTAAATCACTAATCAATGAAAATAAGGTCAAAAATCCATACAGAGATGTGGGTCTTGTAGACATAGTGCTCCCCTCTTTTCTTGGTAATGAGGAGCATCTTTTCGAAGAGGAAGAGTGTACGGGTGTTCTTCGCCCGCAGGACATGAAAGGTGCCCTCCAGCACCAGCTCTCCATAGGTAGTCAGGTCAGAACCCTTCCAGTTGATCAGAAGAGATTGTATCTCCTGCAGATGTACATGAAAGCACACAACCCCAGAGCACACTCTCAGTCATGTTCCTTAAGCATAAAAGAAAATAAATGCCAGCCAAATGTCAGCGTTTATACGTAATCCTTATGAAACATGTGTCCTTACAGAAAAGCAGGTAGGTGAATTATCCACTCTGTCAAAGACTCAAACTAAAAAATCATTAAAAAGCTGCAGCCTTCGTTTCAACATTCAACTAGACTTGAGAAAAGACGTACAGGTCAAAAGCAAATTGTGAAGGTTCATGGATTTGCCTTGGACGATATCTACTTGGGAATACTTTGAGATTTGGAGCTTTAAAAGACATATTTATGGAAGAGATGGAAGACACAGAGGGCTGCTTTTTTGAGAAAATCAAATGTGCAATAAATCAATAAAAGAAGCAGAAATAGCAGAAAGAATGACTGTAGGGTGTCTGAGAGAGTGGGAAAAATGCATCTTGACTATGTTCTGTAAGTATGACTGCATGACAAGGACTTAAATGCACCTTTTCAAATGGATGCTGGCATGCATGTGTTTATCTGCTCACCTGCACCCTGACAGCGTGTTCGTGTTTCCTCTTCATATCGTTGATGTACCAGGCCACTCCGGTCATGGTGTCTATGGCCTCCTGAACGACCTCATTGCCCTCCTCATCTGGGTCAAAGTGCTTTGCAATTTCCTTTAATAGAGATGAGGGAAAACTTTGGAAAAGGTGCAGTGAACTAGTTGAATCTACTCCCAGTCAAACAAAGACGTGTGTCCAACTCAATCTTTTTGTGATTTTTGTGTTGCTTTTAGCTTGTAAAAGAGCAAACAGCTTTTATCCTTCAGGTCAGGGAACCAAAGAAGAGAAAATCACTCACACAGCGTAATAAACACACTGCTTCATCATAATCCAAATGGGCTGAGAACTATTCATTGATAAATAGCAGAAAGATAAATCTACCAAAGTCTACAAAGGCTGCATTGTGAAGAAAAGGTGAGCTGCAACACAATTACCACTGAGAACATTCTGTACCTGAAGCAGCAGGTGATATTTCAGGATCCTCTGGACCGGCTTTAGCAGATAGGACCCCAAAGGGAGGGAGCGCTTCAGAGCAGCCTGCCGATCCCTGAAGAACTTGGCCAAAGTTTTACTCCTCATGCAGTCGGTCAGTGCCGCTACTGAGCTGCAGCAGAGAATTATATTGATCATACCAAATTTGACTCTCAAAGTAAATACTTACAGATGGCATCAGCAGCAAAGGCTGAATTAAAATAAATACTTTCTAGCTACTTACTTGGGATAGTTGGTGCAATACTGCGTGTATATTTCAAAGTATTCACTCTGAGGAAACACAAGTCAGACAAACACATTATTAGAGTTTATTTTCTTGATGTCACTCTGAATCAGTATGAAGAGGACAGTTCTTCTCACCTTAACTACAAAGCATCGAGCGATGGCCACAGGGTCGTTCTCACACATGTCCAAGGACTGCAGCAGTTCACTGAAACAAAGAACACAACAGAGAGGAAACTGAGTGTTAATGGGCTAACTAAGCTAATTCATTTGTTTAGAGAGGAAAACAAAAACAGAATTAAACAGCAGGAAAGAATCATAATGACAGGCAAAATTCAATAAATCAATATCAATACTTTTTCTGTGTCTTTGTGTCTTCTATGTCTGCCATGACTGGGATGTGACCCTTGTAGAGATGTAATGCCACTAGAGGGCAGCATACACCGTTAAACCTGAGCCTTGTTGTATGTTCAGCCTGAGCGTTAATGAACATTCAACATGGAAATTCTCCATGCCCACAGTGCCATCAAAAAGAAGCTTTATTCAGAGCTTGGGAAACCAGAACCTGAGAGTTGTAAGGTATTTTAATGCTTTACACGGTGTGACAGTCCCTCGGTAACGTGCCAGACTGATGGAGGAGACATGACGAGAGGGTGGCTGGAAAAATACAACTGTACAAAAAAACCTAACCATCACCAATCAGAGCAGGTCTGCATGCAAGCTGTTCTGTTAACACATGAAAATATCAAACACAGCATTCTATAGCTGAGATCAAAAACGAAGCAGCTTCACTGAGAGCGAGTACAAGCTAATGTGTCAACATGCTCGTGGTACATTGACAAAATCTTGGAGTGGGGATTTATTTTGGACACAGAGTCAATATTTGTTCATACAGCATGATTGCTTTGTCAACAATATTCAAGGCTAGAAGAGGATTAAGTGTTAGAAACACATACAAATTCCTGTATAACAACAAGGTCCTTTATGAGTTAACAAATGAATGTTCATGTCAAAAGTGATTTAATGACCAAGATGACTGAGAGCAAACCCAGGGTTTGAATTACAGCACAGTAACTAACTGTTATCAAAACATCTCCAGTGTATTGTATGTGGTCTTTCACAGTCAGTGTGTGATCTCTGGATGGTAACTATAAAAAAGACAAAAATCTGGTCTCCCCTGGGCAGATGTCTGGAATATATATCATCACGACACCTGCTCGCAGGCTGACACGCATTTCTCCACCAAAAGAATACTCTAATAAAAGACAGCATCACTATCTGCATTGCTAACTTAAAGAAAACACGACCTCCCAGTGCGATGTGACAAGAACAAAAGCTTAACCTCTCAGAAAAGGGCAATACAGGGCCCCCTTTGAATCCAAAACTTGTCAAAAACTGTCTTGTAGAGATGGTTAGAATTTCATTAAAAGGCAATAAGAATCAAATCATCCTCATTTGAGGTTCAGAGCTGTATGGTAGCCTTGGCACGAGCAGGGAGGCTCCTAGCGGTGAGGGGGAGAGGAATGTTAATGTGTGTTTTGGCACAGCAGTGTGGTCAGCAATGAGCACTTGCTGACATAAGATGATTAAATGTAAAGCTAGCTGCACCAGCATTTCCCTTGCTTTCAGATATTTGCCTAAGTGTGTGTTGCTCTTTTGTTTCTCATTGTATCCGTTTTATGTCAGAAATATCAGCAGCGAGTGAGATAAAAGTAGTCAAGCATCATGCATTCTTAACATTCGCCATTATATTGGAGTAGATACAAATCAAAGTACATTCCTATATTAAAGGAAGTTTACGGAATGCAGTAATGAGTGTATTTTCAGTGATTATCTTGTAGTTTTGACTACTGTGGAATAGGATGATCATTATAGGTGTGGTTACAGCATTACTTTAAACATCTCTATAAAATATCTATCTTCCCAGCGTGTTTGTATTTGTGGGAGTCACTTACCTGTTGAACTCATAGATGTCCTCTATGTTTCCAAACAGGGCACACACTTGCTCTGGCCGTATGGGAAGGGTACTCATGTCGATGATGTGAGCCAAGTAATCCTGGAAACACAATAGAGATGGAGATATACATTAAAGATGCAGTTATCGATAAAGATCATGTCAAGTGTTATATGGGCCCTTCCAAATTCTTACCACTAGAGGGAGGGTGAATATAAAAAACTAAATTCTCCTTGTGTCCCTGTGATATCCTCTATGATGTGTGCTCGGTTGTCATAAGACATTTGGTTTGACCGGCTGATTCCTGCAGTTTCAGGGCTGCAGTGTATGACATTTCTCCGACTGTGCATAAATATGCTTTATCTTGATTTCAAGGCTTTTTTGTCCTAATCCTAACAGTAATTCACACTAAACTGATGTGGTCTTTTAAGGATCCTTTTAAGGATTTGTTCCATTGACTAGAAGCCAGTGTGACTGTCTGGAAGAGGTTCTGTTGTACTGAGACCATAAACATCAGCACAGCCTGTTCCCCTTCAAGAACCCAACTCCCCCTGGACCTGAGATACATTCAGAAGTAGATAAAAATATCTAAAAACATAGTGGTAAGATATGCCAACATCTGGATGATTACCTCCTTCCACACTCATGTGGCACACAAACAACTCCAAACAAGTAGAGGAGCAAGTTGACAAGGGACAAACACACACACACGCAATGACTATATAAAGAGCATGCCAGTAAACAGCTTGTACACACACCCAGCGACCCAGACGATGTGGTGCAAATTCTTGCGCGCGCGCGCGCGCACACACACACACACACACACACACACACACACACACACACACACACACACACACACACACACTTTGCAGCGTCAGAGTCATCACAGCATTCTGCTGAATGAACTGCAGCCGGTCATGGATGAAGAACTCCAGTGCAGTGACAGCAATGAATTACAGTCGGTGTGTCATCGTCTCCAATAGAAAAACTCGCCACTAGTGCTACCACCATAAACATGTGACCTTCAGTATACTGTGAGAGATTTCATGCTATATATATAGTCTCCTTTTTATAGGACTATAAGCTGTGCTATTATTATTAAAGAATAAGCAGGCTGTGTTGTCCTTGTAATACTGTTGTGGGTCAAAAATTCTTGTGGCAAACATGAATTATACTAATTAAACTAAGTAATATGTTTGTCCAGGTCTTTCTGAAGCACTAACCACATTCTTGTTTCAACAATGCTACGTGTGAGGATTCTAGGTGTGTTCAGGCCAGGTGTTGGGGATGTATTTAGACACGTGAGACCAGCTGGGTCAAACAGCTATTCTGAAAATTTGAGACAGAGTGACAGAGTAGATCTAAAGGCAGAGTGAACACAGCTTCAGCAGCTGCTCATGAGTTCAGTGTCAATATCAAGTGGAAGCTTTGGATTAGCTCGCTGAAGAAACAATGCCGAAATGAAGGACGAGTTTCACGCATCTCTGTCAGATTCAAGGCTTGGTGTGAAATTAAAATGAGCTGCGTGGAATCATTGTGATGGAAACCATACTGCAATCATAAAAGGATAGAGGATACATCTGTACTAGACTGCATTCCCACACTGTAGCCTATGGAAAAACCAATCTCCTTTCATCTGTGTAAATTCTCCAGTTTGCACAAAGATGGAAGTGTTTTTGTTGGCTGGGAGGACTTCAGAGCTGAGGCTAGGCTGGAGCTCGCTGCAGGGCTCGTGCAACCGGGGCCAGAGCAGGCCAGCCTGCTGCTCCTGTCAACTGAAATAGTTAGAAGTCCTGAAAGTGTTTGTCAGGAGCAAGTCGTTACTCAAGCTGCGACAGGGGTAGCACTCCCTCCTGCAGCAACTGCCAGACGCCAGCACAGTCAGACACAATGTGAGGAGAGGTGCTAGCTGGTTCACTGCCAGTCATACTCAGAAATGCCTCACGTGTTAAAGACATTACCATCAGTGCAGCAGAGAGCTCCTGTTTCTATGCAAGACCGAGGAAAGATTGAGGGGCCACAGAGGTTTCTCGGTCTGGAAGTTGTTTCCAGACTACAAAAGGTAGAAGATGTGATAAGATGTAAGTGGTCTGTTGAGTGGTAAAATCATCCCTGGCCCATTCTCAGTACTTCACATGTCTGCGATGAGGTTTCTACTATCTTTGACTAAGATCACAAAAGCGCAAAGACTTCAGCCATGAAAGACCTGTGCTCTGTCCCAGTTTTGGCTGTGTCTTTGAACTCCAGATATGAGCGGAGTTCAAACTCCCAGGCTGAAAACTTTCACTGCACTGTAAATATACAGAATGGTTTATATACAACACTATGAGCAGGCCTGACTTTTCCACAGCCAGAACAAGAAATCTATAAACAAAGCACACAATTGCCAGATGTCAGGTTTGCATTTTTTCAACTGACTGTTTGGAAAGCAGGATATCAGAGTGGATCCTGGTATTGAAAAGAAAAAGAAAAATCCACTTGATGTTTTACAAGTACAGGACTCATTTGTGACCACCAACAGCTGCTTGGAACACAGAAGACATTTGCTCTCAAAAACTGTTGAGTCCAATTCCCCTATTTTGGCTCCTGGCTGGCCAAATGCAGTAAATCACCTCCGAAGAGTGCTGTAGACATGAAGTCATAGCTGCACATTAATCCAAGTCAAACATGTGCTTTAAATACACAGCATACTGATGATTTACCCTCTATAATATCAGATGGTTGGCTCACAGTGAATACTTGGCTGGAAGTGAAAAACACCAACTGTAACGGAAAATTAAGGTTGAATACAGACGGCATAACCCTGACATCCACTCACCTCCACGATGCTGCGCAGGTCCTTGACGTACATGCGTTCTGTCTCAATTATCTCCATGACAACACGGTCCACATAGGTCAGCTTTGGGTTGGGCGCCATGGCATCCGTGACGACAGGCGAGGCAGGGATGTGAGGGATTTCGCCACTCGCCTTCCTGTTGGAGGTGGCGTTGTTGTTGTTCCACTGGTTGCTGATCACCCTGGGCTCCAGGCGAGAGTGTGTGAGGGTGGGACTCTGGTCGCCCGCCTGTTCTCCGGTGCCTCCAGCTGGGCTCAGCTCCAAGTCTATGTCCTCCTCGCCCGGTATGGGTGGGGTGGTTGAGGAAGGAAGGGCTACAGTGCTCCCAAAAAGACTGCGACTATCACGGGATGAACCAGAGGACAGGGTGGACACCAGGCTCACTGGACGTTCACCCTCTCCGTCCAGTGGCTCCACACATAGCCGGCTGTCACAGTCTGGGGCCAGGTCAACATTTGCCTGGTCATGTTCACTGGTGGAGAGGGGTGAGGACAACTGAGGAGATTCTGGGACAGGTGAGAAGAACACAGACAGAAGGTAGGTGTCAGGATATGAGAGATAGACAGTAAGGCAGTGTTTTTAAAAGGTAGTATGGTCAACACACTGGGACATTCATCTCACTTTGAAATCCTTAAAGAGGGCTAGGAATTTCATCGTTATGTAGTTTCAGTTGTTAACATTAAGTAAGATAATGGTGTTACAAACCAGATGCATTTCAAATTGTCTGTAGTGATGACTTCTCTTGCCACGTAGATAAATACCAGCAAAACGATGACTTCTTAGGGACAACTTCAGATAAATATAATTTTAGCTACACTGAACAGACTGCTATCCAGAAATTAATCTAAGACAGCTCAGAGCTCTGTGTCTCTACGCCCAGACTGAGACACGAAAAGTGGTTTACAGTAAAAGGCCTCGCTCAAATCATTACTGACATGGCCTAAATTAAAACACTGCATATTCTGTGGAAAACTCAGCCATTTCCTCTTGTTCTCCTGACTGGTGAAGGCTCAACCTTGGAAAAACAGAGAGGGGAGGGGGAACTGAAGAGAAGAAAAAAGTGGGGAGGGGGACCAGAAGCTTTGTTTATATGTCTTTATTGAGCTAGGTTTGAATTTAAGAGAAATGGAATCCATATTCAGTTTCACATCCTTCCTGGCCAAATGGGGAATTTTCCTAACAAGCGTTTCCTAAATATATGAAGTCATGGTGGTGTGAGAATGGAGCACTGAGTGGCCACTGTACAGAGAGCTCCATTTCCTTAAATATTCACAGGGCAAAGGGGTCAAAACCATTTTGCCCAGCTAAAGAAATGAAGCTTTGTCATGTAATTTGACTTCAAACTAATAAATGGAAATCTATGAGGCACAAACCATCATTAAGCAAAACATTAAATTACTCAGGTGATATTGCCAAGTGGGGATGGAGAGCATAATTTGCTGTTGATAGCTTACAGATGCTGTTATGAGCCTGAAATACATTCTCTTTAACCAATGTTGACAAGCTTGTAACCTAAATATGTTCATCATTAGATGTGGATCATTGGTCAGCAGTCCTCAGCTGATAACACAAACCTGATGTTGTCAGGAAAAGGTATTTTGTCAGTCTTTAAGAGGCTACAACTCTGGCTCTCCTTGGAATAAATCATGTTAAACAAGACAAATACTTCACACGAGAGTATGGGAAGTGCTCAAAGTTAGTGATTTATGAAATCTTGAAAAAAGTGCGACATGCAGCTGGATGATGGGCTTCACCAGAAGAATCAAACTGCCTTTCAGTTTATTCACACACACACACACACACACACACACACACACACACACACACACACCTTTTGGCATCCTAAAACTTTCCATGAGTCAGTACTGAGCTCATGAGAGTCTTGTTCAGGCTGCACATCTTGCTCCACAATCCACACCGAGCCGTCCCAGCAGCACGGTTCCCATACTAAACCTCACTAGGAGAAACGAATGAGCTGGCAGGCAGGAGTCGACCACTAGAGAAAACTCTGTTTATGCTCCGTGACAAATCACAGGGTTGATGGTGTAAAGGGAGCGTAGTGGTGAGCTATTACACTCACTACACCACTATGAATTAGAACAAAGCATCCGCTTCCTTTGCCGCTTCTGTCTTTATATTCGGTTTTGAGATTTGGTGTGTCTGGCATGTGAAACTCCCTTCCTCCTCCTTTCTCTTCCTCACACCCAATATCCCTCTATAATAAAGCTGCTGTGCTGCAGACTGTAGTCAATGCCAAGTTAAAGGGAGGGGGAGGAACAGCACAAATCAACACCATGTATGCACAGTTTCCACTCTCCTAGTTAATATGCAATGGCCCAGAATCATAACCTGCATCTTCTTATGCACATCCTTAGAGCCAAAGCAAGACAAGCCCGATTGAACTCTACTACAAAAAGTAGACTGTGGTAGTGTACGAATGCTATCTGAAGACTTCAGCACACACTTGACTCCAGAACCAGCTCAGCTCCGACCACAGCTTTGATTAACCACTTTGAGTACTGCCTCTACAGACAGCCATTATCTGTGGCTGATACAACCCACCAGATGTTTCAGGGGAAGGCATTGCTGGTGGACCACTCACTGACTTTGTTGAAACATGTCGTGCGGGGGAACGCAAATGATCTGGTCAACCTGCAGTCCTAAGATAAACAAGTGCCTGGTCATGTGTGATGCAGTGCAAAGTGTTTCCATTCTGCTTGTCACTCTGGACAAAGACAAAGTGTGTACAGACAGAGAGGAACATGCATCTATGTCCTTGTTTTTCACCGGTTATCTCAGTATACTGAATAATAAGCAACAATTATCATAGAGACAGTATAAAAGCAGAGTGTCTGGTCTTGTTCGGTGCCACAGAGTCTCTTTAGCATCTGCAAACATTTATAACTGATCTCTGAGGGATCTGTAGCCACAGCGGCAGAGTCATGCCGATTGCTGTGCCACCCTGCTGTCAGATGCGGATGACTGTAAAGTGCCTGGTATCAAATTTAGGCTTAAAAAGATATATGCAAGTTTTCACTTAAAGACAGCACTATTGGGCTGTTCATTTACCTGGCATGTTTTTGTATACACAAATATTTGTGTTCTTTTGTACTGTGGTCTGATTTTGTGTCAGCTGTATCATTGTTTGTTTGCATTTGTTTGCATCTGTTGGTTGTACAATTGTTGATGCCTTTACAGTGTTCACAGTCATTGCCTTCATGGTTAACAATGGGAAAATGAATATGCATACTAAACTAAATGTCTTTTCACCTTCAAGCGATTTTCCCTTCAGCAACTGTGACTTACCAAAGATAAGCACAGCTCTCTGGCTGCTTTACGAGCAAATTTGTTACCATTAACTTTATTGGTAGGAAAAATAGTTCTTGGAATTCATCCTTTAAAATCCAGATGCCAATGATGCTTTGGCAATAACTGCAGGGAAAGGTCTATAAAAAGAAACCACCATAACACAGGCAGTGAGCAGCGCACACTAGTCTAAACCATCTGTTTTCTACAAAATTGGCTACAGAAACACAGCCACATACATCATCTGCACACAAACATACACTTTTGAACACTCAATTCTCCTGTCAGCATAGGTGGGGGACTTGAGTCACATGACTTGATGAGTCAGAATAGAGTCATAGATTTGAGGACATTAGAATTGCTTAACTAACTTTGATAAAAGCATTTGCATTTCATCTGTGTTTTTCTAGACAAGTTATGTTTTGTTTTAGAAACATGATTAGCTGATTTCTAGTGAAATGTGCTCAAACCCAGCAACCTACTAAGATGCAGCAGGCCATCAGTGGCCAACACATGCACAAGGCAGCTATTATGGAAGGGGCTACTCCAAAAATTATAAAAATTTAGATCAAGTATTTTGTTGTCAATGATGCTGGTGAGAAGAGGACAGCGGTATGCAAGGTCTGCAGCTCAAAAATCAGTGACAGGATCACCACAACATCAAACTTCATTGGTCACTACAAAACCCACAAAGAAAGGTAAGTGAATGTGTCTTTTTAGCTAACTTATTGGCTGGTAAAACATTAGCTAGAGAGCTTATGTTAAGTTTAAGCTAAGTTAGACTTGGCTTTGGATCAATTATATATTTTACTGAGAACGCATATTAGGGGCCATTTGACCAGTTAAACCATGCAGGAAGGTTACTTGCTAACACAGCTGCATGTTCATGACTAACATTAGACTTCTCAAAACATGCTACTTCTCTGTTGTCGTAAGTGCTTCTTTTATACACAATTAATTAGAATTGTGTGCCTGCTTCGTTCCAATGCTGCCAGTATTGTTAAAGCTGTGCAACAAAACCCAATCCCAATGACTTCTTCATATCTACATTAAAGCCATTTTAGGTCAAAATCCCGACCACTTCTTTGTCAACACCTTAGTGGATGGACCTGTTAAATCATAACTTCCACAGAATGGTTGCACAGCTAAGTATATGGTGCAGAACTAAATTTCCATTTCAGCCAAGCCATGGATTTTCACATTCACACACCACAATTTCACAAAGTATACTACCACAACAAAACACAACACTCTCCTTTGTTTCAGCACTGCACCATTACAGTCGTTAACTCACATACATAACCATTAACCAAGTCAAGGCTAGACAGATAATGTAGTATTTGCACTATATTTCAGACAACCTCATTAACTCAGTGCAGTTTTTCAAAGTTCATTTAGTCTCAACAAAGTCAACATCAAGAATGTTAACTAAGTGTGTAGGGTGATGCTCAGTGGATTACATTATATCAGCTGCTTGTGTGTGAACAGATTACCAATGTTGTTGCTGAAGGAAAAATGGTTGGAATTCCTGAAAAAAACCTCCCAAACCCCTCATTGTAATTCTTTGAATTCCAGTTTCCTGGCTGTTAAGCCGAGGTTAACATTTACAGACAAAGGTGTGTTAATGCTACAAGCGTGACCTTCTCTTCTCTTTTGTTGCTTCTGTGCATCGAAATCCCCTGGACAATGGTTCACTTTAGTGCAGAGCTGGCGTACGCTAATAACAACCATAACCAAATGGTTGTAAAGTGATTTTGGATGTTAAGAAAATAATTAAAAAAAACAGCTTTCCAGTCTGGGATCCTCAATTTTACAATTAAGCAAGTGAGTGTGAGGGGGTATGAATGATTATGCTAGTGGCTGTAGGGGATATGACAGGTGATTTAAGGCAAATACTTCAGTCTGTTTCATCGCTGAAAGCAGACAGGACATTCACTCACTGAGGGGCTCAATGACTAATCAGTCTAGAACTAATAATGTAAAGTCTACGCTTGTTTCCATTTCAGTCTGAGCCTATCCTGCAGGTAACAATGCAGAGAGTTCATAAACTTGTCTGCCTCTGACATCATGGCTGGAAGACTGACATTCGATGCCTAATAAGGTGGTGTAGGAGGTGAACAGAAACAGCGAATACCCCAGCACCTGGTTATTAACTTGTCTAAAAAGCTACAGACACATATACAACAGAGATGATCTTTATCTTTCTGAATTGGGTGGTGTATAGCACAAAGCATTCCTTTAAAAAGAATATTCTCTGGCTTACGTAAAAACAGTCTTAGCATGCTTTCCATTGAAATATTAACACTGCTCTGAGAACATGATAAGATAGAACATGTAGCTGTGACGTTAATCGTCGGTTGCAAAACACTGACGATGTGACTGCATTTTCACAGCAGTTCATGCAAACCAGCCTCCATGCAAATTCTACCCATGGCAAGCTATAGTTTTCCTTCTCCAATACTTCAAACTGCCCCGTCCACATATCTAGCTTCGCTAACTTCTGTTTACGGTTTCACACTCAAAACAGGATGACAGTCAAAAGTTCTTTGTACAGTGCGTTGCATAACACAATGTCTCCTTGACTTAGGGTATTAGGAAACAAACTAGACCAAAACAGGGTAATTACAATGTCAACCGAAAAATTATGGTGCCTGATGGAAACTGTTACAAGCATCAACAACAGATAAGTTCAACTGATTATACGTTTAAAATATTTTTTATAGAGCAGCACTATATATAGATGCGCTAATTATTACCTTAAAGATGGCAGTAATGAGAGTCACCCACCAAAGCAAGAAACCTGAAAGACAAAGTTGTCAAAGTCCTAAATCATCACCTCCAATGCCTCCAACTCTTGTGACCTGACTTTAAATATGATGAACAATGAGTGTGTGCTACACAGTTAACGAGGAGCTGTCTCAGAGAGAGAGAGAGACACACCTTTATGACTATTTCAGCTGAACTTAGTAGGATCCCGGGTCAAACTTTGTTGAAAGTTTGCCTACGACTCCAAAAATAACCCTGAGTATTTGCTGAAGTTCCCCCTGTGCCTTTTAGTCTGGTATACAGTCTTTTGTTTTCTAACCAAATCAGGGGCAAAGAAACAGGAACAACACAGGCTGTAGTGCTTAGCATGCAAATGCATATCCTAAAGCTTCAGGAGCTCTTAGCATCAAAAAATGACCTTTTCTCTGCACTGGAAAACTGATAGCAGATAACTTAAGGCAGACTGAAGCACCTTGACTGCTCTAAACGTTTTGCTGCCAGTGACAAGTCTGTCAGTTGCATCAGTGTCAAGCAGTTTTCTGAACAGAGTAAGAGTGACAGCACTGTGGATGTAACATCTCACTGAAAAAGACAAGCCCCTGCCTGCTCTGTTAGTAACACACCACGCAGCTGCTCTTGCTTGATTCACTCTGACTCATTAATCAAATGGTGATGAATTTGAGCTCAGCGTACAATGAGTCACATCTAAAGCCACCTTCCTCCTAACACTAGCTTGATTGTACCTGCAACTGCGTGATCAATTCCACTAAAACTGTGAAATATTGGTCATTTCAGTGCTCTGTTTCATCACATTGATTCATCTGGGAGGATCATCTAGGAAGAAATTGTTTCCTGGGTGCCTGGCACCATCTTGGCAGCTTCATACATTACTTCAATCCCCTGAGGACAAAAAGGTTTGTGTTGCAACTTCACCTACGTAACTCTCCTCAGTAACATATACAACTTTTCTTACAACATACCCTTGTCTTCCTTGACAAAAAACAAGATCAAATCACATTCTAGCTGTCTTTTCACCTGTTTTTCTTAACTGTGGCCATCAAGACAACTTTCAACTCCTACATTAGCACATAACAAGGTGGGATACCCTAGTTCTTAATTGGCTGATTAGTAAACTCACTCACAAAGAAGAAAAAAAAAACACAACTTCAATCCAGCACTTCAGGCGACTGCTAATCTGCTAACTCTTTTAGAGCCAAGGGCTCAGTGTGTGACCTAGCTTCCCTTGGGGGATAAAGAGGGAATCATGTTTTGCAGTACATCTTAATAAAGCCCTTCCGCCCTCAAGATCCACTCTGAACTTCCATCTTTAACACCCCTCCACAGCCTCTGGCACTAAACTCCTCCCCCAGTGGCTGTTGGGAGACAGGGAGGCAGTCTTGCACTGATCCCCTTGGGAAAAACTCCTCCCCACCTGGCAACGGTGAATGGCTGCTCCTCAGGAGACACAAGCATAAAGGGTGCCTCCGGGGATTAAGCCCCTCGAGTCTTCAGGAACCATTATCAAACAGCATGAGTTACAACACTGGAGATCAGACACCAAGACCGATGGCCTGCATTGATGAAGGAAAGAATTTAGGTCACTTCAGGGGTTTTCTGCTTTTAACAGCCCTTCATATGTAGTTTGATTTACACCTGTCTTTGGCCTCACAAGGAGCTTATAATGCTGTGTTAATAATTAGCCTGAAGGTTGGTAAATAAAGCGCAGTGGACAACAGAGCCTGAGTACACACGGACAAACTGAACCTGCATTCCACACCGACAGTCAAGGTCAAAACTTTATGCTGGGAAGCTCTGGGGGAATTCTGGTGTCTTAAAGTGAAACTGTGCTTTGCGCAGCCAACAAATTTCACTCATTTACTGACAATAGTTCAACATCAAGATGCTTTTGTTAGAGCTTTTAGATTCCTGACATCCTTGAGTAAAAAAAAACCCTTGGATTAGAAAGGGAAAGGACAAAGTCACTTTAAGAATGACACAGAAGATTGACATGTTTCAGAGAGACAGAATTCTCAGAGTACCAAAAAGACAAAACTCCTCAAAAGGCTCAAATTTAATCCTGTAAACCTCCTCCATGCTCGACCCTGGCTCTTAAAGGATCCAGCTGTGCCAGCTAACCTCAGTACATAGGCATGTGATGATCCACTTAAGAAACTCCTCCATCAACAAGCCCCCCCTGTAAGAGCCCTTCAGACACCAGCACACAGCCAGCTTTGGATCTATTCAAAACTCACATTTCCTTTGGACATCACACACCATCTGGGCCCTGTGGTGTGAGTGCATTGTAAACTTTACCACCTTTACAACCAAACTGCTGCCCTGTTAGCGCCTCACTGCAGAGTCCACACAGTGTGGTGGATGGACAGCTGTGTGAAGTGTGGAGGGGAGAAGACACTTCATTTACTTCACATCAAGCTGTTTATCACATGCAGCGTTATAAAGGGTGTGACGCTGTTTATCCTCTAATTTAGGCCTCTATAACACTTAATGTACACAGCAGTCAAATGAGGAATTTGATAGTTTACTTTGGCACTTACTTACTTTTGTGTACTTCACTGAACACAGAACAGATGTTTTGTCATGCTATAATGAATTACAAGAAACAGCATTAATTACACAAATCATCTTTAACAATAACATGCAAGGAATATTATTAAGCCATTGTTGTTCTTCCGTGTCACTAAAATATTCTAATGCACCGCATGCCTGATTACAAAACGCCAACTGAATGTTAAGTGTTATGAAGGAAGCTGATAAAGAGTTTTATTGATTCAAATGAGTTTCTAAGAGGCCATCTAACAGGAACACCCAAAGCACGGAGCCTGTAACTAATGTGGGTAATCCAGCGGAAGAGCTCTATAGGAGGAATGTCATTGTAGGAGGCTGTAAAATCATTTACATTGAAATAAGTTCTTTTGTGAGGACTACGGGAGTCTGAGCCAAACAATGAAATGAAATACAGTGAATGTGGAATTCCAGTAGCTATGTTATATAATGATTTACATAAACTTATGCAATACAAGCAAGGTATTGTGGACATGCAGGATAGGAGAGTATTCGTGCACGACTTCAAAAACAGGAGTTTCTGCAGGCTCACCTGAGGCTGTCTGTGATTAACTCTACAGACAATTAAACAGAGAAAGAGTTCCAGTCCAAGAGCTCCACTGACAAGCCCACTCAGAGACGCAGCCATCCCTGCCATCATATATCTATGTCCACAACCCTATGCCCACTGGTCTGGAAAAGCTGCAGTGAATGGAGATGATCCAATCCGTCGCCCCCAAAACCCCTTTAAAGCTGTACATTCTGCACACACAGCTACATTCCTGCCTGGGGTTAAGTAGGTCAGAGGGAACCCTTATCTTTGAAAGAGGTGCTTCATGCTGCCTCAGGTCTATTGAAGCCTGACATTGGATTGATGGCCTAATGCACGTCACATTAGCTTTTAAACCTAGTATATTTCACATGTGGTATACAAGGTTTATAATCATGCTGGTTCCTATTTTCACCATGGTGATACACATTTAGCTAAGATGGAAATTATGAGGGGTCTTAATGTAGGTTCCCTTCATCCAATTCCTCTGGAAAAGGGAATTCAAAGTGCTAAGCAATAACAGCCGTAAAATAAAATAAAAAAAAATACTTTCAACAGCTGAAAAGAACATCTGGATACATCTTGGGGCAATATTTTCCTTTACGCTGGTTTTGTCTGATGATGCACAGTGCCACCCAAAAGCCTGCTAGTAGTGAAATGCACGCAGCTTTTTCTTTCATTACAAAATTCTTTGATTGAAGTCATTCCGCCCCCTCCTGCCCTTTCTCTCCTGATTAGCATGAGCTCGTACATGCATACAAGCATATATGCACACCTCAGCCGCAGCGTTACTATATATCAACAAGTAATGAATCGCAGCTGGATAGTTAGCACAACCCTTTTTTTGTTTACCTTGACCAGACAGGGGGCTTCCTTACACCATATGCAGTCCTCCTGCCTGTTAACCACATCCAATCATCACCTCAAACAGACAGCACACTTCCAGCAGCCCTACCCCTTAATTACCATCCATCCATCCACAGCAGGGGAACTAGGCAAGTCACACTTTAACTTTAACTGGCCCACAAACAAAAGCAGTCTGAAAAGGTTTCAACTGCAAGTGGGTGTTCTGTCATGCCAAGGTGATTTCACACTGGACATCTGAGCTGCAAAATGAGCTGTGAGAACGTGTGGTTGGTGCAGAGTGGCCTTTTCAGGAAATAGAGACGCATTTTCATGAGGGCGGCACACGTCTCCCCCAGCCAAAAGCCTCCTCTGGCCAAAACTGAACCAAAGAGACAGGCGCAGAGGAAAAGGAGAACCATTGACACAGTGGTATTCTTCAGCCAAAGGGGAAGCCCTGCGCCAAATGTGTTCAGTAGAGAGGAGAGGAGGAGTGGGGGGGGGGGTTGAGGGACAGAGCAGGCAAACAGATACAAAGAGGCCCTGTGTCAATGCCGTGGCTCTGTGACTGAAGATAATGAACACTAAAATAATATGTAATTTGAGTGGCCCCCAGCATACGAGGTCAACACTGCTTGGTTACACCAACCTTCTTGGCTGTCTGAGATTCTGACACATTCTGGTTTGATGTACGAGTGTTCAGGGGTTTCTGCTCTATGAAAGAGGTTTGGACAAGCTCCACAGCCACACAAAGAGCCTCTCTGCCAGTCTGGACTGTAGGAGGGAAGTTCATTGCTCTCTCAGCTCTGCCTCTCAAAGCCTCTACATTTCCTCTATTCTTCCATTTCAAGCATTTTTTCCATTCACCTCTGCTGTACTTCTGTGCTGTGTTAGTCCAATGTCCTGGGTAACCAGATATACCACTAGCAAAAATCCAACTCATTAAACCTCCATGTCATAAGACTGGTCAATTCATATGAAGCAATTACCAGCATACTGAATGTAACTGCATTGATCTTACCTTCCCCCATTGGGCCCTGGTGGAGAGCAGAATGGGACCCCTCTGGCATGGCACTCAGGCCTCTGGAGCTGACAAAACAAAACATGAAGGCTCAAACAGAATCTAGGCACTTCAGGGTTCAGGTACAGTACATACAGCATGGCAATGCTTATCCTTCTTCATGGGTTGTCATTAAAAAAGTTTTTATCCTTTAGTCAAGCGAGGCATGCTTTCTCCACCGGCCTAGCTTACTGAAAGCAAACCAGCTTCAATCTATTCAGGTCTTACAAAAAGGAAATTCTTCCCATTCCCCTACTCACGGCTCTGCTTCAGCTCATGCCAGCCACTTGCTAATGTATAGTAAAGCTCGGGCTGAGGTATGCACAGTAGAGGAAATTGTGATATGAGCTCGTGCTAATCAGTAGAGAAAAGGCAGGAGGGGGTGGAATGACAACAGTCATAATTTAGCATGAACGTACACGCAAGAGATTTAGCAGCTACAAAGTAAATGTAACAGGATTTGAGAACCTCTGCGACTGCAATTTGAGCGATATAAATATCAATTATGTATCTTTAATTGACTGGTACCTCAAAGACAAAGCATTTCAAATTGTTTTACAAAAAGAAAGACTGTAAATATGAATGCTGCATAAAATTACTGAAGAATGAAACAGGAAAGGCCAACAAAAACAGGTATATTTTATATAAAACTTTCTTGTTTGTATAAATGTGTTTAGTAAGTGTTATGAATAAATCCACGTCACATCAAAACAAGTTATCTCATTATCAGCATAACTGTCCCGTGAGACTACAGGTTCACCCCTGGTGGCCTGGATTTTTCTAATCCCTCATGCCAAGATGCAGTACTGTTAATGATGAGGTGTGTCCCCTCGGAGCCACTGTGATGCCAGTTTCTCACATCACTGCCTCTCTGGCTCCTTACAGCAAATTAACATGGAAGACTGTGCATGAGAACTTGTCTCCCTGTGATTCCTGGTGAGCCTCCGGCCTTTTAAACATCACATTCTTGCGCCAGCTAGATCAGAGGAGTGGGAATTCTTCAGGGATTAGGATGGGCATTGTTCCTAGTGCGTTTGCTGGCCACTGTGCCGAGCTGACAGCCAGGCCAGCCGAGGCCAAACTGAGCCCACTGCCAGGAGGTTCGCCAATTAAGATGTGCAGGAATGCAAGGAGAAAAATCACAGAGCTGGATCCGCACATTAAGATCACTGCTTCACTGTAGGGTCCCTGCAGCTGCAGCCTGGACTAGTAGAGCTTGTTTCCTGGACAAGAAAGTCAGCCGCAACAAAACTATTATTGTTTTATATTCATTCTATATTGACAGAAAAGCAAACAAACAAGTAAATTTGGACTCATGAGCAAACTAAATGTTTGACTTATTTACTTAAAAGATATCATGTGGAGGTTTTGACCATTACCAGCACTGCGGTGCACTGTTTTTATGAGGGTTCCCTCCTGTTTGTATTTCATTAATATTGTGCAAAAACACACATACATGAAAGCCCACAGGCACACGGTACTGAGAAACACACGCATTCATTTAGACTGTTCCATGGCATTTCACTAATTTACACTTTCTGACCTAGCAATACAAAAACACAGTTAAAGAAGATGTTAAGCTAGCAAACACAAATGTAAGCAATGCAGGTTTTAAAATATTCTTAATTCTTCAAATATCAGTGTTGCAAATGTTTAATGAGGAAGGAAATCCATTCAGCACGCTTGCCAGGCCACAAGGATACACACACAATACAATTTGGTGAGCAAAAAATCATTTTGTTTATTCGCAGCCTGCACAGGGTACTTTTAATGTAATTAATTTTAATCTGTTTACCTTGCCATCAATATGGATCTGACTGAAATGCATAATCTTGTGGCATGTTTGAGAGCAAAGAATACGCTGCAAAATTGATGCTCAGGCAATGCAGAACTACTACAATGACATTCTTCAAGAACGAAGCCTCCTAAAACAGCCTTTGACCAAGCCTGGCCAATTGGTTTTCAAGTGGTGGGTTAGTTTGTGTAACCTGCAGGAGTAGTATTCATGTCGAGGGTCAGGCTTTGAACTTGTCTCAGTGAACGGTGAATTAATAAAATCCACTGACAATCCCACCCACCATGACCTATGAGCTAACCCCACTTAATGACCAGACCAAAACTATGCTAATCTGGCTTTGGTCAATGAGAGGCTAGACTAGGAATAATAGGCTCAAAACCCATATATACGGTGGACGTCTGGGTCTTAAAAATGTTTTCCAAAGTCTTATCAACAGCTGTCGGTACGTGTAGAAAATGGTTTGGGTGGGGAAAGTTAAAATGTTTGATAATGTCTAGCAGGACATGGAAAAGCAGTGTAACCCACAACCTTACCACATCTGGACAAAATTCAACAATCCTGACTCATTAAGTTTCGCCTCCTGTTTGCATGGCAATTCCAAATCTTTGTTTTCCTAGGGAGGGGGCACGGCCAAATTTCAAATCCTTAAGAAAACACTCCATACAAGCCAACATTCATGCCAAGCTGACCACCTGTGCTTGAGCTAGCTGTCATTTCACACAAATGGAGAGCATTTGGTTCCCACAGCTGATGACTGAATTACCCGCAGCATGAACCTCCCGCATGGGAATCTGCAACTTGCCCCTTAATTGAAGACAGATGCTACTACAACCAATCTGATGACTATCAAAAGAGAGACGTGCAATGGATCGCTTCTTCAGACGGGGTGATAAACTTCCCTGTTCCTCTAATCGCCAGGCTTTACACTGATCCAGGCAGTCAAAGCCTGAATTCCTTCCTTCAAAACACAACAAACAGATGATTAAAGGGGGCAGATGCTGGCAAGACACAACAGCAAGAGAAATTGTATACCAAGTCATCATCACAAAATGTGCTAAAAGCCTGTGAGATAATATGCACAGACAAACATATACCTTGAACAGAGACCTCAGGCCTAACATGTTAAAGGAAAGGGGTCCTCAGGAGGAGGGGGGTTTCACCATTGAGAGCACGTCAGGGTTATGACAGAAGTGAAACCACTGAATACATCTTCAGAGGAAGCCAAAGGAAAGCAAGACTTCTGCTCCTGGGGAGACATGCCACTCTCTCTGTCTTCATGGAGGGTTACAGCGGGCACAGACAAGTCCGTGAGGATGTGACATCATACCATACAAAATAAAGCATTATTGGATGCTGAGATTGCTGCGATTTACAGACTATCTACATTAAAATCCTGAGTTGTTATTCTAACAGTGGAGTCTCCAAAGAAAACTCCCATGTACCAGCTGTCCTACTGCTCGTTGATGATGCTCACAGCTGATTACATCCAGGCCGGACCCAGCATCTGAATCCAAAAAGAGAACTTAATCAGCCTTGTCTGCAACGATTAACAGCACAAATAGCTTTTTCCTCGCGCGGAACAAGTTGATGGGAGGAGAAGCTAAAAATAGTCCAGAGAATTCCTGCTGCATTTCTCTCTCACAGCCGGAGACCTACCGCATCACGTTGCATTCACCGTTTGCCCCAACAAGGCCCAGGGGGATCTAAGAAGTATGACATAAGCCTCCTGGGATGTCTCTAGTCAGACACAGTGGTGCGGCTTTCTGTATGAAACCATCAGTCAGGACGGATGTTTACGTTCAGGACAAATAAAAATCAAACCTGGCACGGCAGGCAGAGGTCCAAGGTCCTGCAGGCTAACAGAGACAGAGTCTTTATTATTTCAGCATTGGTGCCATGTTTATCTTGCAAGACCTCTCTCTCACCCTCTAACCCTGTCTACCCCAGCAGAAAATATCCCCTGACAAACAGCCTTTCTGTGAGTGCCTTCTTTCCCACATTACTCCTGCAGTTTGTTCCCTGACACACAGGCCATAAGAGACTAACAGCTTTTCATTCACCGGGGAACACAATAAAACCTTACGCACTCTCTTCATCTCAATCAAATCCACAGCTTCCACAAAAGTGCTGCCAAAACCCTTGACTTCCCACAGACACACAACAAGTGAGCCTCTTATTTTAGTTCACTGCATTTTTAAGCTTGCTGCTTAGATGTGGCGATAAGCGATCCATCCCAATGAACACCCACAGGGCACTGTGAGGGGTTTGGTCCATATGGTGCACGTACACCCAGGCCAAAATAGCCCTTAATGGGAGAATAATCACTCCCTGCTGTGCTGAAAAAGAAGAAATAGCAATTTTCACCTCCTCATCAATGACCTTTAATCACACAAGGCATACCTGGCATGTGAAGTTGGCAAGCGCCATCTTAACTGGCAAATGACAAGTGAAGACTTCCAGTTCTTTAACATTATAAATGATAGACACCAGTAGTAAGTAGTCGGGCGAGTAGACCTCCATAATGTCCTGTAAAGTTTGGAGGGGAGAGTAGAGGGCTGCTGGGTAAAATTAGACGGCAGCTCTTCAAATAGAATTGGAGTGTGCCCATTTAAAGGTGTATTACACCACATCTGCAGACAAACCGCTCCCTCACGCCTTTGTGGGGCTTGCCAACATCATAACAACAAAATCACAGTCAGACCTCCCTTGGGTGTCTGGAATGCTAAATCACACATGGCACAAACTCTTCACTTTTAAACAAACACAAAGATGTCAGGTCTCGTTTAAAGTCGACCTTTAGCTCTCACTGTGTAATCCTAGCTGTAGCTTGCAAACGCTGGAACTTTATGGTCTCATGAGATGCAGGTCAATCCTCAGCAGCATCAAATCAGTGTTGAACCACTAAATAATAAAGAGAGCGGTTGATGAAAAGCCCAGATGCTGGTTTTTAGAGTTAAAAGGTCTCCACAGATGAAACCACCCTTGCATTCTGCAGCTCTGGTAATTTTATCACAGCTGCAGCATACCAGGACTTGGGAAGAAGGAATTAATGCCAACTCTGAGATCCAAGATACACTTGGGCAGCTTCCTGTCTGGACCACCTGGAAGCGAGTGCTGTTTATCGCACAGAGACAACATTTATCTGAAATGAAGTTGAGACATTATTGTCTGAAAGGTCAAGTGAGGTCAAAGGAGTAGAAAATAGAACTTTTCAGTGGTAACTGATTGATTTTGTCCCATTCTTCTTCAGCAGCTGGTGGGGAAAGTCATTGACCTATGAATAGCCTGCATTTAGAGCCTCACTGTGTCTCACTAGGGTGCTCATTAGAAATGAACTATTAGGTTTGCTGGGGCCAAGCATGGGCACCATAGGGGGTGGGTATGGGATGCAGGGAAAAGAGGAAATGGCAAATGACTCAAATGCAGCATGAAGGTTAGTTTGACTCGCAAGTCAAGTCTGACAGCAATGCTTAAGTGGAAAAATCTCATCCAAAAAAAAAAAAAAAAAAAAAAAATGCAGCTGATCAAAGTTCACTCAGCTGAGTTACAAAGACAAACAAGTCTTATCTGACTGAAACTCCTGCACATTCCGGGGCCTACAGCTTGTACAGCTTGAAGGCTGTCAAATTATATTACGCAAAAACGCACCTAAAATCTGTGTGCAATATCTGGAAGTAACGTGAAGCAGCGTCAAAAGCGGAGGAGCTCATCATGAGGAATGTGTTCAAGTGCTCCAAAGCGGACTCTTGGCTGAAGTCTGAAGCAGAAAAAACACACGAAGACGTTTTATAACACTCTGAAATTGTTTGTTTTGCTGAAATGGATATACGCTGTTCTACTCCACAGCCTACCTTTGTTTTCTTCTTTTAACGACAGCTCAAGACGCGCCTGACAAAGCTAATTACACGTCCAGTGATTTGCAACAGCACTCAGACACACACTGTTAATATCGACAGTATCGACAGAGAGTAACCACAGAGGACAAACTCCTCTGACATGGAGGTTAAGTTAGCTTAACTGACATAAAAGCTAACGCTGAGTTAGCTTAAATTTGGTAAAGTTGTCAAAAGCAGTTCACCAACCGAATTCGCCAATTTCTTTCCTTTCAACGACCACTGTCCTCAGTAAGACGTTTCTGTGTCGTGCCTCGATGATACTCCGTTAGTTAGCTTCTTCTTTTCACATGTTAAAAGCCGCGCAGACACACACACATCCCAGCACAGGTCATCAGCTCGTACTGAGTCCAGCCTCCAAACACTGCTTCATCTTTGAAGAAGTGCGAGGAACCAGTGCTGCATTCAGGACCTGCCGGAAATCCCGCACTGAAAATTATTCGGGACCGCTAGTGAGCAACACAACAAGAATACGGATCTTCTCTGGTTCTAGCTCATCACGACTGGAAAAGTAAAAAGATGCACTTTATTGCCCCCTTTTTTTTAATCACCTCACCTTCCAAATGAATTTATAATATTCGATGGTGGCATGTTATTGTTTTGTTAACGATTGTAAAATTCCCAACAAAAATACTCGAATAAGTGCCACAAAGTAAATAAATTAACAATAAAGTAATATTTACAATTTTTTGAAAACGTTTGTTTTTGACAAAAGCGAGAAAACTATCTATTAAAGACGACCGGTCATAAGAGTTTCAAATTTACGAGGAGTAGTTGAATGTAACCAAGGACCGCCTGTTTTTGACAAGCCAGTGTCTGTTTGGAGAGAGTCAGAGGTGTTCCCACATATTCACATCTGGCCTGCATAGTTTGGCAGTTTCTGTCAGCATGAGATCGTTTAAAAAGGGGGAGAAAAAACATAATGTTTTTCCCATAAATGCATTTTAACTTCCACTCATGGTAAAGGCTGTATATATGCAAACCAATGACAGGCTTGTGAAAGAACATAATGAATTGTAACCCTGCCAATTACATTTATGACGGTCAGGTCAGTTAATTGTGAGGCTCACAAAGGATGACTTCAGTGAATCAGTTGGGTGGCTGCTAATTTATGTCTGGCTGATTAAATAGAGAGGGGCGTTTTTGCTTTGCACAACCCCCTCTCTGCCTCCATACGGACTCTGAAGAAAACAATATGCTGGACGACTTCACTGAATGAAAAGTTATCCTGCATATTGTGAATGTGAAAATGCAGCCCCAGATACCGTATGAGATCTTATAGAATTAACTTGCTCTAGTACTATGTGCAACTTTATCACTTTAAATACTTGTCACAAAGCAAGATGTGCGCTATCCTAAAGATTATTAATAAGACAAAGACTTTATAATCAAAACAAACAGAGTTTGTGTGGCCCGAATTAACAAATTTAGCCGCAAAATGTTGCGGAGGTGAATATCTAATGAGCAATGTCGCCATCTGCTGGTAAAATAGGACAATGCATCCGTCCAATATGTAGCACAGGTGGTGCACACTTAAACGTAACTAAAATTGTCATGGGTATTATTAATTCGGATTAAGTAATTCAATTATCTGAATAATATTTGAAAAAAAAAAAAAAAAAAAAATATATATATATATATATATCTTATTCTCTTCATTATACTTCTACATGATTAGCAAGTAATTGGTGGTGGCTGGTGAAGTGGAACATTTCTATCCAGTTTGGAGCTGGAACTTTTTTCACTGCAGAAAGCCAAGTAGCACTCTGCTGCAAAGAAGAGATGTGACCTCAGCACATAAAAGGCACTTTAGGGTGGTGTAACAAATAATGTGTCTGAGCACCAGAAGTGTAGTTGATTGCAGGTAAAAAAAAAAAAAAA
>JBBMOE010000021.1:7637662-7693589 GCA_037975065.1 Chaetodon trifasciatus
TATATATATATATATAATTTTATTGAAAGATAATGTCTCTCAGATCCTCGCATTGTTGTTGCAGAGCATTTTTGACTCCAGAAAGAGGGTTACTGGTCATCTGACAACTGAAGGAGTCAGTTCATAGCAACCATATGTTTAATCCAGTCCAGTACCTGCAGGTAATGTATGCAGATGAACCACTCCTGAGCTGTTCAGGCAACTGGGCCAATGTGTCTCTTGCTTTCTTACTGCTGTTTTAATATAAGAAGATTATATGCTTATATGAAGTATTTGCAGATTATGATATTGCAAAGGACTAGCAATAAACAGAGTATTTATTGTGGGGGTTAATTGTTACATGATATCATGTCTATTTGATCAAAATCAAGCAATGTATTAGTGTGTGTGGAATCAAAAGTGCAACTAGACTATAAACATGCAGTGCATATTGTTCCCATAGACTGTTCCTGCACTAATTAAAAACTCCTAATTTCAAAGGTAGGGATATAATGATTTGACATAGTCATATGACTTACTAGTAGACCATAAGCTAGACCCATTTTATTGGTTAATGACTCCGGTGTTAGTGTTCCAGTTGTATAATGGGAAAACAACAGCTGAAATTCCTTAAGTACACAAGACATTAAAACAACAACCTGCAATCATATGGCCTATGAAGAGCTTAATTAATGACCATTATGTTACTTGACAGTAAAATAGAATTAAACTGTGTGACTCTTTTCTTAGATTGTGTATCTCTGGTGTGTGTTTGTTCAGCAGACTTATCTCTGTCTCACACAAATGTGACTGCATCAGTGGTTTGACAGTCGACCAGAGGTTGAAAGATCAGTTTGTACAGATGTGTTGTCTCAATGTACAAAGTTTGTCAGCCAGTGATCTGTATGTTGAATTTTAACAGTTTTAAAAGGAAAAGTAACCATTGCACGAAAACAGAAATGAAAGACTATTACTTATAACGTCGGGGAAAGCAATACCAAAATCCCTGTGGCAACGGAAGAGGGCTTTGATGGGAAGCACAGCATCTGTTATTTCCCTAATGACAACTGTATGGGAAACAAGCATCACATTTTATTTGAATGTAAGAAGGCAAACACAATGAAAAATAGGTAGAAGTGCTTGCCTAAGCACTATTTCAACCATCAGTGAAAAACAGAGCACAGGTAAATAAGCTTTAAACACACACAAAAAAGAAATACACAAAACTAAAAGTATCACATATGTGACAACATGAGGAAATTGCATTTAATGGCTAAATTTTGCCTGCAGTCACTCAGCAGCAACAACAAAGCATGTGTCTTATACTGACAGTAGTGCATAAGATTAACAGCTGAGCAGTCAATCACACTTAATCGATAAACGGCTGAACACCTTTAAATAAGCTGGCATCTTTTGTAAGAAAAAAAACAAAAACAAAAACAAAACCACCCAAATACCTCTTAACATTTTTAATGAGTATAAACATCATGATACTGCCAAAGTTACAGAAACCTGTATCAGGTCATATGTACAAAGTTTAAAATGTTGAATATTCAACAACAAGGTTGCTTAATATGGTATCAACAAGCATTATTTAAAGTATGCATTATGCTTGGTCTCGAAATAATTTTCAAAATTCACTGACAAAATAAGCTTCTCATGTAAAATATCACTTTCTCAAAATTCTACGATTATGTACAACATTACGCATGTGTGTGTAATCCAATGTAACAATGGAGTATAAACAAGGTAAAAACAAATCTGGCAGAGTGAAGAAGCAGGTGTGGCAGGACTTCAGGATGCTAAAGGGATCACCATACCACATTACATATCCAAAAATTTCTCAGAGCACAGTTTTAAGACGACACAAGGGACTCTTGACTCTTACTTTGAAGTAACAGAACAATGTGGACCTACTGACAATTACGAGTCTGACATTATAACGGTCTTTGTTTCAGCAAGAGTTGCTCACTGACGAACATCAGAGCAGTTAGTGGAAGCAAGTACAACGAAGCAGAACATATTTATGAATTTTAACTGGTCTCATGGGATGTTAGCTGGCCATCATCTACCTCGGCTCTAATGAAAATCCTTCCCTTTTTAACCTGAGTACAAACTGATACCTGACAGCTCATTTTAAGAAGGCACTGCATTACAAACAAGGTAAAAGTCAGATCATGAGACATCACATTACATCACTGAAGACGCTCTGCCTCCTGCATACATCACCATTACAAAATACATCCATATCAGGACTAAGTACAGACAGATCCCCTCCAGCATTCAAACGCAGCCAGCTGACATGGTTTCCACTCTCATCAATCAATTCAGTTTGTTCAGGTATGACACAGCTCTGGCAGTCGCTGTTATTCACCAGCAGGACGGGGTCCAAGGTGAGGACTGAGGGGTCATATGGGCTTGGTGGTGCTGTTGTAGACCAGACGCTCTCTGTCCTCCAAGGTGACTGGGACCGTGTTGACAGGCACACGCTGGTGTTGTGAAGACTTCTTCCTTCCCTTCATGAAGCAGTACACCAGGACGCCAAGCAGGATGAGGATAGCTATAGCCAGCAGGACGGCTATTGCTATAATACCTGTTAAATTCATTAAAAAGCATTTTGAAAAGTTAACTGAGTGGTTGGTCAAAGCTGAGAGAGGAGATCACAAAATCAAATGCCAGCTCAGTGAACTGGAAAAGTGCACTGGAAGAGGACAAAGCTTTGACAACATTACTGAACAGCAAGGAACTGGAGGTCAAAGCCGATACAGCTATGCAGTTTTTCTTTAGGTAGGTTTAAACTTTTTTTTTAATCTAGAGTGAAAAAAGGGTAATATACCTGTCTTGCCTTCAGCCACTCTGCCTGCAGTGTGCCCGTCTCTTGCAAACACGTCCTTTTCTGAAAAAAAAAAAAAGGTGATTTAATTTTAGAATTTTGACAAGGTACATGAGATGCAAAACATGAAAAGAGTTCATTAAACATCAATGTGCAAAGATTACCCTGATTTAACATTACACCAGAGACTGTCCATGATGTCACCCATAGGTTTCTGACAAGCCACTGTGTGGCCCAGTGACACTGAATCTGGGTGTGAGCGTCTCTGCAGTGCCTGACTCTGCCAAAGATGTTTATTTCTGCTGTAAAGTTGGCCATTTTAATATGGGAGTCTATGGGGATTGACTCGCTTTTGGACTGAGCCTCAAGTCTCTCAAGTGTGCAACCGCGCTGCAGAAGCAGAGATTAAAGAGTTTTATATGACTTTATTCTTCTTCCTTGTCAAAACCCGGTGCCAACATCACCCACTATGCGACACGGCTGCCGACAGTGTGGCAGCAGCAGCTAATGAAGCCGCAAGCCCCGAGCCTCAGACGGAGATGAGGAGGAGCAGACTACAGAGTAGATTTTTTTAGCATTTTCAAACAGCCTCAGTCGACAGGGCAGCTCTGAAGCCACAAAAGGATTTCTTCAACTTTTTTCACATACACTGAGAGCAGTTGTGGAGTCTGGTGTTAATTTTCTGTGGGTTTCTCACTATAAGCGTCTCCTTTGTCATATACTCATTAATTCCACTGTTAACATAAAAACATTGATTAAAGCAGTTTAGGTATTAAGTTCTGACTGCATTTGTGCCTTTCCTTTGCTACATCTTCTCCTTGGAGCAACATCACTCAGGCATGTTTTTTCCCCACTTCACATACATTAAAATACTTTGTAGTAGTTTCATATCAGTTTTTTTCTTTTCCTGAGTTGTCAGCTGCTCCCCCTGGGCCACCGTAGGGGATAGGTGGTAAGAAAACAAACTGCTAAAACACCCTGAGATAGTATAAAGTGCTGGCACCACTTTGAAAGCTGTAGACGAGGAACGCAGACCCAAACAAAACCATCTCATCAATGAAAATAAGATATCATAAAGAATTCAAGTGGAAATGGATTGGTTAGAAAATGAGCATGGGGAAATGACTGCATCTTCATGCGCCTCACGTAAGGCCTCTCACCAGTGTGTCTGTGTGAAAGATGAGATGTGTGGTATTCCGCAATTTTGTACAATGTATAACTTAGATGTACAAATAGGAGGTTAATTTACCAGGACGATTCTTAAGGACCCACCTGTTACTCCACGGCAAAGGTTCACACAGGAGTCGCGAGACTCAAATCTGTTCTCGTTTCCTTGGCAGCCCCCATAGTTGAAGCGGAAGCAGTCCTCATGCTGGGGGCTGTAGTACCACTTGGTGAGACTGTCCCTGCAATATCCTGTGTCTGGAAGCTCTGTGCAGCGCACTGCAAATGACAGTGCAGGAGCAGGTGGGGTGAGATTGTAGGTAATTAACTGATGGCAAGAGTATGTTTTACAATTACAACAAATTCTAAGCAACAAAAATCATGTCAACAACTAAAAAATCTAAAAATTCAGTTACCTTTTTGTTCATTCACTGGAATCTGCAGCAGAATGTTAAACTCTTTGTCCACTAACAGGCACACAGAACATAATTCAAGTTAGCATGTCTTGTACAGAAACCTTTATCAGTGTCATATTATTGCTGCATTTATAATTCCATGAGCCTGTATGAAAATGAAGCCTAGTTTGCATAGTTGTTGCTCACAGTCCTTGCACTTCTGCTCATCTGAGCCATCAGAACACTGTGGGGTTGAGTCACACTCCAGGCCCGGGTCCAGACAGCAGCCGTTTGCACAGGTGAATTGCTCTGTGGTACACGGAGCGCCACATTTTTCTCCTGTGGCACACAAAACACAGAGGAAGGCTGGTGAACATTAGTGGAGCATTTAGAATGTAAAGAGCTGTATACTTCCCTGAGGACTGAGGTGTCAGTAGTGACCAGAAAACAGAACTAAGAGTAAGTCAATATTGGATTTACAGTATGTTTTTTTTTAGCAAAATTCTATAAGAAGGTAAAATAAATGTAGAATTCACCAACCTTGAGGCACAAGACCTGGCAAACCTCTACCAGCTTTAACGCTATTTTCTGAAAGACAAACAACAAAATGGAATTAAAATTAAAACGACATTTACAGGCAACTCAGGGAGACTCCAGGAAGTTACTGCCCCAGTCAACAGATAGATGGCACATAATGCACAAAACCAATATGTGTGGTTTTTATACAAACAAATCAGATATACTGTATTCATTATTGAGTTTTAGAGGTGCTGCTAAAGACAATTTGTTAGCTTCAGACAAACAGACTAAAATTTATGCACACAGGTCACTGTGGCGACATATTGTACCTATACCAAATATACATACACTGTATGCATATACTGCAGAAAACTCATGTATAAAAGCACAAAGCACAGATACCTGTTGAGCCAGAGCAGGCACTGGTGCACTCATCCATGGATAGATAGTTGTTGAGATTCTCCCTGCAGCCCCCAAACATGAAATTCTCGCAGTTCTTCGAGGCAGCATTGTAATGCCAGCGAGGAAAGGAGCCGCGGCACGGCCCAACCTTCTTTGGAGCCATACAATGGTCTGATGGGACACGAAATAAAAGATTAAGTTTGATTCACTATTAATAATTATCGTTTGGTTATACTCCCTGAAAATTGGTGGTTACTTTGCACCAGTATTATACAAATCTCACCAGCAATACTATCACAGTGGAAATAACTGTTCCACTGGCAAGAATCTGTTCAGTTTTAAGAGCTTCCACCACTGTCAAAAGTCTAAATTTGAGAGTTAATGATTCAGTTTCTTCCCCACACCATGATGTCACGCACATGGTTTAGTTAGTGGTGAAACAAAGAGAGGAAAGTGAGGACCAGCACTAACACTAAGGCTTACAGACGATGAACTCTAGTTATAAAGGATCAAAGATGTCTTATGCGCTCAACAGACTAATCTTCCTTAGAAGTCACCGCTCCAAAGGCTGGAAAATACTGATCTAATGTGTACCAGACAACCTCAACAGACACTTGTTGTTTGAAAATCCATAAACCACCATGACTAACCATTGGTTTTGTCTTAAGATAACAGATGAGATATGATTTTCTTGTGTCCTAACATCCTACTTTCAGTGTCATATAATTACACACGAAGCTGTCCTGTAGAGACAAATGACAAAGAACTGGTGTGTTTCTATAGACAGAGAGGTTAGAGAAGACAATCTAAGTTGTCTGCATGCGGTTGATGAAACATATTCTAAGCATTACCAGAGCACACGCACACCACAGCTATTTCAAGACATTACAAAGAAATGGCCCGACTGCAAAATTATATAATGAGCTGCCATCTACACTTTCATTAACTCGTTCTCATGCTATCATATCACAATGGCTTTCATTTTTATTCAATCCATTCATTATTGTGGCGCGACACTTTGAGTCGCTGCCAGGCCCAGTCCACAGAGGCACATTCCTAACACTATCCAGGACACCAGCTGTTAATAAGTAACTGCGCCATGGAATGGTTAAAAGTGTTTCTTGTCCTCAATGAACAACCTGTACATACAGCCATGAGCAGAAGAAAGCACTTTTAAACATTAAAAGCTAATCACTTTTAACCAAGAGGATCACAAAGTCTTCTTCTTGTTTGTGTAACTCAAGCTGAAACCAGACTGACAGGTTTCGTCGAGTCGGGGGTGGAGAGTGGGATGGTGGCAGGGGAGCAGTAAAAACCACACCAACTGCACAACTCACTTCCGTTTTCCAAAGAAACTCCAAACATAAACACACAGCGGCGGATCCTCTGTAGTGTTTCAAGGACAGCGACATGGATACGTCACTTGATGCCAGTGATAACGTTGAACAAACCGGCCTTCCATATTTCGGAACTGTTTCCCTCCTTTCACAAATCCCAATCTGGTTTAATCTTCTTATGATAGAAGCTTCTATCTCTCTATCTTCATGCCATTTCGTCATTCAGGCCACAGGAATTAGGCGGGCATGCATTGACAGGTTTGATCAGAGCTAACATGGAATGGTTCCCGCTTGTGACATGCAAAACAAAGGGTTGAGCTCTTAAACAAGAAATGCCCCAAACAAGAAAACTCCACAATTCTTGTTTAAATAACACACCAGTCACAACTTGTTGGGAAATCAACATTTTGTGCTTGAAATGTGCAAAAGAAAAATATCAAGGGGAAGATTTATGGATCAGACACAAGAGCCAAAGGGCATCATCCTCTCTTACCTGTGTCCCAACATAAAACAAAAGGCAGGTGACTGAATAAGGCAAAGGAAGTGTCAACAATGAACATATGACTCATGTTTAACACTGAAACTCAACCATTTCTCATGTCAAGTGACCCCAATGAGTCTCTGTTTGCAGAGGAACCAATGAAACTGGAGCAGCCAATTTTGATATTGCGTGGGATATCAATGCTGTGCAGGTTTTGGCCTAAATATGAAAAAGATGTTCTGTATAAGTGTCTATGAGTATGGTCAGGTCACGCTGACATTTCTGCCAGCTTTTCCTTCAATCCAGATACTCACGGTCAGACTGCTCAGGAGTCAGGACCAGGACGGTGACCTTGGTCGAGTCTGACTGGCCAGTGGTGTCTATGACGGTCAGCTGGAACTTGTACACCCCAGATGTCAGATTGGACACCATGATCTGGTCGTCAAAGTTGGTTTTCTACAAGACAGTGAAAGAAAGACAGTGTTTTCTTATTATCCAGAAATGTGACTCTCGCGAGTTGGTTCTCAATTAAGTGATGAGCACAAATAAATGACACTACAGAGGACATTTAAAAGGAATATTAGACACACAGATGCAGGTCTACCAATAGTTCCGGAGCATTTTTTTGGTTCTAGATTTCCCCAAACTCTCACACAGACCTGTGGTGAGATCAGGTTTGCGTTGCAGTCTCTTTACTCACCTCAATGATAGCATGAGGATATATGGTGAGCATTTGCCACTGGTAGGACACAATCCCGTTGTCATCTTTGCTCTCTATGCCGTTCAGTGTCACAATGTCCTGAGGCTGGACCACCAGGTCCTGGCCTCCATTGGCCACCGGAGGACGGTCGGATTCATCTGGAGAGAGACCGTGAGTGAATATCACACGCAAACATGCTCTACAGTCATTTGCGCACATGTGAGATAATATTACAGATCCAGTACAGCTGGAACAACCGATGAGACAGAGGTAGAAACCGAAACCTGAACAGGGGCCATTAAGGCCTGGCGTGTGTGAACATGCTGAGTGACCTAAATGTGTGGCCTCACATATCCTAATCACAAACTAAAGCACACCAGACTGGATTTTACCTGAGTAAATGAGCCAAATAGATTGATCAAACTGGTCCCGTGGAGGGAAAGTAACACTTTACAGTAACTTATCTCACCAGATGTTAGCCCAAAGAAGAAGAATGGAGGTTACTATGGCAAGTAGTTCAGTTCAGTTCTACAGCAACACAACAAAAGTATGACTATCCACAGTGATCCTACAGGTAAGGGTCCCTCGTGATGATCTCGTCAACACATTGTCACACGCATCTCCACACAGCGCGCTTTGATAGAAACGCAAACGCGCATCTTTAGGGAATTTGTTAAAAGAGTAGTGGTCTTACTTGGGACAGCATCCACTCTAAGATAACTCTCATACACGGTGTCCAGGATGTAATTTGTGTAGCCTTTCTTCCTGACAAAGCGGCACACGTATTTCTTTTTGTACAGGCAGTCGAAGAGAAAGCAGGAGTTGACCAAGCCTTCCTCGGCTCCTGTCTCCATGAAGGCGACGTTGCACTTCGGCTCTTTGCAGCAGGCGCTCACGCAGTCCTTGTATCGATCCAGTTTCGGCGACGAAATGAACGTCGCTCCGTCTTTCACGGACTCATCGGCATCGAGAATAAAATCGTCCCGGCCTTTCTTGAATCGGGCCAGACATTGCTCTCCAGTCTCCTGGCCACAAGTGGAGTTCAGAAGAAACACCAGGAGCAGGAGCGCAGACGCTCCTAATTGGCCTTTAAGGAGCGAATTCATCTCTATTTCAAGTCCTCTAAATATTTAAGCTGAATGAAAATCAAATCAATATACCTATAATGATAGCAAAGTCTGCAGAGAATACAATTACAGCGTATTGTTTGGAAAAGTCAACTTCCAGCAGTGTTTAGGCCGCAAATGGGCAAAACAACACTTCTCTCAAATCCAAATCCTGAAAGTGGCTCCTGACTTCCTGCTGTGCATCCACAAATGCTTCAAAAGTTCCACAGAAACTCTCCAGATAGGTCGGATCCTTCACAGCTCCGAAACTTTCACAAGAGACTGATGTCGACAAAAAAAATGCGCGATCGACGACATGGCCCAGGTGACTCACCTGAGAGATACAGGAAGTGAAATTCCACCTCTGAGATGCCACTCCCTTCTGGCTGTTAAACGACTGGAGCTGCAGTGAAAACAAGGGCAGAGCTGCGTGTGTGAGAGAGAATGTAAAGCATTGATTACACATGGAGGTATGTACAATAGTGAAATGGTCTCATATTGTGACAGGAGATATGGCCTTTTATAGAGAGAGAGCTGCTTCCACACACCCTTTCTTCTTCAAAAAAGTCGAACATTATAACCTTTAATTTTCAACTACTTTCAACTTCTACAATGAGCAATGAACTCCTAGTTTTACTTGAGTCATTATGAATTTCCCAATGAAAGTACCACTATAAACAAGTTCAAGGAAGTAACACTACAAAAAGAGTCACACAGCTATAGAGGACAATGGTAGGACAGGTCAGAACCAGAAACTGCTTTATTGGCCAAGCATGTGTAAACATATAGGAATTTGACTCCAGTTCTTAAGTTGCCCTCAATGTTACACACGGAGCAGTTTACAGAAAGATAGACACAGACATGCAACTAAAGAAAAACAGATACATGTAAAACTAAACATAGAAAAAATATAGAAGTTGGCATTGCTCATTGTAGAAGTTGGTAAATTACTCCCATGCATGCATGCATACATACATACATACATACATACATACATACATACATACATACATACATACATACATACATACATACATACATATGTACATACATATGTACATAGAGGTAACTTAAAACAAGTAACAGTGGCCAACAACATGCAATGTCTGTATCCAAGTCAAGTGGTGGGGATAGGTGATTAAAAATATATTGTATGATGATGATCTTACTAAATACAATGCTAAATAAAAGAGGTAAAATAAAGTGTAAATGAAGGGAATTATTTACTGTTAAGATGTCTCAATGTCATACCTATTTTTAAAATGTTCAGCAGTATAGAGAGATATCTCTGTTTGCATAGCACTTTCCAAGTAAGGAGCACACAGGGCTTTCTAGTGTGGCAACAGCCAAAAGAAATATCAAATCTGACAATATGGCAGAGCTGTATCATACGAGCAAATATAGTGATCAGACTCCAGAAGGTGGCAGTATGATCCCACCTACAGCTCAGGAAGCAGCTGAGGGTGAGCAGTTAATTTACTTTTTTTCTCAAAGCAATGTAAAAGATCCGTTTTTGGCTCGTTCTTTTTCACATACAGTATCATTATTAACATGACTTCTTCATTTCAGCTGACAGGACCCCCAACCCTCTGTTCACAACTGTAGTGATGCTGAGCTGATTCATGCGCTGAGTCATCTAATTACAGTATGTGATGAGTCATGATGCCGCCACTGAAGTTATCAACAGCTAGGTGAAGCAGGAAGTGGTTGCTCAGATTATGCAATGCAGATGGATTGGTTTAGTGATTCAGACTAAATCATTATTCAAGTCACATTTAGCCAGAGGATCAAAGGTGGTTTCCACAAAACCGACATCTTCCTGACAATGAGATTATACATCTTTACTCAGTTAAGACGATTAAAACAGTAGAGGTCAAGCTCATTTCCTGCCTCTGCTTTCCTTTTCTCCCACCTAGAGTGCATCACTTGGCAGGGTTTGAGGTGAGAAGGCCTCACGCAGGTCTCAGTCCACCCCCCCCCCCCCCCATCCCTTTTTTTTTTTTGACAGCCTGGCAGTGCAGAGCAGAGCAGCATAAGACGAGATGAATGAATTTGTTTGCCTGGAAAGGTGAGCTGCTGGAGACACTCAATAATTCAGTGTTTGTAACAGACGGTGCATCAGTGGGTGAACACGTGCAGCTACGGCTGATTGATAGCCCCTGCCAAAACAAAAAACTGAACCCCATTATTCATATCGTAATAGGATCTGTGGAAACTCTGCAGCTCTGTTGTCTCTGTTGTCTCAGCTGTCATAATTTGGCACCGGGAGGTACAACTATGAATTTCTGACCTTAGGTTATGTGCCACTGTTGCTATTTGGCCTCACAAACATTGATGGTTTCAAGACTCTTATTTGACATTTGACTTCCAAACAGCCATAAACAGTGCAGCCCTATTCATCCATTATTCATGGGTGCGTAACTGAGGATGCCAATTTGACTTCAAGGCTTATTAAACGTACACCTGATAATGCTTGTTATAAAGGACAAGGCAGCTATCACACTAGAGGAACCCTGGCTCACCTGTCAGGGGGACCCAGCTATTGTTGGACGTGTTTGTGAACACAAGAGCCCTTAGCATGTCAAACTCTTTTGATTTTTTGAGCAGATAAATACTTTGGATACTCTTACTGCGTGAGTATTAAGGAAATACAGCTTGGTATGCAGATGTTTCTGATGGCAAATCATATGAACAGAGATAAAAAAAATAAAAGCACACACTTGCTTCTAAGACGCATTTGCACATTTTCAGCCAGAGTAATATCCCTAACTTGATTGCTGTAGTTGCCATCTTACCCAAACTCACTTTTTATTGCTGCAATTGACCTATGCTCTCCTACCTGCTGTAACATCAAGAGAGAGCAAAAAGCAAACACACTCATCCCATAAGCTGCACACTCACACGCAAATGCTTGCACAAACTCACACACACGCACAGAGGCATATCTCATTACCATCCTCCTGATAGTGCAGCCAGTGGGTGTTGCAAGAGGAGGAGGAAGGGAGAGCAAGACAGGGAGAGAGAGAGGACAAGGACAGGCAGAGAACCAGAGCCAGCATTACAGAGAGGGAGAGCAGGAACACTCAACAAGATAACAGGAGATACGCGTGGGAACGGCAGCCCACAGGAAAGGCAGAGATAGAGACAGAGCAGGGGGAGGAATTGGGTTTGTCTGTGTGTGTGTGTGTGTGTGTGAGAGAGAGAGAGAGAAAGAGAGAGCTCAGTGTGTTTCCACGGTTCTCCTGAGGCCGTGGCAGCCATGGCGTCAGAGCCCAGCACCCAGTCCAGGGTGATGTTCCAGGCAGTGGACAAAACAGAGGAGCCGGCACACCGCAAGCTGGGCAAGCTGACAGTCAAGTACAACCGCAAGGACCTGCAGAGGAGGCTGGATATCGAGGAGTGGATCGACGGGCAGCTGCACCTGCTGTTTGACTGTGAGGTAGGGTAGGACTGGCTCACACAGATACACACACATACTGAGGAGGAGGTGAGGGGAAGGAGAAAGGGAGGAACTGGACTGCTCATCTGTGCCTGCGGTGCACTATCCATCATGTGTGAGAGATTACAGCGACCTAAAAGAGGAGTGGGTGGGAGACAAGTAGCTTTTGCTTCATGACTGCAATTTTTGGCACACAAGCCCTCATGTGTCATTAACCTGACTGCAGTATCAGCTGTTCGGTGTGCATCGTGGTGTTCTACCACA
Organism: Chaetodon trifasciatus; assembly: GCA_037975065.1. Taxonomy (NCBI): domain Eukaryota; kingdom Metazoa; phylum Chordata; class Actinopteri; order Chaetodontiformes; family Chaetodontidae; genus Chaetodon; species Chaetodon trifasciatus. The sequence continues at coordinate 7,650,282 of JBBMOE010000021.1, forward strand.
GTTATTAGATTATTTCTCATAGATCCGATGTCTGGTGTAAGTCATTAGGGAGCATTCGCAAACATGTTGCAACCCTGCCAATGTAGCACCTAGACCGCTTTAACATATGGCTAAATTTACAATTGAGGCATTCAGAAGTTGATTTTACACCTTGTGAAGTTGAATAGCTTAGATTCTACCATCAGTGACATTAGAAGCAGACAAACCTGAGGAACAACAAAGCACCAAAAGAATATTTCTTTAAACCCAGTAATAAAGTGATAAAGAAGTTGCAGAGAAACTAATAAAAAATAAAAGCTATGGCCTGAGATCTATTTCCTGCTTTTTTATGGTGCCACTGTGTCATCATGTTAGTGTCTGTGTGTGTCCCGTCTCTGTTTGCAGACACATTACTTGAGTGTAGTTATGTATAAACAAGAAGAGCTGTAATATGCAAATGTGTGCTCATTATTTCCAGGGTGTGCCTAATTAATGGCCACATTGCAGAGATGGTAATGTTTAATATGTACAGCGGATTATGGCGAGACATCAGGCGGTTCTCTCTGTCTGTCTCTCTCTCTCTCACACACGCGCACACACACACACACACACACACACACACACACACACACACACACACACGCACACATACACACAGCAACACAACCTTCATAACTCCACTCCTGTACTGTGGGACACAATCCAATTATGTCAGAGGCTCCATATTGATTTGCTTGGCATTCTCCGAGGGGAAACCATGGCAACAGATGTCTCATCGCCCACATGAGGCGGCAGCATGGCACAGTGGAATTAGGGGTGTCTGTTTAGGAGCAGGAGCTTCCTAATGACGATGCAGATCAGATGACAACACCGCCTCCGTTTCATGCTGGATAAGGCCGAGACAAACTGTTTCTCATTTAATTCCCGAACCTCATGGAGACCCTTGGCTGCAGATGGCCTGGAGCCACCTCTCTGTCTGGCATCCCCTTGCGCTGCCAGGGAGCCTTTGCAAGATGGCATGTACTAGTGCTGCACAATGTGAGCATGCATCCACATCTATCTGACCCACTGGCTGATATGGACATTTATTACAACGAATGTAGTGATAGACAGTTAGCATCTGCAGTTATCTCTACTCATCTACTTCTACACCAGGATATAGGAGGGGTTAAGCCTGTTCAAACCCTAGTTGCAGCTGAGTGCCAGGAATATTGTGCAACTATTTCCCTCATCATAATACTTATTTTATGAGCTTTATTCCATTCACATCCCAAGCCCTCTCCCCTGTGGTAATATATGATAATAGGCTTGTAAAGCCGAGGGTGGAATGAATCACATTAGTGGAAACCAGGACATGTTGATAACAAAAACGGATCTGAAGTCCTTCTCTGTGTACTCTTTTGATCTTGTCCCAGAAACATACAATTATTTCACGTTTGCAGGACTCAGACTCACATATTCTGGTACTAACATAATCTAATATGAAGATAAATGTGCAGCAAACGTGCAGCACAGACAGTGCATGTGTATGTTTCCCCAGTAAGATGATGATGAGCTCTTGGTATGATTGATGAGATGAGGATAGATATCAATAAGAATAGAAAGTTCCTCTTCTGTGTAATTTCCCTAAGAATAGTCCTGACCTTGCCAAATGAAAATGAAGGCTTTACTTAGTAGTTGGACTGGACTGGATAGTTGCATTAGCTACTTGTGTGGAATTAGTCGTGGCTTGTCCATGTGTACTGGCCAATGTAATGAATATTGCATGGGCTCAGGGGGAAGGCTACTCTGTTGGTTCTCCGAGTCTTCCGCGTGGAAGCATTTACCATCAGTCCCCTGTGTCACCGCCTGAATTATTTATCCGCATCTCTAATTCATACAAGTGCTGCCTCAGTCTGGAGTGGCCGCCTTTGTTACGAACTTCACACCTTTTGAGATACGATAAACTAAATGAAAAAGGTGTGGAAACACAGCTTTCAGATAGACTCAAAGTTGTTGAACAATGTTTAAGCTTGTAGTAACTCAGATTTTTTCAATGGCACAAAGTTAATTTCTTCAAGACTTGATGTATTGCAGACTCATCTTTGCCAAAAGTTCTAATTCTTATTTAGGAATTGTCCCAGTCTTGTATAATTGGATAACAGTCTTTGGATCTTTGCACTCAGTTAACTTTATGTAACTGTAATTGGCATGACTCACTCAGTGAAGTTAATGAATATTTTGACCTGTGGGCAGCTCGTGCCTCTGACAGGAAAAGGGGAGGGTCTGATACGTTAATCACACACTAGCAACTTCTCAAAACAGCTGGATTTCCCGGCCATGGCTTCCTTTACATTATAACAGCAAACACATAATATGTGGAATGGAACCACATTGTTTTTGATGGTGATGTTTGGTTGCAATATTCTCTCACTTGATAGGTAGCGAGTGTCATTACACATACATGTAAGGAACATGCAGAGAACTACCTGAATCTAGCCTTATACAGTGTAGCAAAAAACTCATTTTAGGGAACACACCTATTAGCTCTGTAGTCTAGAGTTAGATGAGAAAATTGGCAACTCACATACAGTATCTGTCTGTTCAATACAAAACTACACCCAGCAGCTGGTTAGCTTAGCTTATCATAAAGAGCAGAAACAGGGGGAAACAGCAAGCCCACTTCTGTCAAATGTAACAAAATCCATCTATGAGCACATCTAAAGCTCACCAATTAACATGTTTTATCTCATTTATTACGAGTTTCCCCCTTTCCACTTTTTATGCTAAGCTAAACTGCTGGGTGTAGCTTCATATTTAGTGCACAGATACGAGAGCCTATTTCCCAACATGCTGCTTTAAATGTCAACAGGCTAAAAGCCTAATGTGCTGCTAGCTGCCTCATTACACCAACAATATTGAAGACGAGTTAAACAGAACAACAAAGTAAACAAGCCAACATGGCACAATAAAACAGGTCACTGATGCATTGACCTAAAGGTGGGACAACAGGAAAAGTTCTATAAAGATCAAATAGGTAGAGATCCTTTCATTGGGAGCATGAGCATGTTCAAGAAACCTGATAATCTCTCCGTTATCATTTAAAATATGCTATGGGTGGAGATTTTGCCCTGATGGAGGTGATAAGAGTGAAGGTCAATGACTATGGTTCTTCTTCAGAGGAGCTTAAAGGCAAAGAGTGAATATGACAGTTACTTGTCCTGGTGCTGGATAGTCAAGGGTTGGCTGATTGATTTGTCAACTTTAGGGCAATTTCAGTAAACTTCATTGACATAATGCAACCCTAAACAAGGTGTCTTTCTGAAATAGGATCAAATCAAACAGTATCACTCATGACGTGCACCAAGACAAGAAACTACAAACACTTTTAAGAATCAAATGTAAAAAAGAATCAAGCATGTAAAAAGAAGGATAAAAAACATGATGATACTGATGGAACTTTGTTGATTCTGAATTATAATTATAATGAAGGTCACCCTTTCTCTTGCTATTTAGACTGCATCTGTATTACCCGTCTAAAACTACAATCCTCTGAAAACCAGCCTAATATTCATGAATTCCAGTACAAGTGCCAAAATTCATTTTCGCTTCAGTCTATTGCTTTCAACTTCAAAAAGTGCAGCTGAGACACTTCTGCCCAGAGGCCTCATTAAAATGCTATTTTCCTCTGACAATGAAGGTAAATCTCAACAAGCTGAAGATTTGCACTACGTGTATGAAATACTGAGAAGTTATTAGAAGGGTCACAGCACTTCTTCATGATAAATGTACATGTTTCCCTCAGCAATATTCAGCAGTGCTCGTCATTGTGCTGCATTCAGGGGCAGACAGAGGGGATTTAAGCCATAAAGCATGTCCCTGTTCATGCCCATCACTAAAGTGTCACTCTCACATTCATCCTTCACTTACTGAATGCACTGCTCCAGATAGCCATTCAGTTCTCTGCAATTAATAGTAATATATTATCGATCGCTGCTCAGTGCAAATAAGTAAGATCAACCAAACATGATTACATACAGCAGTCTATTATAACGAATATGTTTATCCCCAAAATGTGGAGTTAGATGCCAGCTCCACAACAATCAAGTTAGCAATAATAAATATCTAACATTTGTCTTGACTGTCAAATTTTACGGTAGGTTTAGGCACCAAAGCAACTTGGTTAGGTTCAGGACAAGATTATGGTTTGGGTTAAAATAACTACTTCCTTGAGACAATCAGGTTGATTTCACAGTGGAATCAAACCTTGGTCTCCTGTGTGAAAGTGGTGCATTTTTTCTTCTCTTTATACTCCGTTCATTAGTTTGAAAGCTGTGCTGAGCATCATGAAAGAATGCAAACATTTGTGTCTTTATACACAAATGTAATAGATTAATTATTTGTGACTATTTCACTAATTTTATACTGGGTTGATTACTACAGTGCATATGCAGTGACTGTTAAACAGGGCAATAATTGAAAGAAATCTGGACTACTTCATTAACACTAAACATTTGAAGCATTTGGCCTAACAAGATGTAGCACAAAACACAAACCACAAAGCACAACACAACCACCCACAGCCGAGCTGGTACAGCAAAGCCCACACAGCACAGAAGCGTACATCACGGACACGGCTCTGTGTCCTGCAGACATCAGCAAAATACACGGGCGTCCATACTGGCAGCATGTATCAATTAGAGGGGGCACAGGGGACTCTGAAGGTGGGCCCATCTATTCCGCCACTCAGCACTTCCACATTGATTAGCTCTCTCCTCACCCAGAAAGCTGTGCAAGCCCCATCCTCAACAGCCATGAAAACTCCCCAACCAGAAAATATCCCCCTTAAAAAGAGGCCCCACTTGTCAGACGTGAGTGTCCACCTGCTGACTCTAGATATCTTCGTGTTCAGTATCCCTCCATGAGCACTCTTCATCCCCTAAGGTGCGGATAAGGGCTTGTGATATGAACTGATTACTCTGCTATATTGGCTTTTTATAACTTGAGACTGCCAGCCTTTGTTTCATTAAGAGTAACATTTTAGAAATAAGGGGTTTGTATAGACTTCAAGTTCATAGTTTACAGTCAATGTTGCCCTTGGGTTTGTATTTTAATTCAGGTGTGAACACAATGTGGGGCAACTGGAGCTGAGATGAATATATTCTTTAGAAAACATTTCAACTGTAAGTAATCTTTCAGTAATGGCTGAGCTAAATGCTAGCTGGATAAACCATCCATGAAATCTGATGATGGCATGTGGCAAGTGTGGCCTCCTGGAGCCTTTTTGCCTTCATGCCTCAGTGCTCTTCAGCTTTGCTGATGTGTACAGCACATCATCAATCACATCGTTGCTATGAGAAATTACAAAAGGAGACAAAGTGTTTATTCAACAAAACAGCCAACACGATTAACCCAGATGATTGACTATCGATGAAAGCACAGTGTCAACACTTGACAATCAAACAGTTTATATGCTATGGTGCAAGGATTTCATTACCGCGCTGCAATGAAATGCCATGTCGCATCATATCCTCGATCACATCTTGGGCTTTCTTTTCCTTCTGAATGACTCCACTCAGTTTGTGGACAGTCTTACCACTGTGAGTGAAAGGATGGCAAGAGTCTCACATTATATAAGAGCTTTTGTAGCATGCAGAAATACACACGTGTGGGCAATATTGTAACAGAGGAATATCAACCTTAGACCTTAACTTTTATTTCTTGCTGCTTTTACAGGAGGAAGAGATTCCAGAGTTAGAGATTGACATAGATGAGCTCCTGGAGCTGACAGACGAGGGGCAGAGAACCCGACTGCAGGTGGGATTGTGCAAATTAACTTAGAAACAATTTCTTTTCTTTTTGCATTTTTAGCTATTATTCACATTGCCTCTCTAGTTATTTTTTGCTCATGGAACTGGTACCCAAGGTCTTCAAGTAAAGGTCAACCTGAATCCAAGAAGTCCAGAATTTTAACCTTTTAGCACCTTGTTCCTAGTTGACACCTGGGTACATAGCTAACTATATGCAATGTGGGGTAATCTCTTAACAAGCACTGGGCCCTTGCTGGAATCCAGTGTTGCAATGTTTGCAGTGAAAAAGCAATGTCCAGAGTTGTTAGTGAGCCTTCCTGTGTTTGTGTTCTTTGTTAGGAGTTGTTGCAGGAATGCGGAAAGCCAAAAGAGGTGAGACAAAAAAAGATTCATAAAACTACACACAAGCATATAAAGATTTCAATATTTAACAGGGGGGAAAAGATGACTTGTTTACTGGCACTGTTGTCTTGTCTAGTCTGTAAAATGCAGAAATAAAAAATCAATTTTCTCCTTCTTCCCTGTAGGATTTTATCAACGGGCTGCTCTACAGGATAAAAGGTCTACGCAAAATGTCAGGTCCCTTGAAGAAATAATCATAGGTCAAATAAAGAATTGAGACAATGTGGAGCCTCTTATCTTCCCATGTTTTAACTCTTTGGATGCCTGTATGTGCGGTTCACACGTCTGTGGGACTCTCTTCCTGCCCTCTGCCCCCTCCCAGGGTCAGCACCAGTCTAACACCAGGGTAGTCGAGGTTTTTGAATGGAATTTTTATTATTATTATCATTTCACTTTAATTTATGGACTGCTATAACATTTTGTCTCCCATAAACATACCAATAATGCACACGTGATAAAAGTTGTATTGACTATTACTCAGACGGACTTTTTTTTTTTTTGTGCAAGACTGTACATTTTCAGTTGCCTATTTATGTACATAAAACGTTTTTGTTCTGATAAGTGTTGTATGTCAAAATAAAATTGAACATTTTCAAGACAAGGTTGTTGATGAATTATAAAAAGGAGTTACAGCTGATTTTCCACAATGTGACCAACAGTATAGTATCTTCAGGGATTATCCCTTCCATGTATACAAATAAATATTGACATGTCTATTACACACATCAATTTACAGTACCGATTAAACTATCTTTATTAGTGCTATAAAACACTTATTTGCGTTTTTGTCCTAAAGTCCAAAAGACAAGACTTTGCTCAAGCACGGATGTCAGCACATTGTTCCCAGAACACAAGCTTCTGTTTTCTGCCGTAAATTTTTCAACAAAGTGATGGAAACAAAGGAGACGTTGACACGTCAAGTCTAGGAGTAAACACAGTGGCAGGAAGGTCCATTAAGTATGCATCCATTATCCTCATCCATTTCCTGTCTGTGGTGTGTGTCTGACATGGCCAGAAAAGGCAAAACACAGTGAGGCCTCCATACAAACCTTAATGGAACAGGCCCCCAGAGGAGAGTGTAATTATGGTTTCTCCTCAGTTAGCTTGACAGTAATGCACAGTGATGAAACTGCACTCTGGCCTTCTCTCTGTCATACACAGGTCTTTGGGCTGAGGGCTCCATTATAGTAATTTGCTTGGTTCGCCCCCCACTTCCACTCTTACTGCTCTGACACAGAAGCCATCTATACCGTAACGCTACACTTCTGACACAGCCTGCCAGCCGCGTGATCCAAGGAAAAAAAAAAAAAACAAACTTCAGTGTTAAAAATATAACTAAAAATGCTACGTTCCTTAAATATGTGACAAAGCGCCTAACACTTTTGCATCCTTTATAATGAAATTACACACAAGGACAAGAAAGGCAATACTCGTGTCAGACTTGCAGCCAAACATAGATTACAAGAGTGACTGCGGTGCCTGCCAAAAGAAAACAAAGCCCTCAGTAATCCTTTTATACTGACTCCTCTGTACTTCTTCAGTACAGAGCTGACAGTAGTCTGGGACTGTGCATCATTCCAGATGAGCTCATGATGTGTCTGCGTTCTGAATGTATTGTCAAATTGAGAAAAAAAAAAAGAATCAAATGGTGACAAGTGCAAAGTGCATCTAATTTGAGCCTTTGTTGCATTTGGGAAGTAGGACAAGTGACATAAGAAAAAGGCTTTAAGCTTCTTATCCCATTGGACAGTTTAAAACTTTTCTGTGTGCAGAAGCTGTGAAGCTTTGCTAGAATACCAGCACTGTCTAGTAGCCTCAGGAAGATTTACTTACTCTATTTTTATACATGACAGAAATAATAGGTGCTGTTTTACTTATTATACACATTTTACTTAATTTACATTAAGATTTCCATCTATCTCTAGTCTGCTTTGCGTATGTTACCGATTGTCTTTGATTTGTTGAGCTCATCTTTAAGCAGTTACAGAAAGCAGATGCTGCTCTTCCTGTGGTCTACACAAACATGTTTAGAACCACTTCGGATAAAATAAGTTTTGGTTAAAATTAAGACTTTCGGCTTGCTTTAGATAATAGGTAGTGTTTAAATCTTCTGAGATGCTGTTTTATTAACAATGTTAGGTCACTTTAGTCTACAGCAACAGTGATGACTGACCAGAGCCTGATAAGGCAAACAACTACAGCACAGTCTCACTATCATGTCTTCCTCTTCTTCTTTGGTGCAGTGTAGTTAGTGGTGCGATGCTCCATCCTGTCATATTTATCATGGCCTTCCCTGGGGAGATAATAGGGAGAGGATTGATAATTCATCACACTAAATACTTTATATTCATGCTGCTTAACAGTATGGCAGCAGCCTGCCTACAATTTATCTGGGCCATGGTATACATTCCAAATCACAGCCTTTGCTCTTGGGCATCAGGACAAAGATTTCCATGCAAAGCTCTACTACGAGATTATTGTTGCGCCTCTTCTAATGAACTTTTCTTACGCTACCTGAAGCAGCGGTTGCAATATAGGTCTCCATCACAGGTGTGACAGCGAAGGGTTGCATCTTGGTTACAGATGCAGCACCATGGGAGCTCTTCATCATCACTGTCTGATGGCTGCCGTGCAACAGCAGCTGGTGAAATCCTGCTCTTAGGTGCTGGAACCTGGGTGTTTAAAACACATCAGAACAACAAGGGATTATGTGTTGTTCTCTCTTGAAAATGTATGACTTTGTATTTTGGCTGTTGTTCCATACCGGTTTCTTCAAGGTTTTTTTCTTTTCTGTGTTCTTTGGTCCACTCTGTTCTAAAGGTATGTTGTAGCCACTGGCTTCATCCAAAGCAGCCTCCTCAGAGAGCTGCAACAACAGTCAAAAATACATGAATTTCACAACATGTCCTCCAATTCACATCACAGATGATTAAAATGGCAAAATAGCAGCCCCTTGTGGCCTTGTGAACTGGCCCACCTTAGTTCACAATCATCTTTAAGTGGTGTGATATGCACTCAGTAGTGTTTAGTTACGTAAGATGAACTGTATATCTACATTACAGTATGAACTATGAACTTTGCATTAAGCCTCAGACCTGTTTTAATACTCTCATCACAGCTTCTTCCTCAGTCTCCTCTTCACTGTCAGGATGCTGAAAGTCCTCCATAGTAACTACAAGTGACACGACAAATACAACAACTAAGACATTCACACTTCTGTCATGGCCACAATGTTTACAGCTTAAGCTCTTACCATGTTTTCTGACTCTCTGATGTTAAATTGAGGATAACAGATAGTGTTAAGAAAGTGGTACACCCAGATCTTTGTCTGTGATATACCTTTGTCTGGGTCTTGCCCCTTCAGCTGTGCCAGCCTCTTGGCCATGTGGAGAACCTGATCCTGGGAATGGTGCTCCTTCCTCAGCTCCTCCATGGCCTCCTCCAGCAGACGGGCCTTTTCAGTCTCCAGCTGCTTGACCGCCTCCTGGTTCTCGTCCAAATTCTCATCCAATGTTCCCCCCTCCCCCTTGTTGAGATCATTCATACGGCCATCTACACCTGCAGAAGGATTAATAAAGCACGTTGCAGCATATTTAGGAAATTCTCACTAGCTAAACAAAGCCATATTTTGATCAGAAATATGATCGCATATGACTGCATAAAACTATGATACGACTGCATTGTTAATTATTAACTGTATGTGGGAGAAATCAATGATCAATGGGAGAAGTAACATCTTACTGCATTCAGGATTTGATTGCTGGTTGTCTATGGCAACTTCTTCTGTCATCTGAGTAATCAGATCATTGGCTTGTTCAGTCTGAGTCCTGTTATCTGGAGGCTGGTGCACCTGCACAGATGAGCACACAAGAACATATACTGGTAAGCAATTACAGTAAACTATTTAGCAATCATGTCCTTCTAAATAGCCTTAAATTCTTAAAGCTGTCCATGAGCCATACTGTAAGGGCCAAGATGCCACAAACAAGTAGAAAGAGCTTTGGCTCACAGGTGGAGGAGCTTGAGATGGTGGAGGTTGACCCTGTAGAGCTGCCAGACGGTCCTCCATCTCTCTTGTAGAAGGAACTGGCTGGCTGGGAGCTTTCAGAGCAGCAAGGCGAGACTCCAGCTCTTTTTCAGACGGGACAGACTCTGAAGAAGAGGTAAAAAGCTTACAATGGCTTTTGTCAAGAGAAAATTTGTTATTAGTGTGTTTGTCACATTAAATCAGTATAGTAGCTGCTAAAATCTCATTTCATTACTTGGTGTGGTGTCCTCCTTCAGCTTTTGAAGTCTTTCAGCAATAGCCTGATCTTCTTTACTCAGGCCTCTGGTTGGTAGATGGCCTGATTTGATGTTTCTGTTGCCTCCAAGTGCAAGAGGTTGTGTCTGCTGTCCCTGCTGTTTGGCCTCAAATGCAGCGACCCGTCTATGGAAGAAACATGAACTTTAAATATCATGAAACTGGGTTGACAATGTGTCATTTTTTTTGAGTTATATATATATATGTACTGACTTCTTGTAATTTTCAGGAGGAGACCATTTTCCAGCACTGTTTGGAGATTCCCCTCTAAAAAATTAAGATGTGGTGATTAGGAAGAATGTTCATTAATACTAATTAGTAATCATATTCATATTGTTTTGCACGGTTTGACCTTTACCTCGTCAGATTACCATGGCACTGCTTACAGACCTTCTGCTGGGTGTTGCCACAGCGAGGCACCACAGCACTGAAAGTCAAACAGCTGGAGCAAAAGGAGTGGCCGCAGCTCTTACAACCCAGCTGTGAGGATATTTCATCGTAAATTACAGTTTACTTGCCTTAAAATGTTTAATGTATATAGCTGTGTGGTTGATATTAGCCAGCCAGGTCTTACCTCTTTCTTGAAGAGATTGAACTTTGATGCACAACATTGACAACGGTTGTCCATGTCGTCACGTGCAGAGAGTCATGAGACAGGCAATTAGAATTAACTGATATTGCGCTAGCGGGTAAAACTGAAAAAGAAAAGTCCCATTAATAACATCTATTTGGCAGCGAGCTACCTATTTCAACCTTTCAACGTTGCAATAATCAACACAGGAACCATCCCGGAAGATGAGACGTGACGTTAATTTGCGTTTTCCTGTTTCTGATTCCTCCAATCAGCTTTCTTCAAATTCTCTCGCGGCTCTCGTTCAAAACACTGAACCGACTGCTGCGGTGTTGTAACAACGTTGTAGCTGTCACGTTAATCTTCAGAAAAAGAGACAAAGGAAGTTCGGAAGCGGTAGGAAAAAACATTATTTTGTAGGTCGTCGGTTTCATTTCATATCTAACTGGTAAATTCCGATAATATTGCGAACAACGACAAAAACTATCGAGCTAAAGCTAATGTTAGCTAGCTAGTGTGTTAGCTCCCGACGTCATCCACTCATTAACGTTAGAGAGAAAAAAATCGTTATTAACGTAGCCAGGACACTGGAAACACATGTCCTTCAGTATGTGTAGGATGACGGCTCTAATAAATAGTAATTTGTGGTGTTGCTACTTGGTATTTTGTCATATTCATATACGATGAAGTAGGATCAGTGTCGTTATTATCTAACGTTATTACATGTCCTTACGCTAATATACTGTCGCTTGTATTTCCCTGGTATGACATGATTCCCATGGCTTGTTTTCTTTTCCAGTTTGAACACTCGAGCAACAATTTAGGTGATGATAACAATTCCGATAAACTATAGATGATATATTTCAGACATGAAGTTGTATTAGCTACATAGTGATTAACATCGCTATTTAAACAATGCGTTAAGAATTTGAGGGTTAAAGGACAGAATCACACCGCAAGATAAGTTGTTAAAGCACAAGAAAAACTATGTGGGCCAGCCGAAAACTGTCTGGTTGAATAATGCTACTTCAGAAATCTTTGATTATATTGAAAGGTTACAACAATGCCAAAGGGATCAAATAGAAGGGAAAAACAATTTAAGGCTGTAGCTGGCAATCATGTTGTTATCGATTAACAGTCCAAAATCCAAGGAAATCCAATTTAAAATTGTGCACATAATGTTTGGCATGTTTCTTTAATAGTGGCTTAAACAATTAATCCATTATATTAATAAGCCCTTAAATTATATTCAGTGAATTGATATGTGCATGCTTTTGTGTGTGTGTGTGTGTGTGTGTGTGTGTGTGTGTGTGTTTGTTTGTTTGTTGGTCTGTAGGTATCTAGTTTTAATTTCCACAATGGCGGAAGGAGGAGATGTGGAATGGGAGTTAAGCAAAGAAAACATCCAGCCGCTGAGGCGAGGCAGAGCCATATCAGCCTTACATCAGGCACTCAGTCAACAGCAGGATGGACTCACGTCTGCCATCAACCAGCAGAGACAGTATGGTTGATCTTAAAAACATTGCATGGGTTACACCGATTTCTGCTGAACACTTCTTTGCAGCACTTTTCAGACGATGATGGAGGTTTTGCGGCTTTTTGTTTCTTCAGGGCCTTTGAGTCTGAACTGCGGATGTACGAGGGAGATGACCCACTTGATGTTTGGGATCGGTAAGTCAAACATGTAAACAATAAAGTGTATTCATGTGTGCTGCTCTTAAATCTGAGAGGTTTCATGTTTAACCCTCACATGGTTCTGCCTTTTATAGGTACATTAAGTGGACAGAGCAAACATTCCCTCAGGGAGGAAAGGAAAGCAATCTTGCCACACTGTTGGAACGAGTCGCAACCAGATTCACAGAGGAAAAGAAGTATCACAACGACCCACGCTATGTTGAACTCTGGATCAAATTTGTACGTGCTATGTTATAACCTTTGACTTTCTTTTAGCTACTGTTATTACTGTTATAACACTTGCCCTACATGTGTATTGTGTGTCATTAGGCAGACAACTGCCCCGAGCCCTTGGACATTTACAGGTACATGCAAGCGCAGGAAATAGGAGTGACACAAGCATCCTTCTACATTGCTTGGTCAGAGGAATATGAGAACCAGGGCAACTGTCGCAAAGCAGACCTGGTCTACCAGGAAGGATTCAAGAAATGTGCTGAGCCGCATGATAAGCTCCTGCAGTTTCATAAGTATGGATTCAACCAATAAAACTTGAGATATACTTTTAGAATGTAAAATTGTGGCCTCGTCACAGTTTTCTGTATTGTTACTTGTAGGGCTTTGCAGGCACGAGTATCCCGACAGGTGATGATGAATGTGGACCAGGACAATAGTGATGATGAGTCCAAACAACCTGAGAGGGTTTCACTAGCTGACCTCAAACCTAGAGGGAAGAAAAAGGTCATTGCCCCCATCAACAGGGCTGGGACTGCAATCAGAAGTAAGCACATGAATATACAAAATCAATCTGTTGAAATTTTAAGATGATATATCCAGTGCTCCAGCACCTTTAAATATCAGCATCATCATTAAAAAAGGGTGTTTAATTTTAATGTTTGTTGGGTGTTTTGAACAGATATTTCTGGAGGCCTGCAGTCACGTGGTGCCCCGGTCCTCAGCAATGCTTCAAACAGTCGGATGGTGATCTTTGACGAGAACAAGATTCAAAGTGCTGACCTGTCAGAGCCTAAGTTAGAGTCGTGGGTGGCCCCTCCCACTGCCAGAGCAAAGGAAAATGAGATGAAGCCTGAAAGATGGTGTGACGTCAAGGTGTGTGACAAGCAGGTGCTGTGGTAGTTGATCTCATGTGTCAAATGTAACCCAGTGATGTCAGTTTGTATTTTGTTTGTACCATAGATGCCCCAGAAGACCAAATTTGGACATACTGTTATGGCCCCACCGCCCCCCAAACCCACCTTCCAACCATTTGTTGAGGAGTCAGATCAGCCTCCAACAATGTAAGTGACAGCTAGAATCTAAGTTTTATCTTCAGATTTGATGCATTGCTGAACATTTGCGTAAGGAGCAACATATTCCTGAAATTGAGTTTTTAAGTAAAGCCCTTCCTGTTGTAACCTCTCAGTTGTAATGCAGCTGTTCTCTGTTTTATTTCACTGTAAGCTGAATAAAAATCACATTTTACAGCATTAAAAACAAATGCAGGTTCGAGCCCCATTCATGACTTATTTCAACGTCTAACCTAAGTTTAACCTTCTCAGCTATATTAGTAAAAATTTTTTGATTTGCTTTGGCATCTTCATTCTACCCCCTCAGGACTCCATGCAAGATCAACCCGGCAGTGAACACAGTTTTATCATCACGTAAGCCCTGCAGAGAGGAGACCCCTCTGAAGAGACTACAGGAGCACCATCAGCAACAGAAGGAAGCAGAGTCAGGAAAACGTCAGGAGCAGAGCATGTACTGTAAGGAGCTGCTGCTCAGTGGCGCCACTGAGTTCTGCTTTGAGGAACTGCGAGCGGAACGCTGCTTCAAAATGATGGCGCAGGAGTCACAGGAAGTCAGAGGCCACAAGGATCCAGCTGGTGCCAGTGCTTCAAACTGATGAATCTAAGAAGACTTCCAGAGTTCTTTTATGTGGATTCTTTGCTTTAGACAGGATTTTTCTGCAGGTATCATGTCATTACTGTTACATGTTGTTTGTTTTCCTGCTGTAACTATTTTGTTCATAGATATGGAGTTACTCAGAAAGTTAGACAAAGGGGTTAAGCTTTTTAGAAACCCTATGAACTGAAGTATTTTTAGTTGTGTTTGATTCATTAAAATACAACAGGTGGACCAAATAATAGTAACACCTGTACAGTGTAATCCAGTACAAAATACTGAACTGACAATAGAATGAAGTACACATCCATATAATTTCAACAAACAATATAATCAGCATAGGTTTAGGCATAGGCACAGGATTGTGTCTATGTTACATGACTACTCTGTAAATACTGAACACGTTGTGCACCACAGCTCAAGTCTCTTCAGCAGAAATGCTACTCACACTCACTCCCAACTTCACTATTTGTCCATTTATCCATTTTTCTCAATTCTGCTGTTCTTAAGAACAGCGTCTTTTTTATGTGTGCTGCCTTTTGAAGTTGATTTATCTTGTTCACAGTTTTTTGAGCAGATGTTTCAGGACAACATATTGGAAAGAGGGCCTCTGAGGTGATTCGAGTGAGTTTTTTTTCTCAGTCTGAGTGAATTCTTCCTTCAAGTCCATGATTGGTGTTCAATAAACTTGGTAGAATGTCTGAGTGATGATGAGTGGAATGGTTTTTTCGCTGTTTTGTGATGGAAGGGATTGTAGTAATGCTCTGTCAGCAGGGGGCATGCGAGGGAAAGCATTCCTGGTGAGGGTATTCGGATTACTAACGGAGAGCTGCAACACTTTAGTGTAAAAACACAAACAGTCTGCATCATTATTCTGATGAAGTGACTTAATTTCACGCCTTCACTGACGAGTATTTTTGTGCTTTTTAAAAAATCCCAACACTTCCCAGGCATAAGAATTTTATGAGCAAATCATGCTTTCAGCTGGCCCAGATGTTAATCATTGTCCAGGAGAGGTTACCCAGAAGCCGCTGAGTAAAGTGGTGGGACTAAAGCTAATCTGCTGTGATGATGGGATGTACTTCACACAGGCAGTTCGCAGTGCAGACTTTGATGAATGGCTAGAGGATAGTTGGTTGGCTCATTAGCAAGTGAAATCCACCCTTTGCGGTGGGGAGCAGCGCAAGCCTCGGTTATCCCCAAGAGGTCACTCTCCCGATGCGCTATGATACAGTGTTGCAGCTTTTCCATGAGCGCAGCACACTGGAGGAACAGACTTTAATCTCATATTGGAAATATGACACTGCCAGCCAAGATCCTCTCAACTGGTGAGTTCCCAAACTGTCTACTTTAAAATTTGGCTTAGCAGCGACAGCAGCTGAAATTCTGTGATAAATGATAGGCAACGTGATGCACTCCCATCATAATAACACAGCGTAACCACACCATAATGCATCCGCTATGGCTCGCTGTTTGGCAGGACTTATTAAAAGCTCATCGCACGGAAGCAAGCAGCCAGTGGCTCCGATCGCGCCTCAGACAGAAAATCCATAGCTTTCTCTTACTGCGGTGGACAGATGGTACAAGTGAGCTACCTTTCCTTAATGCGCTTTGGACAGGCCCTCAGAGAAGAGCTTTTGTCCAGCGCTGTTACTCTGATGGACAAGAACACTCAGGCTCTGCATGGGCCATGTTTTGCAGTCGGGGCTCTTAACCTATTTATACCGTTTGTATTTACATGCACCAGTTCACAGAGAGTTTTCTGCTCGTGTCTCTGCAGTACCTCACTTACAAGTCAGTAGATACTTTGCGCTCAGCTGGCAGGACATGGAGAGGGAAACGCAGCAGTTCGTCATCACACCAGTTTCTTGATGAGGGGAAGTATGGAAGCTCATTTCTACCAGGAAAAGAGAGAATGAGATGAAAGATCAAAAATTAGTCATGATAAAAATATCTTCAGTGATAGCAGGCTACGTAAAAATTGTGACCTACTTTTTCACGATTTTGTCTTACTGTTGTAAAATGACCTATTATATCATAACATTTAACCATATCATAAAAAGTAAGTTATGATTCTACTTTTTTTCTAACAGCTTTAACTTAGTTTGTCAGTTTTTACTTACTAAGTTGTGACATGTTATCTCACAACTGTAACTTGCAGCATTTTTGTGTTTGTTTTGACTAACTTGTCATCTATTGCTTTCTTTTCTGGCCAGAAATGGCCTTCTGTATTAAACACTATTGGTCAGCGAGCAGTACAGTAACACGAGCTTTGCATTCATTTCCACTGTTGTTGCCTTGCTCTTACAGAATTAAAATGGATTAATAGGTCATCTGGAACTGTCAATGGATTTTGACAAGACATTACATTTGCTTTAGCTGTATAGGCTGAACCCTGATAACCCCTGGTGTAATCCTTGCAGATTCATCCTAAACAATAGAAGCAATTGAAATGCAAACAATCAAGGCAGTATCACGTATGTGGCTGCTGGGCTTTCATTTTAATGACACTGTAGTTTAAGACTCCTTTTGTAATTGGAGGGCCTTTTTTTACATTACAAACTATTTATCCACTACCTATCCAAATTGTGGGGGGGTCAGTGGTTTCAGGAGATGCTTTAAGAAGATCATTAAGTCTGACAGTAAACCTGACAAATGCATTTGAATAAACCCATTTAGCCCCTGGTGAACAGGAAGCTTGGTTACCAGTATAAAGTCTCTCTATAATGATGTGCTAAAAGAAACAGCAAAATCCTGTAATTACGGAGTCAATGTACATCTCATGTGTGGTGCACGTGGAAAACAAATAAAATAAATATAAAAAAATGAGAACAAAAAAAAGATCAGAAAAAAATCAAAATTAATTGTAGCTTTAATTTATTCAGTTTTCTCTTATAATCATTTAGCTTCCATTTTTAGTATGCCCACTTATGTGAAACGCTGTCTAGATAACAAATGAAAAGGTACAAAAGTCAAACTTTCTTTTGCCTTCAAGTCAAAAATGAATTTGCTCGCAAATAGTACAACAGTATTTAGGACAGGAGGGACAAATGCAACAAATATGATGGATCTGCTGTATTTGTTTTTTTTTTTAAAAGATGGTAAGGTTCAGTAGTTTGATGTGTTTCATTAACTGACCTTTGACCCTTGCACTTTTCTTTCATACTGGCCAAGCAGAGATGAGTGTGGGTGTATAAATGCCTCAGCTGAGAAAACAGGACTGTTTCTGTGATAAACACCACTTTTTGCATGTAAGACACCCATTACAAGATTATTTTATTTCGGTCCACAGCTCTGAGAAAATTGGGAAAGTAAGTCATGCGAGGCAGTAAAACATAGCCAAGCCAATAAATATCTGTGACAATAAGGCTTACAACTAAGAGTGAAAGAGAGGGAGGGGTCATGTCTGCTATACCCCCACCAGGGAAATCAGTCATTGTTATGCAGATTGCTTCAGTGGATCATTTTTCACTTGAGTTTATTTGATGTGTTAGGAAGAACATCATTAAGCCTGTTACAGTGCCTTTGCGTGCATCTCTCATATCAGACCGCCATGTATTACATGTATGCCCCAAATCTGGCTCACTCTGCCAGCAATTTCTGTACGACTTGACCCTAATACATTTTCCTGCTTTGTGTCTGGTCTTAGCTGCTGTATGAATTATTCAGGAAATGATTGTGGTGAAAAAAGAGGGGAACGTTTCAGTCAAATAATGACGATGCTAGACCGGGGCAGTGCTGTAACTTCAGTTTCTTGTGCCTTCATGCACAAAGATTTTTTTCGGTCACAAAGGACTCAAAAAAGATTGCGAGGATGAGGATTGCACCCTCGACTGAAATAGCTCCACAATGTCCCCCCCCTTCCTGTCTTTACACACACAGATACAACAACCCCTCCCGCCATCTGCCATCCCTGACCCTGTCATTCCATGGATAATGCATTTGACTGAACAGCAGCACACAGGGCGACCGCTGCACCCTCGTGTTCTCATGTCACCCACATTATGTGTAAAGGAGACAGAGGGAGAGATGGAGGGCAGGGAGGTGGATGAAAGGTATCCCAGGTGATGAGGTGTAGTGGAGCCTCTCCTCTTCTTACAGTCACTGGAAACCAGCTTTAAAAAAACCCCACACATGCACACACTGCTATCAATTCTTTTGCAGCCCAATGAGGGAGTGGGAGGAGGCGGAGAAGGAGGGAAGCGATAAAGAGAGAGCGAGAGAGGGAAAGGGAGGTGGGAGGGAGTGTGTGTGAGAGAGAGAGACAGCGAGCCAGAGAAGGAGAGGGGGGGATGGAAGGAGCTGTAAGGGGCCATGATATTCTCTCCTCCTGGATGCTGCCTTTCCTCTTCATGGCTTTGTCCCTCCTTTGTACGGTCACCCTGTGTCCCCAGGAGCAGGCACCGCCACGCGGACCAGCACTCAGCCACGGAGCCCGAGATGAATCAGCCCCAACAAAGAGCCTTTGAGATGGCAGTGTGTGCTTCTGCCTGGAGGGAGGAACGCATCAGGCTTTCCCAGGCAAGCGGCAGCCTGCAGTGTGCGCTTGCTTGAGAGCCAGCCCTCCTCGTCGTTGTGTGTACGAGAGAGAGAGAGAGAGAGAGAGAGAGAGAGAGAGAGAGAGCGTGTATGTCCGTGTGTGAGTGCATGTGTGAGTGTGAATGTGAGTGAGCAGCGTATAATAGTGTTTGTGAGTGTGTGTGTGTGCACACTCTGGCTTCCAATCCTTCCTGGAGGAGAGAGGCTCTCCTCTTCACTAGACGGCAAGGTAAGGGGGATGACTGATTTTTTTTCCCCTCTTCTAACAATGATTTATCCCTCCAGAGCCCCGTTTCCTCTTTCCAGGGTGAGGAGAGTGGGGTAAAGAGGGTTGGGGGGTGGGGGGAGGAAGCTTAACGTCATTGATAAAGAGCTGGCTAGTGTATGCCGTTGGTAGGTATCAGCCGTGGTAGAGGGAGAGAAGAAGGAGGTGGAGAGGCTGTGAGCAGAATGCAGTGCAGCCAGGTGGTGATGTAGGGGAGAAAAAGGGAAGACAGAGAGGGTTGCTGGATGTATTCAGTGATGGACTGCATCTCAAAAGAGGAGCCTTCACCTTCTGCTCACCCCTCCTCCTCAAAATCCCCAAAATCCCCACATCCCCTTTCTCTCTGTGCCTCCATCGTTCCCGTCCTCAACCCCGATTTCAAGGAAGAGGATGCAACTCTCCCTAAAATGTTGTCTTTCTCGAGATGGATCAAACTTGACAAATACAGACTGTGCCATTGCTGTGGGCACTGTGGACAGAAGCTTCCTGTTTTTACCATTGTGTATTCTCGTGTGTGTGTGTGTGTGTGTGTGTGTGTGTGTGTGTGTGTGTGTGTGTGTGTGTGTGTGTGTGTGTGTGTGAAGGAGTTCTCAGGTGATCTTTCTGGTCCTACTAGCGCATGAGGATTCAAGCTGCTACTGTATGTACACACTTCAGTAGATGGATGCCGTGAGAAAACAGGCTCTGGAGAGGAGGCTGGCATGTGACATATTTTTGTAGCAACATTTACTTTCAATTGGTAAATCACTAGAAAACCTGTTTAAATGCTTGCATAACTGTGGGAGGTAATGTTTGAACTGTGCTCTGTTTGACTCTGAATTTAAAATATTAAGTAATCTGTTCTGTGTTGTTGAAAACAGCTTTGTATAGTCTATTAATCTCTCTGTTAGATGCTAAACCCCCAGTGAAAATCAATTCAAGGCTAAGGTGTTTTGAAGAGGTGCATAGATTTCAGTTTTAGTCCAATGCTTTTGCCTGGCTGTTGACAGAATCACAACATTCATGCACCTGCTTAAGGGCTTCACTTGGTCTTATCCAGACATACGTTGTAAGTGATCAACGCTGATGGTGATGTAACTGAGGCACTGCAATTCCTAAACTACCATGTGTTTTTATCTCAGGTTACTCATTGATATTCAAGGAGGAGGGAGAGGGTAGAGGAGGTGACAGAAAAGGTCTCTTTGGTGCATGCACACTCACTAACACACACACAAACGCAGCTGGACAATCTTCTTCACTGAGGGTGACTGAGGGTGTCTTCTGACGACATTCATTTTTTGGAGGCCATCTCATGTCACCTGTCTTGCTTTCATGCTCATGCAGACTCGCAGTGCAGCCCAAATTGGCAGCACAGACTTTTGTACATGTACGGGGACACCGGCAGGACAGGAAGTGACATGGATTTCTCTCACACACATGTGAACACAGCACACAGGTGTGGGTGGTACGGCCTTGTTGTGTGTCCTGATTGTTTTCAGGAATCTCGTGTCATGTTCATCTCAGCTGAAGGAGGGAGGGACAACGTGCATTACCAGCTTAGCATCGCCACCGGCCATGAGACGTCAAGCACTAAGGATTAAAACAGATTCTGAGTCCAAATTAGGACAGCATGCCATGATTTCCCTCTCTGGGCTGAAACAGCACCCATGCTGGGTGACAGAGGAGGGCAGCAGAGCCGGTGCAGATTGATACCATAAAGGAAGCTGAGGTTAAAAATGGTTGGTGCTTTGTCCCTGAGAGAGACACGCTGAGGCCTGGGCTAAAAAAAATATAAATCAAAGCTTTCATAAGCACATGCGCGTACAGTAAAGCTTGCACTGAGGCCCGGCGCATCAATAAATTAGACCCAAGAGAGAAGAGTTGGGCTCGTACCATTGGTCCATGCTGATCATACGTCTCTATCAGCACAGCGTCAAATTGTTCAAAGCATTTGTGAGAGCCAAGAGGATCTTTAATTAAACAGAGTGTTGGTCAGTGCTGCATTTCCCTCCTCTCCTGACTCCAGCCCCTAGTATACATATTGTTACTTTGCATGGAGGAGCATACTTCCACAGTAAAGAGTGTGTTTTGCTAGTGATGTGTCAGCATCACAAGAACATCCCATAAAAGCCCCAGGACACTAGAAGTGTTGCCTTTACAATGTCATTATGTTAAGGTGTTTGAAGTAGATAGAGACTATAGCTTTTACTGTGCATTTATGTCCATGCTCCTCGCTGCAGGGCAGAGCAAACTAGCTTTTCTCATCCGGGAGAATCAGTGCCGATATGTCAGGTGACAGAATGATGTATGTGCAGCTGTCCTGTCCTCAAATCCCCTTTGCTGTGGCTTGTTTACTGCAAACAAAGCTGCCCAAGATGATGGAGAAAAGGGGTTTCATCTTCAGGACGGGGAGGGCTGCCATCCGCAACACTGTGCCACCAAATTAGACCAAATAAATGTGAACATGACTTTTCAGGGCACTGACACTCCAGATCTATGTCCATCTACTCAGCATCTTTTTTCTTTTCATTGCTGTGCTCTCACTTTCTTCCCTTTCGTCTCCTCCCTCTCTTTTTCTGCCACTACATCTGACTGTCCAGACTCTCCTTTCCTCCCCCCACTCCCCCTGTGTTGACCTCTCATTTCTTGTTTCCTCCTGTCAATATTAACACAGGACTGATGTGCACTCCTGCACAGATGTCTGCCCTTGAAGAGCTGACAGGCCACTTTGTTGGGCATAGACATCATGTTTTAGCATACACTTCCAATCCTGAGGCCTTTTCTTACTCATTCGGCACATGAGAAAATGACAGACAAGCTCTTTGATTTTTTTTACTTTCGCAGAATCGCAGTGCTCTGTGATTTCCAACTTGCACCACTTCATACAGAGGGTTGAGTGAAACTACACATGACGCATCGCTGCGAGTTATGTGACATTTGAAGTACCCCAAGATATGTCACTATCAATGAACTCTCTGTGTGAATATAGGTCATCCATGCTTAATGTCCTATTTTACAAACTGAAATGTAAATGCAGAATATGGATGTAATTGGTTATTTTAGTTCATATTATTTGCCTCTGACAATTTTGGACATAACTTTCACACTCTGTACACCTTCACCTCCTTTTGGTACTATGCTTTTCATAAATTATATACTGAAATAAGTTCGTAACATTCACTTCACATGCCCCTGGGCATGCTCTACATTGTGTCCTTAACCTTGAGTGGAGCTTTTATTAGAGATACAAATACATCAAGGACTGACAAAGTTGTTTGACCACTTTGGAAAATTGGCTCACATCTTCACCCGTACTTTTCTCTTAGCTTCCCAACCTCCTGTGATTCTGAGTAGCACCTTCAGTTTCATGCTCAGCCTATATTTTTGATGAATTGCTTTAACATCAATTTTCAAACAAGACAAAGTGTCTAAAGCAGAGCTAATGGCTCTGTGGGACTGTTATCACCTGTTATCAGGGCACTGTTAGCTGAAAGGGAATAGTTGCATTTTGATTATTATAATTTAAGGGTCATTTAACCTATAAATCAACAACAAGACCAAGAACCAACAGCTATGCTAAGCAGCCTCTGTGAGGTGCTGAGGCTAAGCAGGTATAATGTTTATTACGATCACCATCTTAGTTTGGTATGTTAGAACATTTGGTAATTAGCAGAAAATACACACTGCAGCTGAGGCTAATAGGAATGTAATTACAGTATATGTGCATGTACATGTATTTGGTCATAAATCGAATTTGGATCTGATGGTAGCAACAAATGAAGAGCCAGGGAATCACCAGAAAGATTGTATTTCATCCTCAAGGAGATGTTAATTTGTCTACCAAATTTCAAGACAATCCATTCAATAGTTGTTGCGATATTTCAATAAGAAAACAGAAATGTGAACGTCGTGGTGGTGCTATGGCAAAATGTCAGGGATCACCAGTGTCAGTAGGACTGAACCTCTGGGGACCATGGATATCTTGCAAAATTTCATGCCAATCCATCCTGATATTTCAGTCTGGACCAAAATGGTGAACCGACTAACCAATCAACCAGCCAACATTGCCATCACTAGCCGTAGCTGCGTTTGCACAATTGGGTGACTTTAGAGAGACAGTACATGAGTACCATTCTCCGACATTCCTTGTATTTCAAGTGCTTTGTCGTGCATGATGTATCGGCCCACTAGCATGAAATATGCATGGCAGCAGCGTGTTATTCCATGTCATTGAATGCAGCTTATTACATCACTTGTCATCTTCTATTGACAATCCCTGCGTGTCTGCAGAGGTGACTTCAAAGAGAAAGCAGACATCAACTTAAATCATAAACGCTGCTATTGTACTGTCCGGTCACGTCCGGCGCTTGTGTCCCTTTTTCATGTCCTCAGATAGTGTGTGTATGTGCATGTGTGTGTTTTACAAAGCACAAGGAAGAGATGACCAACCAAGACACCCCCCCCCCCCCACCTCCCCAGTGAGGCAGTCTCATTACACTCAAAGGGCAGAACGGTCATCATAATGAAGCTGATAGAAGAGCAATCTCTAAGCCCCCCACATTGCACTGCAGAGTCCAAAAACAGCAGTTAAGAGCTTGATGCTGCCACTGTGAAATAGATGTAGCTCCCTGTAATTCAGTATAGCTGGATTATGCCTCTACATGCATTGACAAACACAAAAAGAGGATTACCTCATCTCCATCGTCTCCCACCCTCACCTCACTATTTGACATGAATCCTGTTCAAAATAAACACGCGTCTGATGCTGGTGGGGGGGGGGGGGGGGGGGGTGATGTGTCCTAAAATTAGATCAGTGAAGGACTGAACTAATCCTGCGAGCACAGTCACCTGCGCACTCACTACATTTCTGCATGCATGCCAACAAAAAAGATAGGAGGAAAAATCAGGACAAATAGGGAAAAAAAATCATTCAACAGAGCTCGGAGCACTAACATCGAGCAAATCCAATATCTCTCTTATCTCTCGATCCCCTCCCACTCATCCACAACTCCTGCTTGGGGTGATTCGAACATGAGAGGAATGCGAGCATGCCTTCTTCTCTTCTGTTATGTTGGCTGCAGGAAACATATGGATTGCCCGGGCTGCATTTCTGCATGGCATGAGAGGCCCGGCTGCTCCACCAGGTGAAGAAGCTGTATTCGGTTGTAGGGTAAAGCTGTGATTGCATCTTTATTTGAGCCTGGAGAAGGGATGTATTGCTGTGATCAAGTGGCAGTTCTGCAAAGAAGAATGGGATCTATTTGCATGTTTTACACAATTTGTGTCCTCCTCATCTCTTTTTAAAGGTTTGTGTTGAGTCAGACTTCACAAGCTGACTTGCCACAAGCTTTATGCTCATGTGGTTTTCGGTGAGTGAGATTTTATTTCTCAGTGATTTGTGGATTTTCAGGTCACGCATTTGGATCTATTTAATTTTTTGCGCCTGCACACAGTTGTAGAAATGGAAATACCTCATGTAGGACAATTTCGAAGTGACCTCATCCGCTTTGGCGCTTCGTATCCCTGACAGCAGCTGGCTTAGTTTTGCCTCAGCACTTTGATAGATTCAAGACAAGCCGCTGAGGCATAGGGTCAAGTCCCTGCAGTTTAGAGGGATGTGACCAGAAAGTGCAATTATGCACTGTGCAGATTCAGCTCTGTGCATACATATTATGCGACAGGCTTAGAAATCAATAGCATATTGTTATCATGACAGTCATAAGCTTGGCGGAGTCATGGAGGTCAATATAAGGCCAGTTGCATGTGATTAAAGCTTGTAAATCAATAATTGCATCAACTTTTAAATTCATTTTGCCCAGGCATGAATCAACAGTGTGTGTGTGTGTGTTTCTACTTGCCTCTTTATCACAGTGCTTAATCTGTATCTCCAGAGTCTTCAAAGGGGAACTGTGTTCGAAGATGAATAATGAATGCTGTGATATGTTCTCCTCTCTGCTGCTTTTTGAACTGATGGATCTCCATAAAATACCACACAAAGCAGCCGTTCTATTTGTGCTTGTATTGCCCTATTATTGCTGGCAGTGGAGGACTCTAGCAGTTTGCATTTGACTCATGAGTAAATATTGATTGATCTGCTTGTAAAAGGATACATGAGCGCTATGTGTAAATATTTGTTCAGGCGATGCCAACATCTGCACGTTGAACAGCTATCCAAGCAGATAGTCTCTTAGGCAGCGGAAAAAGAAAAAGAAAAAAAAACAGAGATCCCAGTCATCTGTTCTGCAGATTGTTTTCTCAGGCCTTCATTATTCTAAAAGCAGACACAATTGGTGGTTAAAAGCCTCTCTGTGTCTGAAGGAAGGAAAACTGGGTCCCTGTCTCTCTAATACATCCAGGTCTAACTCTAATCTTGGCCCCAGCTCCTCTCTCTCCACCCCCGAGAGCCCTCACACCATAATGTCCCTGTCAGATAGAATTAAAGTCCTTCCCAGCACCACATTATGTACATAGGGAGAGCACAGAGTGACGCACTTATGCAACACTTAGCATATTAGCCTTGTGATTGAATTATCTTTGGATGGTGACACCCCTCGCCCCTCCTTGTCCTTACCCCACCTTCCTGTAATAAGGCAGGTTTAGCTGATGTGACCAGGGGGCCTGACCCCCTTCTACCCTCTGGTGATGCGGCGGGGCGAGTGATGTGTGGCTGTTGCTGATACGGCTCATAACAGGCATCGCTCATGCCGATTAGAGCCATGCTGGTCTGAGGACGGAGGTGGAGAGAGGAGAGGCTGCTAGCATGATCGCCTGCTGAGCTGCGGATGACTGCAAAACTCATTTACTCAACTCCCACCATTTCACAGTGCATGATGGGAGATTGTATCTGATGTTCTAGGGGCATCTTCTAGGCCTCTGCATTGGTCACATACATCAGGGCCTTGAAATAATGCATTCTGCTATAATAATCAAGGCGAAGAGTCTGCAATCATGCCAGTGGCTATGTGAGGCTGTGCTTAAGCACAGTGGTGCTTTGAACTTAAATGTTAGCATGCTATCATTTCATAATCAGCGGGATGCCTCTGACTACAGGTAGCTACTTGTTGGTAGGAAGGTAAAAGTACATAATCATGAAAGTGAAGGATTACTGTATGCAAAAGAAGGCATGGCTGAAATGTCTGTGAATTTTTCCCCCTGTGCTTATTTTGACATTGAAAACTCTCAAGCCTAAAAGGACACTTTAACTGATGTGAGAGTGCAAACCCTTTTTAACTTTGGTTACATGCACCCCAGCTGTCTCTTTATTTGTCTTTGAGCACAATGTTTTTTTCTCTTCTTCACTAATAAGCAATGCATACAAAGTAAAGCTGAGGTTTATGGTATGTGGTCACAAACTGATGGAGTGGACAAAGTTAAAATGTGACCTGATGATGGCACTAGATAAAAGATTAGGGGATCAAAGTTATTACAGTTCATCGTCTGTGGACTATGAATGTTTGTTCCAAATTTCATGACAAACCATCCATTAGTTGTCAGAATAATGAGGCAGGTTTAGCTGATGTGACCCGTGGGCCTGAAACCCATCTACCCTCTGGTGATGCGAGTGGTGTGTGGTAGTTACTGATAAGGCTTGTAACAGGCATCACCATTGCTGATTAGAGTCGTGCCAGTAGTTGTCAAGATACCTCAATAAAAAACATAAACCTCATGGTGGGACTAAAGAAAATGTTAGTGATCACCAAAGTTGTCTGAGAACCAATCCATCAAGTAGGAGTTGGGATATCACTTAAAAACTGAAAACTTTAAACTGCTAATGGTACTGGAGGAAAAGGCAGAGTATCACTAAAGTCAATAGAATGTATCCTGTAGTGACCTTGAACATCTGTAGTAAATTTCACAGCAATCTATCCACTGATTATCAAGACATTTCAGTCAGGACCAAAGTGGTGAACCAACTGACTGACATTGCCATAAGTGGCCACTAGCACGGCTAAAAAAGGAAAACTTTGTTCACAGCCATAGCCACATTCACACAGAGGGTGACGTTACAAAGGCAATAGATGTGTGCCGTTCTCCAACATTCTTTGTATTCAGCACATTTGTCATGCATGATGTACCAGACAACTATTATAAAATATGCATGGCCGCAACGTGGTATTCCATGTCAGTGAATGTAGCTTATTACATCACTTGTCGTCTCCACTTTTGTCCTGTCATGGAGCAACCAGCAGACCAGCATTGCTGTCCCTAGAGCCACGTTGCTAGCATGGCTAGCCAAAACATCCTCCATACTGTGAGCTACATGAAACAGTATTAATACTAATCATCAGACTTAAATTTGAGTGATTATCTCTCAGTACAGCTGTGCGGCTGAGGAAATGAGATGTATGAAATGTATTTAATTATTCCTCTACACTTGAATGGAAAATAAAGCTTAACATACAGTTAACCCGGGTTAGTGGCTTGCCAAAAGCAGGACCATCCATCCAAGGATTAAGTGGTTACCCTCCCTGCAATCAAGGGCACACAAGCTACTAATTAGGATGGGATGTGAAAGGGTTTATGAGGATAGCCTGCCTTAGTATATTTGTGTTTGTGTAAATGTGTCTGCGCATGAGTGTGCGTTTGTGTCTGTGTGTTGTACTCCTTGTCCTGCTAATGCACTGAAAGCCTGTGGGCGCTGGCCAGCCCGGCCGCGTGCTCATCAGTAAAATGGCACAGAGGATGAATAAGCCTTAATTGACCAGATATCCTTCATTACACATGTGCTTACAAATCCATCCACTCCCCTTGGAGCCATATCTCAGAGGCACAAACTCGTGACAGCCAGCAAGGCAGCATGGGACGTACACATCCCAGACACAGAGCAGCTTTTAGATGAGCCATTTGAATATTTTCTCTCACGTGAAGGGGTAGCCTGTTGTCAGATTTTATTTGAATACACCTAGATAGTAAAGGAGAGTGGTCCATCAATGGCAACAGACGAGACTTGCTTATATTTAAAAGTCAAGATTACAGTTGACAGTACAGTACAACATGCTGTATGTAATGCTGAGTGCAGTTAATTAACGACTGAATACTTTTCTCGACAGGGACATTCTGAAGCAGGCAAGCTGTTGCCCTTGTGGACCTGAAGATGTTTCGCAAGAAGAAAAAGAAGAGGCCTGAGATTTCAGCGCCCAAGAACTTTGAACACCGTGTCCACACTTCATTTGACGCCAAGCACGGCTGCTTTGTAGGCCTGCCGACACAATGGCAAAGCCTGATAGAGAACCTGCGCAGGCCCAAACCCATGGTGGACCCTTCCAGGATCACAGAGGTGGAGCTGAGGCCAAAGAAGGTACGTTCTAAAAGTTTAGCTTCTTAATCTCAGAGCGACTGATGCATAAACATATGCTGCTAGTTTTATTGATGCAGAAGAGTTGTTCAGTGCTGCAGAGGGATTCTGCTGTCTCAGAAAATGCAGTAATCCTCTGATGACAACGTGGAAGGAAGGCCTGCTTCCCTCCCCATCTTTCTGCATTCTTATCTATCATGGGGCTTGGCTAATGACCCTGCTGTATACACTGACTGTACAATGTTGAATACTCAGAGGGACCAAAAGATTTATTACTCCATGCAGGCAAGTCAAGCAGAAAGGATACAAAAAGTGCAGGTACAGCAAAGGAAATGCTATTGAGTGATAAAGACTGCAAATCTAAGGATTTCTGCACTTCATGGCGAAAACACCAACATTTCATTAATGCCCTGATGTGATTATTACTGATCAATATGAGAACCATCATGTCAGCATTTAGGTCGGGTTTATGGTGTTAATAGTGTCATCAAGATGAAGACAAGACTGAATGGAATGGAAAGCACATTTCAGATTATTGCTCTGAGCAGGAAAAGAGGAAAATGTGATGCGATATCTGAAAAAAGTGTCAATTTCAAACTATTATTATAGCATCTTCTAAAATAGGATATCTCACCAAGGCCGTTATCACCTGCCATTCCCTCCTCTCTGAGAGGTGCTGCAGTAGGTGAAATGTCATCTGACCTCTACCCCCTGTGCAGATGTAATGGCACTGAACCAGAGAAACAGGAGAGGCTGTTGACTGGCTGTGAACTGAACATGACTCTACCTTGACAGTGACTAATGAGCCACCATGCACTCTCTTACAGTCGCAGTAGTAACACTATTCTGGTAAAGGATCTTAAGTTTGATCATTTTATGGCAAGTTTAGGCCCTTTGCCTTTGCATGCCTGCTCACTATGCATACCAACAGAGAGATCACAGGAACAGTTAGTGTGTAATATCTGGAAATTTGCAACATATGAATAGCTGCAGAGGCATCATCTTTGTAGTGTGTCTCTTGAAACATTTGCTTGGTGTATTTGTCAGTGTATTGTCAGGATAAGCCACTGGGGAAATGATTTAAGTCTCTGTCTTTGAAGAATGACAAAGATGTCCTTTACAGTTTCTCAAGTCTAAATTTAACTTGCCTCTGAGCAATGATTATGTCACCCTCATTATTCCTTTCAGTCTGAAATCTTTCTATAATGTGATCATGGCATGCACAATGTGATAAAGATGAATGCCTCTATGCTTTCAGACCATTGTGCGTGGGAGCATGATCGGTCACGGAGACTACATCGCAGCCATGATCAATGATATGAGCCGTCTGTCTGTGACCAGCTCCAACTCACTGAGGAAGAGCAGCCCCTCGGCCAGAAAGAGGGCCCAGTCTCTGGGAAGGCTGGGGGAGGTGAATGAGGGGGACCCTTACCAGTATGAGGGCCTGACCCAGGATGACGATGACGATGAGGATGCAGGTCAAGACGAGTGGAGGGACAGGGCCAGGAACATCCACAGTGAGACTAACACACCCTACTTGGGCATGAAGAAGAGCATCACTCTGCAGCCCAATGGGATTTTGCCAAAGGCAAAGTCTACCTATGAAGTCAGCGTCAGCTCCCTGGAGGGACCCTCGCAACCAACTCAGTCCCAGAATGTCCCAGTGCTAAGTCACGGGACTTATATGAGTGGAGAGGTGGGCAGCCCTCAGGAGAGAGTGATATGGAAGAGAGATTTCCAGCTGCCCAGGGGAATGCCACCAAGTCAAAGACCAATAGCCTGTTTTTACAGCCCAGCTATGGCTGTGCAGCAGCCCCATGGAGATCAAGCCACAGTCCCCACGGAGCTCCGGCCCAACCTACCCATGTACATGCACCCTCAGAACAGCCCCGGGAGGCCATTCTCCTCCTATGACCTGAAAGTAAGCCTGACATTATGACACTTTCTTTGCACATCTTTGTGGCCATTAATTTCATTGATCATATATTATTCACAGAACACACAATATATGCATATTTGTGCTAATGTTATGTACATCATATTATTAGAACTTGGCATGTTTTTGCATGAGCTCTGAATCCATTAAATACAACTTTTTTGTCAAGAAATCATTGGGGATTATTTTCATGCTTAGACTGTGGAAACTTTAGGCTTTACACTCAAGATGATTAAATTTGGAGTTGAGTGCTTTATTTAATTCCAGTATTAAATATAAAATGTAGGTTTAAACCCCTGTGGGGTTGTAAAAGTTGAGAAATGGTGTGTTTGGCAAGATCTCAGTGAGACACTTGCGTCCATATAGCAACATCTTTACATGGGTCATATCAGGTGAAGTGGATGCAAAGTGAGAGTGAAGGACTTGATTTACATTCGCTTTTGCGCAGGTCTTGATCCCCAGGCAGGCAGCCAGTTCTCTTTCAGTCTTCTCCCTTAATGCTCCTCACCCTTTTTCTCATCATCCAGGCAGAGTCGGCAGTGAGGTACCACTCCAGTTTCCTGCCCACTGGCAACAGCAGTCCTCTTGTGGGTGGCATCAGACCACAGCGGACTGTGCGCTCCTCAGCTAGCTACACGCTGGGCCTGTCTCCTAACATGGGACTGAGGCCTAATGGACCTGACCCCTTCCTGAGACACTCTGGATGCCCCAATCCTCCCTACCCCCGGCAAGACAGCCCTTCCCAACCTAGACCGTCCCCGACAGGTTCACTAGCCACCAGTCCTCCAGGCACCTGCTCCCCTGCTTTCAGACCCCCACAACATCCTTCACCTAGACCACCACCAGACCCACCGAAGGTGACCCATGAACAGTTCAAGGCAGCCCTGCAGATGGTGGTAGACAAAGGTGATCCAAGGTCTTACCTTGAGAACTTTGTGAAGATTGGGGAGGGCTCGACAGGAGTGGTGTGTATTGCTACAGAGAAGCACAGTGGCAGGCAGGTGGCGGTGAAGATGATGGACTTGCGGCGGCAGCAGAGGAGAGAGTTGCTCTTTAACGAGGTATAGTATCCAACTAAGTACACAAACATTAAAGGTTACAGCAACGTATTTGAGGATTCAGGCTTGCTATTCTTTGCAGCCTAGCATCTAAAGGATAATTCCAGTTTATTTCAATCAGGTGCATTTCCCATAAATGTGGCTATTGTTGCTCTATGAGTGATGCTAACTTTGCAGTCACCCCTCTGTCATAGATTCAGGGAAATGAGGACTCACATTAATAGAAGAAGAATCAGAGGGACAATCCCCTTTATTTGTCACACATTTACAGACACGCTGAACACGCCATGCAATTGGTGAAATTTGTCTTCCGCTTTGACCCATCCTGTTCACCTTCCTCCGCGGCAGACCAGGAGCGGTGGGCTGCCATCCGACCGGCGCCCGGGGACCCAGTTTCTGTTGTCACCATTGGTCAGGTGGTGATCTTCTTGCATGTTTTTAGTGGGGGTTTTTAAGGAGGAAACCCCAGGTGAACACGGGGAGAACATGCAAACTCCACACAGAAAGGCCCATTTCCTCAAGCGGCAGGCACCGAAGGCATGGAGGAGGAAACACCCCCGGCGCCCACAGTGAGAATCGAACCCGGGACCTTCTAGCTGTGAGGCGACAGTGTTACCACCATTCCACCGTGCCACCAATCAATATATCTAATCAATATATATGTGAGCAAGCTGCAGGAGCCATCTACAGCTTTCCAAATAAATGTGATTTCTACATGAATCATTTCAAGCTCTTGTCTCAGAGTCTGACGGACAGCAGACACAGAAAGTTTGAGCTTCTTCAGAGGACATTATATCACAGATGTAATTAGATCCGCCCTGGATGTAAGTCCCTCTGCAGTTAGCCGTAATGGATGCTCCGATGTCTATTATGGTCAAACTGGCTAAGTTCTGTGTTGCCTTATACTAGCCCTTATTTCCTACAACAGAGGTGGTGAGTACAAAGTTAGCATCACCTATAGAGTCATAACAGCCACATATATGGGAAATACAGCAGGTTTGAATGAACAAGAATTTTCCTTTAATGCTTACTCACTCACTCACTTTTTCACATTTTACCAGTTTAGTTTGCTTGTCACTGGGAGTGTAATCAGCCTGTAAAAATGGTTGTATGACATCTTCTGTAGCTTTGGAGGGATCTTTCTAAACCCTGAGGGTTATCTTGGCTCATGCTTGAAGTATTGAAGGATGTGGGTGTTTACCAGGCAATGAATTAATGAAATGAATGAAAGACACTATTGAGTTGGGTAGTTAAAGCCTTATCCATACTAAAGAGGAAAAGTCTTCTTTTTTGAGTCTGTTCCTCACTAGTTTCCTAACTTTATGGAAGTGTTCTAAATTGCATGACTACCCCGTTAATATTGGAGAACCAAAATGTGGCCACATTATTGGTTATGTCTCT
This sequence comes from Chaetodon trifasciatus, assembly GCA_037975065.1. NCBI lineage: Eukaryota > Metazoa > Chordata > Actinopteri > Chaetodontiformes > Chaetodontidae > Chaetodon > Chaetodon trifasciatus. The sequence continues at coordinate 7,683,372 of JBBMOE010000021.1, forward strand.
AAATATTTTGCTTCTGAATGTTTTGTGCTGCAGGTGGTCATCATGAGGGACTATCAGCACAGGAACGTAGTGGAGATGTTTAAGTCAGCCCTGGTGGAGGAGGAGCTGTGGGTTATCATGGAGTACCTGCAGGGTGGAGCACTGACCAACATCGTGTCTGAGACCAGGTAGGAGCACCACCAAGAGATCATCTTGGTCTCTCTTAAGAAAGCTGCACTGGTGCATTCTGTTTAGTTATGATATCATCTTTAATAACTAAATCAACCACAAGGGGGTAGTGTGGTATTGACTGGTGAGTGATCAGCTTTGATACCAGCAGCACAAAGACTGTCATTCAGCCCCCTCTGTCCCTGCAAGCCAGCTGCGTTTCTCTGGGGAAAAGTAATAATTCAATCACATAATTGAAGACATGCATGTTTATATGCCATGTGGAAAGTCAGTTTTGGTTGAAAATTTGATTTCCTGATGCTGTCACATTGATCAGTAGCACATGCATCAAAAATAAGTAAAACAACCAGCAGGTGGGAGTTGACTTTTGTCAGGGTGTACTTACCTTGAGCTGTCCATGTATTTTATATTATTCACTGATGGTTGGCTGGAACTCCACGGGATGACCCCAGGGTTAGATCGCTCCACTGAAATGTATGAAAGAATTTGTCTGAAGCCGAATGACATATAAAATGAGCCACGGTTTGTCAAACACTGAGATGATCACTATATCAACAGAACAATCAAGAATAAGGGTCCTCTGCATCTTCTGCTTTTCCTGGATGAATCATTTTTTAGGCTCATTAAAGCCACTTTAGATTAAAAAACAGAGCTTAAACTGCCTAATTAATGCAGGAAGTTCCAAACATAGCTTTAGATGTGTCTTTAAAATATGACGTGAATCATCAGAATACAACACTTTGTTAGGTAATTGGTACCATATGTTATTTGTTGTGTTGTTTCAGTTGCCTCCTGACCTTGCCTGCTGTTTGAATCGAGCTGTTTGTCTGCTGGCTCTTATATCTTTATGTTGCACTTGTAAAACACTGCCATCACATTAACATCGTAGAGGAATGAACATGTTTTGTGGGTCATTCTGCTGAGTGGGAGTTGTTGTTTCAAACCCTGCCCTCCTTATCATTTCCTTTAATGTGCTGTGAATCACGAATTTCAACTTTGTCAGCTGTAATGGAGACGTGTGAAATGTTAATGTAAAATCTGTTTGTGTGTGTGTAAACTTGTGTGTGTGTTTTCCTGCAGGCTGACTGAAGAGCAGATTGCCACAGTGTGTGAAGCTGTTCTGCAAGCCCTGGCCTATCTCCATTCACAGGGAGTCATCCACAGAGACATCAAGAGTGACTCTATACTACTCACATTAGATGGAAGGGTATGATGTGCTTTCTTTCTTTCTTTCTTTCTTTCTTTCTTTCTTTCTTTCTTTCTTTCTTTCTTTCTTTCTTTTGCTATCTTANTTTCTTTCTTTCTTTCTTTCTTTCTTTCTTTCTTTCTTTCTTTCTTTTGCTATCTTAATAGTACGGTCTTTTTCTCACTCCCCACAGGTCAAGCTTTCAGACTTTGGCTTTTGTGCTCAGATCAGCAAAGACATCCCTAAGAGGAAGTCTCTAGTTGGGACACCTTATTGGATGGCGCCTGAGGTCATCTCCAAATCACCATATGGCACCGAGGTGAGGAGGCAGACATTCAAATGCACTCGTGCTGAGAAACAGTGGTGATCACTTTCACATAGTGTACATAAATGCCAACAGTGACAATCTGTGCCATGAGATCTGTCACATAATTTAATTGTGTGGTGGTGCACCAGGTGGATGTTTGGTCAATGGGTATCATGGTGGTGGAGATGGTGGATGGAGAGCCTCCATACTTCAGTGAAACCCCTGTAGCAGCGATGAAGAGGCTGAGGGATGAGCTGGCTCCTACTGTACGAAATGTCAGCCAGGTACGACAGACATGCTCACAGACACATGACAGTTTCATTCTTTAAGGATGTTATGTGAACCATGCTAGTGGCACGGCTCTAGAAATGGCAGTGTCGGCCTATTGGTCCAACACTTTGATCCAGGCTGAAATGTCACAGCAATTATTGAGTGGATTACTAAATTTTCTGCAGATATTCATGCCACCCTCTGGATGAACTGTAATGTCTTTGAGTTTTCCTGTAGCGCCATCATCAGGTCCAATACTTTGGTTAATGACTAAATACTTGAGCTTATTAGCATACTGATATCAAAGCACCACTGTGCCCACGCACAGTCTCACAGAGCCACCAGCATGGCTGTAGAGTATGATTGACAAATTAATTGCAATACCTTGGTATAATACAGAATGAATTCCATCTCGACACGTGTTGTCACCTCTGGTTTCTGAAAAGTAAGACAGTGCTTCTTATAAATTCTACTGGTTCTTTGTGCAACTTGTGATCTCACTGTCACAATAAATGTAATTAATGTATCAAAGTAACAACTGCAAGGATTTATTGAAGTGAAAATATATGCACTTATTGCTCTCTGGTCCAGATCTCCCCAGTTCTAAAAGACTTCCTGGACCGGATGCTGACTCGGGACCCCCTAGAGCGGGCAAGCGCCACTGACCTGTTGGAGCACCCCTTCCTGCTGCAGAGCGGCTCACCTCAGTGCCTGGTCCCACTGGTGGAGCAGTACCGCAAGCGCATGTCCCGTTGCTGACCCCATGGGATTCCCGGTCCCCTCCACCCACCTTCAGTCTGACCTGCCCAGGCCTCGGACAAGGACCAGCACCGGAGTCCGACTCCCCTAGCACCCAAGCCAATGGGCAATCAGCTCCAGAGAAGCAGACCCAGACAGCGTGTTGCTGCCAGAGTGATAGTGGCAGGACAGCAAGTTTTGTTGACAGACACCGCATGGTCTTGGGCATGAGAGAAGCACTTTAGGAGTGAGTTAAAGGCAGCATGCATTTCCTCACCTCTCAACTCGGGTTGATCCGAATATTGATTGGCTTCCTGTAACATTCAGTGGGATTCAACACAACATGGTGCATATCAACTGATAGCAAAAAAACAATATTCCATGTAACTATATGTAATGAACATGTGTTACTCTAAAGATCCTTTATAGTGTTCATCGTGGGCATTATGCTAGCCATGTAAAGCTTATAAAGCTGGTGTTAGGCTCAAACCACAGTAGCTCATTGTGACATTATTAAGGAAGGATAAAGTTACCTCTGCACACACACTCCCTGTTGTGGAAACTTGACAACAACCCGGTCAGTACACTCCACAAACACTGGCAGTAGACTCTTTGCATGGCCAAATGGAGGCACACCTGGCCTGATGTGAATGCTTGAATATGTACCAAACTGGGATGTGAAAGACAATTCTCCTTTATTAGCATAATAAATGGGTAGATGAAAGCCCAGCTGCTAGTATTGGGCTATTGGAAAATCACCAGTACCATATTCCTCCTTTTCATATTTATTCTTTATTTTCAAAAGGTGTTGTGGGTTGTTTGTATGATGTGAAGTTGCAAATAAGGTTTCATTATTTAGTATGGACTTGAAACATAAGCAGATGAATTAATAATGTAAATAAAACTGAATATTAGATCCTTATACAGCATCTGCTGATCTACTGCAGTAAATTATATACGATGAACTGAGAATTTTACTGAAATCTGAGTGTATAGTTGTGTGTTTGTGTGCATGTGTGCGAGCACATGGGCACATGGACGTGTGTGAGGTGACATCTCAGTGTTCGCTTCTGATACAACCCTCTTTGTATTGTGACAGACTTTTTCAAAACCACAAGATGTGTGTGTCACTCCTCAACAAGATGTGTATGACTGTATTTGCATTTGTTTGCCTAGACAAAGCACACAGGCCTGGCATGTGATGCTGCAGGACGTCCACCTGCTGAACACTTTGCACATAGTCTTTGTATTCTGACATGGATACATGTAGACATGTTTCATGTATTTCTATCTCTGTGTGGATCATTCATGAAAAAGAGAATTACACATTTTAATTTTGTAAAAATAAATCAATAAATGATGCATACTGAATCAGAATTAATTTGATGCTGCATTTTCCTTATTCACACACATACACATAGATGAATACAGGTTGAAGAGCCATAAGCATTTATTAGGTATTCAGCATTAATCATACATTGCACAGTCACTGAATGTCAAAATTCATACAATATTTCTTAAAAACACAGAAGCAATATCAAATACATTCATATGTGAAAGAAAAATAATTATTTTCAGTAGCCCACAGATGGATGTTAATGTTCATTTATAAATAATTTCAAATATAGAATAGCAAAATTGTATGCAACTGAACAATTAGCTTTAAAACCCTCCGGCTTTTTTCATCGATAAACATTGAAAAAACTGATAAACTGCAGCATAAGCAAAACATTATTATTTTTCTCAATAAATAGAATATATCATCAAGCAATCAAACTGCATTGTCAGAATTTTAAGTGCTGTAAAAAGTTCCCCACCAGCCGTTTCTGCTGCCAGACACTGTCCTTTTTCTAATCGAGGGCGGACTGAGAGGAGCAGCTTTCAAACTCACACTTGACTCCACTGATGCTGTCAAGACTCGGCTGGCTGTTGACTTGCTGATGTGTCTGAGAGAGAGGGAAGGTTTCGGAGCGGGACATCCGCCCTCGGCCGTTTGTGGCGCCCGACGAACAGTCTATCACCATCCTCATGAACTCTGGTGCGGTAAATCGTCGCAGCAGTCTGGTCCCCAGACCCATGAACCCGGGTGTACGGCTCGGGATCTTCCCCGACTCCATCTCCCCTCTGGCAGACAGCAGTTTGTTGTGTCTGCCAGTCAGGCCAAAGCTTCCCCTCTTCTGCTGCTCTCTTCTGCTTGATGGAGCTATGTCATTAGCCTCTTCTTTTTGTGATTTTGCATTCTCCTCGAGTGCTCGCACAGGCTGGCTCTTGCTGTTTAAAAGAGGTTTTGGCACTGAGACAGTTTTGTCAGGATCGCTTGTCAAGCCCCGGGTGCTCCCTTGACATTCCATCTTGTCTATCAGGCATCCCTCATCCTGTAGCGAGGCTCTCTTTAATTTGCTGGCTGACAGGCTCATGTCACGCACATCACCCTGATAGGACTGCTTTCTGCTGCTCAGGAGGTCCAGGTTAAATGACTTTGCTTTTCCCCAGAGAGGAAAACTTAGTGATGTTTGCTCCTGGAGTCCAGCGTCCCGGCTGACATCTTTCTGGCATGGCTCAGACAGAGAGTTCAGTGTTTTCGCCCCTCTTAGCTCTCTAAGCTGGCAGTTTTGCAGTTGTTTGGCAGTGAAAAGAACGCTGTGATCCCCCTCAATCTGCTTTTTTTCTATCTGAGGAGGCAGAGCCCAGCTGTGACGATGGTTGTCCTCTTGAGACTGGCTCCTGGGACATCTGAATCGGTTCCACAGCCCGCTGCTGTCTCCAATTTTCAGCTGTCTCTGAAATACCCCAGGCAGTTGGTCTTCACTGTTATTCAGCTGCTTGGAGAACCTATCCAGAACATGCCTGGGGAGCCTGTTGGGCAGCCGGCACTCTCCTTCAGCAGTGGTACCCGAATCAGCAAGTGGATCATCTGTACTGACACCCCTCCTGCAAGCAAAGTTAAGAATCTGCACACACTGGTTGTGTCCGAAGAAGTTGGCCACCTCAACGGCTGAGTGACCAGCGTTGTTGGTTCTGTCCAGTCTTAGTCCCAGTCTTTTGAAAGCCCGGACCAGGAACTCCAGAACCTGGCTGTGTCCAGAAAAGGCAGCATACATCAGAGCGCTGTTACCCCAGGCGTCAGAGATGTCTGGGTCGGCATTGAACTGCACTAGAAGTTTGACCACGTCCAGGTGACCCATCTCACAGGCATTACTCAGGGCTGTGCGACCATCCTCATCCTGGCAGTTGACATCGGCCCCTTTCTCCAGCAGCAGACGGGTGAACTTGGCCCTGGTCCCAGGGTCTTGTAGGCAGACAGCGTACATGAGTGGGGTGCGGCTGTTTTCTGTCTTTGAGTTGATGATGCGTCCGTCCAAGGCGTCCAGGATGAAGCGTGCCAGGTGAACTTTACCACCGTGCATGGCATCTAAGAAGGTCTTGGTGCCAGAGCCTTGGCGTAAATCTTTTGGTCGCATCATTCTTGAACAGCTACTTGTGGAGCTGAGCCTTCAAGTGAGCTGAGAAAGAATGTGACAAATAGGGAGACAAAGTGTGTAGCAAGTTCTCTGAGGCTCTCCGTGTTGACAGTGAGTGCTTTTACCTCAGAGTAAGACTCTGAGAGGAGCTGCCAGTGTTTTTATACCTCCCTCTCCACATGCCCTCCCCACGTTGCCTAGGAAACAAACGTCTGAGGACCATTATGCAGTGGCAGCATCCATTCAGCCCAAGCGCTCTCTGCCTGGAGAAATATACGCTATTTGAACAGAATAATTACTCAAGGAAAAAAACACGGGCTGTGTTTTTCATGTGAGGTTAACTTAAAGGTCCCATTTTTACTTTACTTTGACGCAAATTAACTGAATTAACAAATTCCTGCTACTGATAGAATAGTCAAAAATAGAAAAAGGCTATCCAACATTTTGTGAAATCTATGAATAGTGCATTGAGTTCTATTTGTATTCAAGACTATACTGTTATCGTCCTGATCTTATCAAAGGTTTGAGGGAAGATTGAGAGCTCACTTCAAAGAGATGGAGGGCAAATGAGCAGAAATTAACAGCTTTTTTCTTCCCAACGTGCCTTTTAAATGCTGCATGCGTTCAAACATCCAATCTGTGGTTCTGCTTGCAGTTTGCCTCATCCACAAGTCATAACACAGCGCAGCAACTTCAAATTGTGCTATTCTATTGTGCTTTCTCAAGGTTTCATAATAATAGCTTTGCCTGAAGATCTTTTTTTGCCATGGAAAATAGTAACACCAATGACTTCCATAAGAAAAAGGGCGATAAAAGCCTTGTTTTATTACCTTGTTGAATTGAGAAAAAAAAAAAGCAGTGCCCAGCTGATGTGATGTGAGTGCTAAACAATCCAGTCCTCTCACTGACTCAGATCCCTTTAATCATTTAGATTTACCAACAAGATGGCTGTTTGTGTGAGGGTATCAGCATCATTATCTGCTGCTTTCTGAAGTAACACGAAAAATGCCCTCATGACTATGAACTGCTCCTCTAAATATCACTGATCGCTGTGTAAACTATAATGATGTTGACAATAGTGGTGTTGTAGTATTAGAGTATGCTTATCATATGCCTTGTTATGTACACAGGTAATCCTGCTCTATTGTTGCATTTTCTGCATTACTAAAATAATTCATTTGTTTTTTAAATTTCTTTAATTCACCGACAGCCTTTGAACTTTTTAAAATATTTACTATATTTACTATCAAAAGCACACAATTTGTCAAGTCTCAAAATGACAAAGGCTCTTTACGCAGGTGTTTGTCTTCCACAAGACCAGAATTTAATTACAATTGCTAATATAAATCTCAGCAGGACCAAAACTGCATCAAACAGTGGAGGTGAGAGAAACGTGGCTGGGGTTCCATCTTCCTCACTGTTCACCATCCGGCTTCATCAAACCCTCAGCGGGCCCTTTACAGTGCACCGAGAGCTATTCGCTCATCTAAAGATGGCTGAAATTCATCAACAGACCGACACTTCCTCCTGGGTGTCTGCGTGTGGAAGCTTTTCTATATAGACATAACTTTTTCATCATCAAGTCATATTGCCACATCTTTTTATAAGAAGGTCATATCAAGGCACGAGCTCAATAGGTTTAAGCACTTATAATGCCAGATACGTAACTCTAGATTCAGCTTCACAATGCCTGGATCCAAAGGTGTTACGTCCTTAAGATTGATGCTCTGCCTTCAAAGCATATATTGTCAATAGAAAGGAAGTCCTAACTCAATCTAAATAATAAAATTGTAAAACTGAATTACTGATGGAAGCAGGCCTGTGAGATGAATGGAGCATAAAGCTCTGTATATGATTAGAGGAGATCAAGAGAGCCATGCTAGCAGCTCTGTGAGGCTTGACTTCGGCACAGTGTTGCTTTGAGCAAAATGCTTTCCTGACAATGGCAGTGTTAACACGATGATGTTAAGACAGTTTGTTCACCATCTTCACCATCTTCCTTAAGCATGGCAACAATAGCTAATTAGTACTAAACAGTACAGCTGAAGATGATGAGATTAGTATTACAAGTATTTGCCATTGACAAACTGACATTTTGACATGAAGATGGCACATGATGACAATGGCACCAGCAGCATATCATGACAGAAATGAAGAATTGCTGGACTACAGTAGGTGGTGACTATCTAGTTTTGGTGATAGCCTTGACGTTCAGATATTAGCCGAAGAGTAGATCCTGGTGTAGTCTTCTGTCAATATTGCTCATCACCTTCAAGGTTTTAGCGTGTTCAGAGGTGCTCTTCAGCACGCTGCAGCTCGGTATGACAGCAGCATGCGTACTGAGCTGTTCATGACATATTTTGCAGTCGTCCTGTTAGCTTGAATGAGTCTGGTCATTCCAATCCCATCTCTCTCTGACGAACAGTCATGCCACTTTGAAAGTATATATGCAGATCATGTGTCTAGACATTTTAATGTTTCATGTGATAATAACTGAACCTCATGACCTAATTTGTATGCTTTATTTATATGTAGCTGCATCCTGCAGACCATACAAGGAATGCCTTTTTAATTGTTGAGCCTCAAGAATTTCAAGACATTCAGGTCATGCTGCAGAGTGGATGTGGTCCTTTATATGAAACATGCATGTTGATAAAGTGCCATAATGCGCATTCTTCAGTGTGAAATGTCTCTGATCACCTCCTACAAACATTTACATGTAGCACGATTTTCATAGCAATGAGGCCATACTGATGGCCTTTCCAGGATCATTTCTGCTGCACTCTATAGTATATTGATAAAATCATGCATATCCATGTCAGCAGAATTACATACTGAAGACTCCAGATCAGCTTGGTACTATAGTATCACTCGGAGGGTAAATATATAACAAATAGGGGGACACCTCTTGGAAAAAACCCACAACTGTTTGATAAGACTTTATGCTCACCATGAGACTTCTCATCAGGTGTTCCAGTTTGAATGCTTAGAGACTTTGGATGTTTGTTCAGAGGAAAGTTCATCCAGAAATAGATTTGAGCTGCCTGGAGCTGTGCTTGAGTTATTGTGTCAGCCTGAAGACTTTTGGCCACTGTTGGTTATCTGTATGCTGTGTGAAATTTTCTGCCAGGACTCAGTATTAAATGGCTGTCCAGTTCTAAAGTATTTCCCAGGGTGTGGCTATCTACGCACCTTTTTATACGTCTGCGCTCGCGACAGCTGTAGCCAGAAGCGTTATGTTTTCAGATTGTCCCTCTGTCTGTCCCATCCTTGTGAGCACGATATCTCACGATGCCTTGAGCGAATTTCTTCAAATTTGGCACAAACGTCCACTTGGACATCCACAAACGTGAACAGAAATTCACAATGACATCATAATGTTCTGCAAAAACACTTTTTTGGCCACTATTCAATACCATAACGCAGGATGTGTGAACCATCCATGTTTTACATTTTATAGGTTCTTTGCAGCAACGTCCATATTTGAAACATTGTCAGGCTACATCATTGTGTCAGAATCAGCTTCGTTGGACAATAATGTGAACACATATAAGGAATTTTTTGTTTCTCCCAATGATCTTAGGTGCTAATACACATACAACAGTAGTCCACCACAAACTCATTGGTCTTGCCGTTATCAAGCCTCAGGTGATTGTGGTTGCACCATGTGACGAAGCTCTCAATCAGTTCTCTGTGAAAACAGTCTCTAAATGAAAATGACATATTTCTCAATGGAAATTCTTCACTAGAGTCATACATGTTAATAAAAAATACACTTCATACATTGTCTGGACATGGATGTAAACTGCATCTTGACTGATTGGCAGAAACATACAACAAGGTGTGATTCTAGTTATCTATATTTCTAAATTCTAAAAGTAGAGCTTTGTTAGTGGGTCGTCTGCCTCAGTCACTGAATAACATAAGTAGTAATGTTGCTCAAAAACACAGCATAACACCTGTACATAAATTATGAAATTAAATTATGATTAAAAAGATAGCAGAGTGTGAACTTATGGCCTCCTTAATAGGAGCCCTTGGTGAGTGTGAGCCCTGGGTCAGCCGCCCCCCCCACCCCACCCCACCCC